>CM068983.1:1200000-1636000 GCA_035357415.1 Ophraella communa | reverse complement strand
CTAACAGGTGGAGGACCGATAGAACAGATAAGTAATGTTTTTAAAATATTTAAGGTGTTCCGATATGGAGAAACAGGTACCTAATGTATCGTCTGCTCTCTCACATATAGGCTAGCAAAACAGAAAAATTGTCCATATAGGAGTATTAAATATATGATTTTTCTACCTTTGTTAAAAATGAACAACTTTACTACACCTTTATGAAAATAAGAACTCACCTGTTTGCTGACCTCGGCTACGTCCGTCCTCAAGACCCGAACAGTGTTGGACTCATCACCACTAGGATGATGCCTACCAACCAAAACGATCTAAAAAACTCGCCGTTGATCCCGTTTCGGAATCACTACCCTAGCATACTTCAAGACGAGCGGCGGTCCCTCACACATTCTCCATTTACTCTGCCACTCATAAACATTATTTTCTCCTATCCATACTCTCCACTGCTTTACTTACCTCCATCCATTCCCCCTTCCCTTTCAACATGATCTCCACCATATTTTCCCAATACACCGCGTCCCTGAGTCTTTCCTCCAAGTTCTTCAGCACTTCATTCCTTCAGGATCTAAACGCGTTCCCTACATCATCCTCCACTTCGCACCTTTCACACATTCTAGTCTCTTTTTTCCCAATTTTGTGAAGATATGTAAGTACCTGTGTCAAGAAGTAGTTCATTTCGCCGAATTTCCTTATCATCCATTCTCTCCTACTTCCATACCTTACTTCCCTTCATACTCCTTCCACCTTACTTCCATTTCCTTCTCCATCCAATTCATAACTTCCTCTCTCATCGCACCCTTCCACTGTAGCCTCCTGGCTCTAGCCATCATATCCAATGGGTAGAATATTGCCAGCACCGCTGCTACTAACCCTCCGACTCTGCTGTATCCTTGCCACTCCCTCAGCAACATTCCTATCTGAACCCTCAGTAGTGATTTAATCCTTGCATGTACTCCCGCTCTTTCCCCCCACACTTCCGTCCCGTACAGCATACTCTGCTCAATCGTTCTACCAATAACTCTTCTCTTCCATTCTTCTGCTCCTTTCATATTACACATCAATCTCCCCAGCCATACTGCCCAAATTTTCGCTTTCTGTGCTGACTTTTTCCTGGTTTTTGAACTGTAGCTGGCTATCCAACCTCACACCTAGGTATTTCACCGATTTCTCCATGTGAATTTTCTTTCCTTTCACCAGTAATCCCACTGCCTTTTCTTCGGCCACCTCCGGTCCGCATTCCTCTATCTTTTCCACAATCTTTCTACACATTTTCTCCGCCTTTCTTTCAATCTCTACCTCTCCCTTTGCCGTACATACCAGAGCGTCGGCCCCAATTCCGACCCCTGAAGCATCTTCGTCCTATACCTCCGCCCTCTCGAGTCAACCAAAACCACCAGTCTCTTCGCCCAACATTGCTTTCTACCTTCAGCAATCTCTTTTTCCATCTTCCTTATGTCTGTCTCCACGTACCTAGGGAAGCTCAAGCTTTCCTCATCTTCCATCACCCTCCAGCTACTCACTCTTTTTTCCATTCGTCACATCTATATATGAACTCCCGTCTCCCTTCACAAAGGTGGGCAGCAACCCATCATTGAGCACCGTTAACCCGTTGGATGTCAACACCTCCTCTAGAATTACTCCCCTCCTGTCTGTTTTACTCCCACCCCATGCAATATTTTTGGCGTTGAAGTCCCCTGTCACTACTCTCCTTATATGTCTCCCTTTCTCTTTTGACACCCTCAAATCGTCCTCCAACCCAGTCATGCATCTTTCATACTCCTCCAGACTTACATTTGGGCTAATGTACACCGCAAAGTCTCCCATACGCACGACCAACCATCCGATTCTCACTTCGTCTGCTCTTATTCCTGCCTCCTCTGAATTGTTCATAATCCATCCTTGCTTCTTCATATTTTGCATTCACCTCAGATTCCTACTTATATTAGACCTTAGATCCTGATGATGGTCCTGTAGGACCGAAACTAGTTGCAACAATTAATATTACACTTTTGGGATAGACTTTGAGTTTCCTTTGAACTTTTTTTTACCTCTGTATATACTTTACCAAGGGACAGACGGTAAGAACTTTAGTTCCTTTTAAATAATAAACTGTTCGCCCTTTGTCATCGTTATGATGTACTCTCGTATTAAATTTTAGTAAAATATTATCATAGTGACAAATTAGAAACACAATATAGTTATTTTTATTGATTACAACAAACTGCCGTTTTAAAATCTAACAGTAAGCGTAGTTCATTAATAACTATCCTTTTCTCTTCGATCTCTGTCCCGTCTTTGCCTGTCCCAATTTTGATTATTTCCTCGATAATTTTGTCTTTCGCTTCGGAAATTTCCCTAAAAAATAAATAAATAAATATTTAAGCATCGAACATAAAGTAGACCACAAAAATAAAATATCAATTTTACTGAGAGATAAGTTTACTGGAAAATCTACTTATTTATTTTTAGTTTTAGAACTACCAGGGCAGCCGCTAGTACTTTAGCTCCCCTTGGCAAAGGTTATATTTGCCCCTCTTCTTTCTACCCATCCCCTAGATCTAGATAAAACGTATCCAAAATGAACAGCAAAAATACAAACAAAATATAAATTGTTACGTTACATAATGGATTATGGAAAACCAATTTTGGATTTATGGCGAGCGACGATATTTGTTTTGTACAAAGAATTTTTTAAAATGATCTAGTAGAAATTAAAAGAGGCAAGAAATTAAACTCAAACTCAAAATAATTACCTGGTTTGCTCCTCGTAGGAAAAAGTTTCCTTGTTTAGTTTCCAATATTCTCTCGTTAGAATCAACGAAGTTATTCATCTTATCTGCCAGTTGTAAAGCCAAAGATTGTAAACGAGATGGTTCACTTCTATGCATTACAACGGTTTGAGTTGGATCATCCAATGATGCCTAAAATGATTAAATTTGTTAACATTATTAACTATGCTAGTATCGAAACCCTTGAAACATTTTGGCAAAATGAACAACTACTTACCATAAGTTCTTCGTTGATAATCATTTTAGAAATAATAGAATGCACGACAGGTTTTCCTAATTTGAACATTTCAGCTAAAGTTGCCATTGAAATTGAATCGTATACATGGGAATATGTAAATAAATAAGTTCTTAACGATTCCTCTTTTATTAACTTAGTGAGCATGGATCTCACTTGATCTGCTTGATAGAATAAGTCCCAGACTTTGGCATTCATTTTATCGTTGATGATAAAATTATTGCAAGCTAGCCAATTCCCATTTCTCATAGCTTTAGCAGCTGCAACTACATGTTCTCTCATACTTTCTGGAGGGCCAACTAAGCTTTGACGTTCCGAAGAGCGTAATTGCTGATAAAAGGTTTTAGAAATCATTCTACGTCTAGCATCAAATTCATGAGCAGCCATATAAGGAATTTCTATTAACATGGCCGATACTAAATAAACGCACTCTAAAAGCTCCAGATTTATGTGCATGTGAAATGGCATTTGACGTTGCTTTTCTATTTTTTCCTGTTCCTTGCTCCGTTCATGCTGTCGTTGGGGAAGTAAACCTAAAATATAACGTTTTTTAACATATTTTTAAAATTTTTTAATGAAAGACCAGATTTTTATAATAGATAAGTATTTGGTTAATTTTCTTCATCCTTTTGCAGAATAGACATCCTTATTTGTAAAAAATGTATTTTATCTAGTAAACACTCATCTTATGTATTACTTAAAACAGTGTTTCTGTGTTTAAAAAAGTTAATTACTTAAATAAAATTGTGAAAGAAGTTGAGCTGTTGAATTTTAAAATAGTAAAATTTTCAAAGGTTAAATGCTTTAAATATTTATCAACACGATAATTTTTTTGTTACCAGTATAATCTATATATATACAGGGTGTCCCACGACGTTTTGACAGTCCAATTTCTCGAGAACTGTTCATATGACATGTATGAAATTTGGCAGATATAAACAGTCGAAACTGATGCTTATATTCATTATAAAATGACTTCCGTTTTTCCTGTCATTTCGGCTCACGTGACCTCAACATAACTTTTTTAAATGGGACAACCGGTATAATATTACAATTTTGGATACATCATTTAAAAACAAATTCAACGATACCACACTTGTCATCATTGTATTGTGCAGTAATGATAATAGGGGCTCAGACAGATGACAATGTGATAAATATTTTGGCTTATCTGCAGGTGAATCCACACACCTCAATACGATTTCTTGAACAAGAATTACAAATAAGTAGAAGTTCAATACAAAGAGTATTGAAAAATCACAATTTGGGTTAACTTTTGGAAATAACGAACAGTTGAATTCCGATTTTTATGTCATATTTGTCATTTTTCGCCGAGCCTATAAAAAGGCCTGCACAATACAATGATGACAAGTGTGGTATCGTTGAATTTGTTTTTAAATGATGTATCCAAAATTGTAATATTATACCGGTTGTCCCATTTAAAAAAGTTATGTTGAGGTCACGTGAGCCGAAATGACAGGAAAAACGGAAGTCATTTTATAATGAATATAAGCATCAGTTTCGACTGTTTATATCTGCCAAATTTCATACATGTCATATGAACAGTTCTCGAGAAATTGGACTGTCAAAACGTCGTGGGACACCCTGTATAAATGAATTGCTGTGCGTTAGTCTCGCAAAAACTCAAAAACGGTAAGACCGATTTTCAAATTTTTTTTTTGTTTTTTTGCTATAGTTTAGGGATGGTTTAGAAAAAAAATTTTTTGGAAAACCCGAAAATTCAGCTAAAAAAAACTAATTGTTTATATTTAAGAGTAAAAATTGACATAAGACAGTTATAAATAATATTCGAATGTCAAAAATTACAGCTGGTAGCGGAAAAATGACAGTTGACATCTACAATGACATTTGACAGTAAAAATTACATTAGATCGTTTGAAGGAAAGGGTGTGCCATTGTACTTCGTTGTCAAAGTTTCCATTTCTGTCATCCTATGATAGGATTGGTTGATAATCACGAATCAAAAGTTCACAGGGTCAGCTAGTACATATAATATTTATGAAATACTAACCTTGGGCCAATAATTCTTTTGGTTTTCCTGTCATCATTAAGTCCACTAAACAATTATGAGCATCTTTGATATTTGCATGTCGAAAGGCACATAACCCCAAGTGTGCCATCATTCTATTGTATAAAATCTGTGTGCTTGGATCAGAATGCTGGATTGTTTCTTGCAAATGGGACATCAATACTAAATCTCTAGCTTGGAACCAATTATCGTGCAAAGCATGGTGATAAATGTGAGATAAAATGGCGCGGGTTCTAAGACGATCTGTGCTATCTTTAGCATATATGAATTTACAAAGTTTTTCCATTTCCTGAACAGATGTAAATTCATCTTTAGAAATAGTGCCAGTGTCAGATTTTTGTTGCAAAACTCGAGGATCGAATTTATAATACAAATGTTCGATTTTACGTAAATATATTCTACACAGCTCGGAAGATACATTAGTTCTTTCTAAATACTTCATAGTTTTATCAATAATATTAGAAACTTTACATTCATCTTTTAGTCTCTCAACATATTCGTTACTGTGAGGATCGCACTCTTTTAAAAGTTTGGTAAACTCATCATCTAGTCTTTCGACTGAAGTAAGTATACACCCTCTTATACGATATGGGGGTTCCTCCAAATTTTCCATTTCCTCGGTGATTGTATCCGACACTATTAAATTATTAGTTTGTAATAACATTGCCAACATTTCAGACATTCTTTCTAAAAGTTTCAACCAATATTCCGGTTTCATAGCATCAGAAACTTTCGGATTATAGTCAAAAATTGCAGATATAATAGCCAATTTGATTTTAATAAACATTGCAGTGCCAAGTTGATGTTGTTCTGATACATTTTGTAGTTCATGTAAAAGCTCGATTTGTTCACGACGATCTGTACGTTTCTTGCCTCTGGCAGCCATTATTTCGCTGAGTTTCTTGATCACAAGATTTAAATCGATTTCAGCATCCTTTGCAAACATTTTCGGTTTTTCCTAAAATATACGATTCATTAAAATTGGGGAGTGGAGAGGTATTACAAATTGTTACACTTTTAGAATAATTCTGCAATTTAAAATAATTCCTCTACTGATAGTCATGAAGCTTGCGCGTCAAGTATGAATAAGACAAATAGAATGCAGTTGCTATTCCTCTTTTGATTAAAAACCTGAACGGAAAATATAAACATATACTTGATTTAATTAATTTTGAAGAACACTTTTCTTTAGTAGAATCCATAAAAAAATAATACTTACACTTGGAATTGCAAAACCTCTATTAACAGTTTCCCATTTTCCTTCGCCATCCTCTTCTTCGTCTTTTTTTAATTTTCTACCCTTTTCCTTCCTTTCTTTCCTTTTTTCTTCCTTTCTTCTTTCCCTTTCCTCATCTTCTTCATGGACAGGACCAGTTCTTTTTAAAAATCTTTCCCTCATGCTGGTATATTTGCTTTCGTCATCATCTGATGATTCTGAACTAGATTCGGAATCTGATGGCCAGTCATCAGAATCTGACGATTCGTCTTTATCATCTACAACTGGTTGTTTTGGCGCAACCTTAAGAAAAGCGTTTTTGGAAGGAACTTCATTTTCGGAATCTTCGACAACTTCGGCTAAAAATATCGTAATGTTGGAAATTTTAGTCTTTAGAAAATTGATTAACCCCCTAGGGTCAAAACTAAATTAGTACGTGAACACAGAAAGCTTCACAGAGAACAGTAAACAGCGAGAGAGATGGGTGGACAGACCCATTTAAATGTCCATCGTCGTTAATTCCAGCTGTTTTGCGATATATTTTTTTTGCGTAGTATTTCCTTCAATTTACAATCATAGGTCAAATATTTTATAAACACTATTTCCGAATTCCAAAATTTTTATTTGAAAAATAATAAGTTTATTACATAACAGTTGTAATTCTTAAAATATTTACATTTAACTCTAAAAGACAATGTGACCTATTGATTGCAGAGTATGTAATGATATATTATTTGATTAAATAAATTAAAAAAAAATTAAGTTACCCAATATTTGTGAAATATCTCAACTACTACTGTTATTTCTAAACCACACCAAATTCTATGTATAATAAAAAGTATCAATAATAAACAAATTATATTAAATAACTTACGTTTTTCTTCTTCATCATCATCATCTGGTTGCTCAGGATTTTCTTTAAATTTGGCCAAATCATCTTCAAAGTCTTTCAAATACTTTCTTAATTTTTGTCTCATAGATGTGAGAGATTTACTAAAAAAGCAAATTATTTAATTTTAATTTAATTCTATTGTTCACAATACCTACCTGTTGTTTTTGCTCATATTCTTTCTTCCTTCTCTATCTTCCCACATTTCATTGATAAAATCTTCCATTTCAGCCAAGCATCTAATAAAAAATCTTGGTGTTTGACCATTTTCTTCTTTGATTATTACAGGTACAGCTTTTTGATAGCCTTTTTGCAATTCTTCAAAACCTATTTATTAATTAATCATAATATAAGTTGACAACCTACTTTTTTGTAAACCTAAGTACATATTAAAATCCCCAATCCCCAATAAGATTAAAATTTTGTTACAAGATCTTGTACAATTAAATTATTATTATTAAAAATACAACCTATGATAAATCTTAAAGGGTTCCCATGCCCCAATTTTATAGACTCTTTTATCATCAAATTAACAAAATAGGGTACTCTTGTATTTTGACCATCCGCCTATAGAAGCGCGCGAAATTTCAAATGTATACGAAGTTGACAGCGCTGAAGCCGCACAGTGTTGTCAGTTCAAATATTTTTTCCTGAAACCAAATAGTTCAGTTTTGATTAAATTTGATTATAAAAAAGACGCACGTTAAGAATACTATGTGGTTTTAATTTATTATAATTATTGGTTTGTTATTTATGGCTGAACTTTTTGCAATAAGTTCATGAACTAGTATCTTATTAGTAATTGGCATAACAATATAAGACCACAGGGGTTAAAAAGAACATTTTAGTGAACACTTCTTGAAATTGAAGTAACACAGGTGTTACTGTAAAAATATTACTTTTAATAGATCTAGTTAACTCGATCACATAACCATAAGTTACACAATCTGATAAATAATATCTTATGATTTTCGTCTTTCCAATGTCAATGGCAACATAGCTTGAGATTTAAAGTTCCCCACTATTATTTAAACCAATTAAATTTTTCTTGAAACTTCAAATTGGCGCACGCGCATAACCCGCATAGCCGGATGATCAAAATACATGATTAATGATTATCCAATCCAAAATAGTACTTACTGTTAAGCATACTGGACATATCCTTAATTTTCTTATAATTGCGAATCTGTTTAATAACATTTGTAAGTTCTTCATATCGTTTTTCTTTTGCTGACCTAACAACACGTTTTACTTCTTCCTCATCATCACTAAACTAAAAAAAATGATTAGTAAAACTTTTAAATACATACTACAATTAACAAACTTACAGTGTAGACCGGAACTTGAGGGCGCTGAATAATCTCTTCCTCTGATGAACTATCAGAATCTGAATCTGATCCAGCAAAAAATCGACTCATATTGTTTTACTTGCACCCTAACAATTAACATTAAGAACACTAAATTGATTGTACTGCTCTTACTTCGTGAAAGGCAACCTTTTCAAGAAAATTAAACAAAGAACTTTCTTAATTGATAGATAAACAACTGCAGACGAAAACACAATTTATTGGGAAAAAAGTTTTTGTCAGTACCATCTGTATCAAATGATCCCTTTCGAAATTATATTGTGGACGTTTTGTTAAACAGTTGTTTAATGTTCTCAATAAGATGGACTTCCACAAAGTAACGGTTAGTATAATAAATCTCATTAATAAAAAACTTAGTTACCAAACTAAATTTTTAAATATAAATGTACTTACAGAAAAATATTAAAATTTACAAACCACTAAATTCACAACGTGAACTAAAGAGATAATAAAAACTGTCAAAAGTCAATCAGAGCAAAGAGGATATAAAATAAGAGAGTGTACGATGGCACAATGTTTTATGTCAAAGACCTTGTGGCGGTGCCAGTGACTACAAACGAAACTACTGCTATAGAAAGCAGAAATCGAAATCTAAGGGAAATGTCAATGTTATCTTGTAACACTCCCTAGGGTAATAAACACAGTGAAGTGAGCTGGGTTAAAAAAGTTAATATGTTTCGTGACTTGTGCAGTTAAAAATTATCCAGTTAAAATTTCAACTATTTACGTAGTCAACTGTTGTCAATTTCATTTTGACATAGCCGATCACAGGACATATTCTTCTCACAGCTTAGCTGTGTTCTTCTTTTCCACTATTTGTCACGTCCTGTGACACTTACTCTGGGTACTGTAGCGCCACCAATTTTCTTCCTTTCGATGGACACTTTTTTATGCATTGAATTGATTCTCCTTCCTTTCACCCTCCAAAGGCTGAACGCCCCCACTATAAAATCGTGGTGAAATGTGAAATATCCTTAGACAAGGAATCCTAATCTAAGGAAATTTCCCTTTTCCGATGCTCTGTCAATAACTTTTGTTCTGTGTCATGCAAATGCTAGACAAGGTAAGAGAGATAATTATGCACGGTTCTCTGTGCAACCCATCATAAAAATAAAGCATAGAATATTTATAAAGGATGCAATTGGTAAAAATAGGAAGTTCCAAGAATTTTTAAAGACTAAACTATTACACTATTAAAAACATTATACATAAAATAAATTATTACAAATTTCAGAACTAACATTGTTTTAAAAAAAATGGTTTGATGAATGTTAACATCCAAACTCTTAAGATATATTTTAATGTTTCCATTAAATTGTGGCCTAATATGTTAAAGGTAAGTAGGTTATTAATACTTAGTTATATTTTATTTAACCTCTATTTTGAATAGGAAAAAGGACAATTAAAATTTGAAGACAAATGGCCTCACATGGGACCTATTGTCTTAAAACTCCTCAAGCAAGAACCAGTTTCTCCTACAGAATGGCAAGAACTTTTCTATGATGTTCATTTAGTTTGTCTTTGGGATGAAAAAGGACCTGCAAAACTTAGAGATCACTTACATGAAGACATAGTCCAGTTTATTAAACAAGCTCAAACAAGGGTATTAGCACATAGACAGGAAGAGGCTCTATTAAAAGCTTATATTGCAGAATGGAGAAAATTTTTCACACAATGCAACTATTTGCCTACCCCTTTTAGACAGCTTGAAACCAGTTTGCAGGTAATAAAATATAATTTTATAGTTAGTAAAAATATTCCTTTTCATTACATACAATATAACTAGTTAAAATATGCTATGTAATGTGTAATACTATTCTTAATTCAGTCTAGTTTTTATTAAGAAATTATAACATAGAATAATGTTTAACAGTTTTATACTTCCTTAAATTTAATTTATTTCTACTAATTATTAAGTAATTATGTTTAGGCACCATTTATGGAGCAATTACAATCAACTAAGTAACTTCAAAAGATTTCAATAAGAAAAATTTATCAGCTGGGATGCAGTTTATCAAGTGTTTGTCATTGATCTTCAAAGTCTGAAGATTACCATTTAACCTTCCAAGACATGCTTGAATTTAAACACTGTAGGCTTGCAAAAATTTAGGAAACCTTATTAACAATATAAGAATAATTATGTAATTCTAATAAAAAATCATAAATATTTGAATGTTCTGTATAAAGAACTAAAAAAAGTTATATTGGAAATTCTTGAAGCTCCAAACAGATTATTCAGTTTTAAAATAATTTTGTTTGTAGTAAGTTCTCTAGACAAAGATGAAGAAAATGCTCTCCACACATAAACTTTTTGCATTTTCACAGTAAGCTTATATGAGCCAAGCTATATACCAAAAAACTTACATGAGTTAAAAAATAGTTTTTTTTGTAGGGTAAACCATCATCTACTAATTCTAGTGTTCAAAATAATAGTAACAAAAAAATGTCTGGAGAAGAGAGTATAGTGAGAAAATTAATGTTGGATTCTTGGAATGAAAGTATCTTTAGTGATATTAAGTATAAGTTACAAGATAGTGCTATGAAATTGGTGCATGCTGAAAGGAATGGAGAGGCTTTTGATTCTCAATTAGTGATAGGTAAATTAAAGCTAAGTTTTATTAATGATACTTTGGTGTAGGAAAAGTTAAATCTCCTGTGCCAAACAAAAAAAATTGTAAAATAAAAAAGTATTGAATCAAATTTAGTGCATTTGTTATTAAGAATGTTTTGACTCTTTGATTTTAAAATTAGAAGTTTCTTCCAAAGACTATTCATTGAATTTTAAAATTATCCTGTCTGATAATAAATGACTTGAAAACAACACCTAACACAGGGATATTAGAATGATAATATTAGAATCTATCTTTTTATGTAAACTATAAACTATTTGAAATGGAAACAAATTGCCTTTACACAATGAAATAAGTGTCCTCATGTAAATTTATTTTTTTAGGTGTTAGGGAATCCTATGTTAACCTTTGTTCAAATACTGAAGATCGACTTCAAATATATAGGGACAATTTTGAAGCTGCCTATATCCAAAGTACAGAATTATTTTATCGTCTTAAAGCTCCTGAACAACTTGCTACTAATGGAGTACAAGCTTACATGCGCTATGCAGGTAAAGTCCAATTTCATTATTGAAGTTTTTGATTATATTTCACTTATTGTGGTGCTAGTGTATTGGATCAATAGTTATATAAGTAAAACCGGGGTCATTTGTTTTAAATTCATTTTAAAGTGTTCAATACTTGTGTGTCTGATAAGCAGTTATTTTGAAGTATTATTAAAACTCTTATATTAAAATGGTGCTTACCAAAACATTTTTAAATATTTTAGATTCCAAATTGAGGGAGGAAGAGTCTAGAGCACAGAGATATTTAGAAGCAGGTAGTAATGGTGTTATTCAATGCTGTGTTAAAGTACTGGTTGGAAATGCCTTGCCAGTTTTATTAGCGGAATGTGCACCTTTAATAAAAGCTGGAGAAACAGAAAGATTACAGTTAATGTTTAGGTTACTAGAACGTGTACCAGAAGGTGTGCAACCTATGTTACGTGAATTAGAAAATCATATTACACAAGCTGGACTTGCAGATATGATTGCAGCTGCAGATATTATCACTCAAGATTCAGAAAAATATGTTGAAAGACTATTGGATTTATTTAGAAAGTTTAGCAAACTGGTACATGAAGCATTTTCAGATGATCCAAGGTTTTTGACGGCTAGAGATAAAGCTTTTAAAGCTGTAGTAAATGATACCACTGTTTTTAGGTAATTAAATGTTGTCAATTAAAATTATACAAAAACTGCAGTACCTTACAAGAAAATTAATTAAAATAAAACTACATATTCGAAAAAAAAAGATACAAAATATGAACAATTAAAATGAAACGATAATAAAAGCTCTAATTTATCATCTATGTAAAATATTAAAACTATTATAAACGTTCCAAAAATTTTTCTTTTGCAGTAAGGAGTTGATATTCATTAGCATCCAGGTTGATGTTAAAGCAATGTTGTTAAGGAAACTGAATAATAAATTTCAAATAGATTACCATTAATCAATTGAATTCATCTTTTAAGAAACAGTTTTTTTAAATCACCTTTCAAGTAAAAATCAAAAGAAAATATGTCCTTGTTGTATTTTTCAAACATGTTTAAAGAAATCTTGTTAAATATAATTTTATTTTTTAGGTTAGAACTTAATAATGGTAGGACTGTAGGACCTAAAACAGTTACTCCGGAAAGTAAATGTCCAGAATTATTAGCTAATTACTGCGATATGTTACTAAGGAGAACTCCGTTATCAAAAAGGCTGACTAGTGAAGAAATTGAAAATAGGTTAAAAGATGTACTTTTAGTACTAAAGTATGTATCAAACAAAGACGTTTTTATGAGATATCACAAGGCTCATTTAACAAGGAGATTAATTTTGGATGCTAGGTAAGTTAATAAAAAAAAATAAATATAATATAAATAAAAAGTAAACGTAAAGGTGTAGGGGTAATATTTTTTTCTAACTTTTTTAATCGTGTACAAATTTCTTCCAGTGCTCTATTTTGTAACAATGTTTTTGCTCTTGTATGTTTGTATAAATTAGGGGTGATAAGTACACTGCGACCTATAGGATCTATCTATCTATATCTATCGTCAAATCAGGTAGATCCCCTTCTTCTATTTCATGTGCTCCTAGGTATCTAGCCCTAGAATTCTGCAAGGCAGGGCATTCTGAGAGTATGTGTATTGAGGTTTCATCCTCTTCCTCACAGAATCGCACTTTGCTTCATCTGCTAATCCTAGTTTCTTCATGTGGCTTCTTAATTGGCAATGCCAGGTTAAAATTCCCGTTAGAATTCGGAGCCTTTTTTTACTGAGGTTGAGGCAGCTAAGAGATCTCTTCTGATCATAGTTCCCCAGTAGTATCTTAGATTGCCTCAGTCCTTCCAGCTGATTCCAGTACTTGGATTTTTCCTTCTCCATTTCTTCCCTTAGTTTTCCTAAGATTACTCTACTGCTGATCCCACAAGATGGTTCTGGTCCCAAATGTGGGGTTTCAGGTCCTTTTTTTGCCAGCTTATCTGCTGTTTCGTTCCCCTCTATTCCTATGTGTCCCAGGACCGATAGGCATAGGAGGGTGACAGTGTTCTTCTGGTCCAGTTCATTTAGTTTGCCTAGGCATTCCCAAACCAGCTTCGAACTGATTATATTTGAACTCAGCGCTTTGTTGGCTGCTTGACTATCCGACATGATCACAATCTCTTGTCTGCGGTAGTTTCTTCCAATATTGAATTCCACACATCTTTCGATGGCGCGGACTTCTGCTTGAAAGATGCTCGGGTAACCTGCTCTGCTATCTAGGATTAGCCCTAGAGATTTTACCTCTGTTTTCCATTCGACGATGTTCTCCCCTATTTTTATGATTTTTAGATTAGGTTCCTTTTTCCTTGTAAAGGCTACTAGTGTGGTTTTGGTGGGGTTGATGCTGAGTCCCACCAAGTCACACCATTGTTTCGCAATGTTCAGTCCTCTTTGAACAATATCACAGAGGACATTTTCATACTTCCGTTTTGCCAGGATAACCATGTCGTCGGAATACCCTTGACATGGTATGCCTTCCCTAGTCCACAGTGAGACTCCACATAAGCGGGCATGCAACTCCCCCCTGTGGACAGCCTCTGGTCACATTAATGAAGATAGTGTCTTGTCCTGCCTCCATTTCTGCGATTCTTGTAGATAGCAGTTGCGACATCCAGATGGATATTTACTAAATAAACTAAACTTTACAAAAACAAAAATCTTTAACCTATCTTTATCAATGGCGGACAGTGGCGTATTCACTGACAAAGTTATTGTTAAATTTTGCTGTCATGTGTAATTTTTTACAGCGCGGACAGCGAAAAAGAAGAGGATATGGTGGAATGGCTTCGGGAAGTTGGTATGCCAGCCGATTATGTGAATAAATTAGCGCGAATGTTTCAGGATATTAAGGTAAGCGAGGATCTTAATGGCCAGTTTAGGACATCTACAGCTCGACATGATGCTATCAATATAAAAATTCTAAACGCTGGCGCTTGGGCCAGAGGTTCTGAAAGAGTTACTGTCAGTTTACCAGTAGAATTAGAAGACTATATACCAGAAGTTGAAGAATTTTATAAAAAAAAACATTCGGGAAGAAAATTACAATGGTGAGTAGTTTAATTAGTTCATATTATTTTTGACGTCCAGAGCACGGAGAATATTACCGTTTTCCACCCGAAGGGAAGAAATTAAAATTAAAATTCATCGCTCTTATGTTGCTGTTATGTACAATTTTATATGCAAGTTCGCCTGTTATTGGGACTATATCGACGTGATATTTATTTGTTTCTGATAAGTTTGTTAGAAGAAAAAAATGTTATTTATATTTTAAGGTATCATCATATGAGTAATGGTACAATAACTTTTGCGACGATAGGAGGAAAATTTGATCTAGACGTTACCACTTTTCAAATGGCTGTATTATTTGCATGGAACCAAAGGCCTCACGATAAAATTAGCTATGAAAATCTAAGGCTAGCTACCGAACTACCAGACGGAGAATTAAGGAGGACTCTGTGGTCTCTAGTCGCTTTTCCAAAGTTAAAACGGCAGTTACTATTATTTTATCCAACAGTTAGTGCTCCAAAAGACTTCTCCGAACATACAGTGTTTTGGGTGAATCAAGATTTTGCGTTAATTAAAAATGGAAAATCTCAAAAAAGGGGAAAGGTAAATCTGGCTTATGTGTATGTAATCAAATACTGTTAGACTATATAACTAAAACTATTCTTTAACGATAATGTATAATTTAATGTATCTGTACTATAAGTTCTCAAGAATTTCACAAAACTAAGAAAATACACAATACAAACCTTTTAAAAGTAAACCAACTACCATAAGGCCAAAGTTTGTTTGGATAAAATGCAATGGTGACAGTAACGTTTCTAATAATGTGGCGTATTGGATAGTTTTTCTTATGTATACTTATGTACTTTGTTTACTGCTTTATTCTCACTATTCATATAGTTTCATTTTGTAGGTAAATCTTATAGGTAGACTCCAGTTAAGTACTGAACGATCACAAATGGAAGACAACCAATCAATAGTACAATTAAGGATACTTAGGACGCAAGAGGCCATCATAAAAATATTGAAAATGCGCAAGAAAATATCAAATCCCGCTCTACAAGCCGAATTAGTAGATATTTTAAAGAATATGTTTTTACCTTCTAAAAAATTGATAAAAGAACAGTTGGAATGGCTTATTGAACATAAGTACATGAAGAGGGACGATGATGACATAAACACATTCATTTATGTGGCATAAATTGTTAATACTAGTAATTAAATGAATTTTGTTATTTATTTTATTATGCATTTTGTAAAATGATGTACACACTTTAATAGGTTTACATATTATTTCTTAAATTTAATTTAATAAAACTTAATCAGTAAGAATTACTCAGATTGAAGCTTTTTTAATTCTCAGGAATAAGAAGAAAGTATTTGGTAATGACTGTTGGGTAACAAAATAGTGTCATCTGTTTTCTTTAATTTTTCGTCTATAGCCTTTCATTGTTTTATAGGACTTTAATGATTTTTAAGCAAAGTAGTACGTTCTACCAGATTTTGGTAGAACTACTATACCTTTGGAATTTTTACAGAGCCAGTTGGATCTTATTTTGTACGATGTTGCCACAAGGTAATCCAGGATATCAGAATTTATGAACAGAAATAATTACAATTGGTGTGTTCACAAATATTAAACAAGTTAAAATTATTTAATAATGTTTATTACAAGATTATATTTAACAAATAGCTACTACACATGTTTTCAAACAATCAATTTTATTGAACAAAAATCTCAATATTTTATATTTATACAACTACATCTCGAAATAAAGCTAAATCACAAAATGAATCTATTTATTATCTACAAAACTGCATCGAGTTCGTTTAAAGATACCAAGTATAAATAAATTTAATAAAATCTCATTTTCTTACGTCCCATTTTTCAGATCTGTTTTAATTTAATCGTTTAAAATGTTCTTATCAGACAGAGTGGAAGATGGTGAAGTGGAAAACGCAGGGAAAATATTGCTCTTTTCTTCGTCTTCTATAACAGGATTTTTTTCACCTTCAGACAAAGGATCTTTAGGTTTGAAAATTTGTTGGTTAATTTGTGGATAGCGCAATCTTATAGAGTCCACTACGTCTAGTAAGTTTTTGGAGTCCATGGCGAGAATGTGAGCCGCACCAAGCATGCCTCTGAAAAACAAAAACAACATTTTACCTTAACAATTGAATATACACTTTTCAACAAAAGTAAGGTAACGTAATAAAATATTTAATAGTAGCAATAAAACTCAAAGTCAACCCAGGTTGATTCCTCATAATAAGGGTGGTACTCTTAACCCCCCTAATAATCCGGGCCCCTTCCTGAATTGGTTTTGGAGATATCTCCAAAAATCTATTTATAGAATATTTATTCCTGGGTTCATCCTAGAATATTTACTTCTGTATGCCAAATTTTCATATTTTCACACATTAAACTACTTCATAGTTTTGTCTAATACTTTTCAACCCCTTTTTTATAAATTTAACTTCCACTATACAATATAATTTTCAATTCTCTCATTTTACATTAAAAATTTTCCCTATTTTACTTATAACAGCTGTTATAACTTGTTAAACACATGAAGAGCCTGAAGATGGTCTTGTGACCGAAACATGTCGCAGATGTAACATTATCATACTGTGGGTTGACTTAGAGTTTTATTGCTACTATTCTTACCATCCACATTTGAGTTATGGATAACCTCTACAATTTAAAATATTTAATGCTTGAAAAAAGCAACCCCCACACATTTTGTTACTGTACTATATCCAAAGAATAACAATCACAATAATTCTTTTATCAATTAAATTATGTGTCATGTAAAAATAAGACTTTCTGATGAGGGTAATGTAAAACACCGTTTTGTAACATTAAAAAAACTTTCATTTATGTTATTAAAACAAACATTTCAATTTGAATTTTAAAAATAATCTAATGCGAAGGACGAATTTGATGATTTTTAACAAGTTTGTTAATATCAGTCTCGAATTTACTTAAAAACAGCGGTAATCTTTAACCGATTTCTTCGATGCTATTTTTTATATTATTTTATTTATGCATAATTGCAAAGTGCAAAATTAATAAGTTAATAGCCAGATCGATTTAAAGAATCAACAGCAACCAACTAATTGTTTATGCATAAATATATCAAAAGTACTAGTTAATTATTATATATTAGAAATAAACATTTTCTTTTATCAAGTTATATATTATTAATGATAGCTGTTAAATGAAAATGTAGTTATTTATAGTTAGTCTTGAGAAACTAAAAATATTTTTTTATATTTTGCTAAATCTTCATTATAAAACGCATTTGCGTATCGTAATGTAACTTTTACGCACGCAAATTTTTGTTTTAAATGGTTGGCAACATGAGTGAAGTATCTAACGACAAGACTATTAACAATGACAGTTGTGGCTAATAGCAATTTATTAATTTTATATTGTTCTTTAAGAAAGTATTTGTGAATATGAATATCATCTTTTACTTATATATTTATTATTGGTGTATTATGCATTTTAAAATATTTTAAAACATTAACATTTGATAATTTAAATTTCAAAACTGTCAAATGTTATAAATTACACAGTGTTACCAACATACTTTTTAAAATCATTTGCATACAAATAATAAATTAATTTAAAAAATGATAAAATGGCAAAATATGAAAAATTTTATAAATTATTTCCAGGTTTGTTTATTTTAATTACCAATTCATTTGACATAAAAACTTACTTCATTTTTATTATAGTTGTAAATCGATAAACTTACTTTCTATATTCGGCGTCCAAAGTAGTACTACTATATTGTTGCGCCAATTTCATTGAGTTCACCAACTCAGCCATATCTTTAGATAAAACTTTATGAGCCATCTCGACTTCTCTTTGAACTATGGAGGGGAAAAACGACACTATACTATCGACGCTACTCAATAAAGATCGAAGTTCTATTCCTACTTTTTTGACTAGATTTAAGTAGTCGTCGGCGGCAGCTTGTTGGACGCCTTGAGACAGAGTCATCACGGCTCTAACTACGTCTGTCGTGCACTCGTACACCCTGTCGTGGGTCCTGTCAAGATTAGCAGTCGGATTTTTAGGCAATTCCTTAAAAAAAACGTATATGTTAATCAAAGTGTTTATTCTATCTATTTTGCTTTCACACAAAGAAATCGAAAAACAAAGAAATATTAAGCGCAGATACTTTAGATTTGACTACTCAAAATGACTACCAAACACAGAGGGCAAATTATAAATTTTTTGTCTAGAAGATGAAATTTTCGTGTATGATAATTAACAAAACGTAAACATGTCTTCTTAAAAACAAACAAATACGTTAGAGATAATCTTGAATATAAAAATAAAGTAGACCATTATTACAAAAAGACAGTTGGGAATAGATTTAACATTTTAAAACATAAAATATGTAAAAATAAAAGTCTACAACGACTGACCTTGTTATCCTCTTCGTGTAGAAAAGATTCTACTTGAGAAACGTTATTTTTTTCTTCACTTTGAACTTTGCTGATTGAATCCGCACTGCCGTGAAGTTCATTATCTTCGCTGACATGTAATTCGCCACTATTCCTTTCCATTTCATCGAAATTTAAGTAGCTGACTGGTCGATTCATTATAATGTTGTCGGCGATGTCTTGTTCGTGGTTCAGACTCAGTCTTTTCTAGAAAATATGGTAAATAAAACAGAATGTTAGAGAACCTTCGTTTGACATTTACTAGATTCTAATACTATTTTAAATGCTTGGCATTTAAATTTAAACAGTTCGGATTCAGAAAAGAACGCAGCGCACCGGACCAAGTACTTAAAATAGTAGAATACACAACAGAGGGATACAATAGAAATTAATCTACTGGAGCCATCTTCCTGGACATCAGCAAAGCCCCAAAGTATGGCACGAAGGACTGAAAACAAGATGAGAGGAGCAAGATACACCAGAGAACTGACGAAACTACTACTCAGCTATCTGAAAAATGATTCAGGATAAGGATAGGAAACGCAAAATCCGAAGTAGGAACAACAGAAGACAGAGTACCACAAAGAGCAGTACTCTCACTGGTGCTTTACAACATATACATGGCAGACATTCCAAAGACAGACAATACAATGATGGCTCTTTACGCAAAGAAGAAGAAGCAATCAACCAAGGATGGTGACAAGAAGACTCCAACATGCTATGGACCAAATAGACAAATGGTGCACAACATGAAAAACCAAATAAACCCAGAAAAACCCAAGCAGCCTACTTTACTAAAAGAAGGATAAAACCAGAAGAGAACATTAACATAGGAGGAGAAGAGCTCCAATGGAAAAACAGGGCCAAATACTTAGAAGTGGACAAAGGACTAACCTTCAAAGAACACGTGGAAAACATCACAAAGGAGGCAAAACAAGCAAGAGGAAGACTAGCCGGACTCACAGGAAGAAACTCCAAAATGGGACTGGAAGAAACTCCAAAATGGGACTGAAGACAATGATACATCTAATATTAGCCTGGGGACACACAGCCAAAACCTACAAAAAGAAGATACAAGCACAGCAGAACATCAGCTTAAGGCAAGCAGCAGACGCCCCATGGTACATAAGAAATACACAACTATACAGGGAACTAGACCAGGAGAAGACAGAAGAAATCATGAAAGCCAGAGCCAGAAGAAGATTTGAAGAACTCAGGATACACCCGAACACAGCACTTAGGCAATTAACAAACTACACAGCAGAGGACTACAAGAGACATCCAAGACCAAGGAAACAGCTGGACAACTAATAACAACTTATAAAAGACTCTGTCCATCCTTAGGGAGATGCACAGATTCTTGAGTAGGGACAGCTTTAACAAGTGGATCCATTCTCTAAGGTTACCTTTAGCCGCAGTTCGTCCCCTAAGTACTAACTTTTTAGAGGCAGCGAAAAGCACACACTCTAGAACGCCTAAAAATATTACAGGAGGATAGAGGCCATCCCAGACCAGAAAAGCACACACTCTAGAACGCCTAAAAATTTTACAGGAGGATAGAGGTGCAAAGCACCATCCCAGACCAAACAGAAGACACCTGGAAACTATCTCCGAACCAAGATAGTGGAAGGAACAGCATAAGCTCGAGGACTGAGGCCCACATCGGACGTGATGGGGGGTGGAGGAAGTTCTTCCCGGAATGCACCACTCCTAGAGGAATGCATTCTGGAAGGGACGGGTTTGGTTAGAGTGTGGTGTGTGCGGCAACCTAGTTCCGCTCCGACAGATATGACGTGCACCTATAGATATACATTTATCATAATATTATCACCTGCAGCCAATTTCTCACGGTCTAAAATGAATAGACACTGCATGCAGGTACAAGGATGAGTATGAATAGTATATTACGTAGTACCAAGTAAGATAAGAAGCCAATTAATCACTAGTGTGTAAACGTGGGGACCCAATTGCCCTCATCCTCGAGAATAACGACTAAATTATGACTGACCGTAAAAAGGAATAGTAAAACATTTGTGTTTGAGATTAAGGCTTTGGATATTGAACTCAGTCAGAACCCACTTTATTGATTTAAAAATTGGTGATATTCTAGTGTGTTCTAAATGAGCTGTCAAATACGTAATTATTAGTTTGATATGGAGGTAGTAGGAAATAGTATACTTACCAGATGAGTTTCAGATTCTGACAGCCATTTGGAATCTTTTTCCGATTCTTCCTGTTGTTGTTTGAGTTTCTTTCTCAATTCGATGTTAAAGGGCGTCGAGTTTTCGTATTTGCCTTCTTCTGATGACGATTGATCTTCGTAAGTTGACGAAATACACTGCAAAATGTGTAAGTTGAATATTTTTCTATAAAAATATTTAAAAATGAAAGAAACGACAAATTACCACCCGTAGAAATAACTTTCTATTACATACAACTTCGACAATGTTTAGGAACAAGTGACATCACAGCGGGCGTTTGACAGTTCACGTTGTGGCGCGAAATTTGAAATGGAATTCTAAATAACTGATTTTGGGCTATATTTGGTACTTATGCATTGGTTTTAAACACTTCCTCAAAAATAGTCCATATCCCAATTCCAACAAATTTTTATAACGACTGACTGAATAAACAAAATAGCACACTAATATAATAAAAATTATGATACTTCACACATAATAATAATATGTATAAATATAGATTTTTTATATTCGGCTCCCATTATTTTGGCGGATTTTTGTTCTTTCTACATGCTCTGATTGGTACTTTTTAAGTTGAATGCTAAAAACAATATAAATAAATATTTGTAACTTCGTAAAATAATCCACGCTTAACTTAAAGTAGGTGATTTTCAAAAGTGTGTAATTTGTCGTTTTTAACCTTAACCGTTTAAAATATTAAAAAGGATTACTAAACACGTCTCAGGCTATATTAAAACCAACAAAAGTCCGTGCTAAAGTGTAAGATCAAGAAAACAAAACAAAAGACCATGCGTGTAATAATTAAAGTTTCATATCACGCAAAAATCAATACTGATACGCATAACAAAAACAAATCGAACGACAAGCAAGTTATTACAAATGGTGTATATATAAACCAAATCTGTACGATTCAACACTTAAAAATGAAAATGATAAAAGAAGAGAGGATAAAAACCTGCATGTAAAATATGGAAAAGTATCGATAGTGGCACGAGTTTCGGTGTTGGCTCGAAAAACGATCTCGCGATACCAAAAAACAAAAAATAAACAAAACAAAAGTTTTACTTCATTCTACAAGCCAGGCTAGCTTCAAACATTCAAAATCTCGTGCATCTCTCAAACCTGAGACGGCGGCAACGGGTATTTTTGCACGAAAAACTGCTGTTTGTGTGCACAACTTTTAACGTCAGCCCCGCCGAAATCGTAAATATTTTCTTCGGAGTAATCGCTGCACGATTGCAGCGTCATATGCGCAGCGTTACGGTCCAGAGATCCCATGCGCGAATAAAATTTTTGTTGACGTTCTAACGAGCCCATTCTGGACGAAACGTTGTGCTTTTTCCTTTCCAGCGAACTAAAAACCCCCGAAACGCTTTGCGGGATCACGGCACGTTCTCCTAATTGTGGAGATCCTAATAGATCGAGAGTAGTTCTCTCTAGAGATCCCGTTTTGGGAGTGTTACTGCTCGTACTCGAACGAGAGGATGCTCTTTCGATTTTTTTATCGGATTCCGGTGTTTCGGGCACTTCCGGATCGAGCTTTTGGAGATTTTTTATGGGAATCGGTTCGGTTACGAGTACAGGATCGATCGTATCCTTTTTATGAAAATTTACAGCTACTGTGTTAAATACCGAAGCTGGTGTTGTATAACCGGCAGCGCTGAAGCCTCTGTTTTCGTTTTCTTTCATTAGATGAGCTAGAACTTCGGGATTTTGCGCCACAATGTACGTTTGGGAGACTGCGGTGGGTGGATGATCCTCTTGAAGTGACGAGGAATCTAAACCTAAAAAAATGCAAAAAAAAACATTATTTAGAATTTAGACATTGTGAAAATGAATACATTGCACGATTTGAGATAACGGAGATGTCACATTCATGAATTAACTGAACAACTATTTGTACATGTCGCCCCCTAGGAAGACTAGAGTTTTTCAATTAGTGTATTACATCAACTCTTTTCAAACGTTTATACCCATTACAATTAAAACATTTGCTTAAATTGACCTTGAAGGTTTACTATTGAATTAACCAGTCAACCTTGTAATTAAATCTTAATAATGTTGGTTTCTACCTCTTCTGTTCCATTTAATTGTCCTTAACTCTAATGCGAGTTACACATATATGCGACGGATATGATGCTACTGACTTATAGAGTTATATTTTTAAGAAAATATTTTAAATATGTCCAAATATACTAAAAAAGAACAAGGACTAATACTAAAATGTTGACTATTTTAAATACTTTTATATTCTAAATGTTATAATCCAGTAACCTTTTCGTTTCATTTTGTTTATTGCAATTCTGACATTTCAAATCTTACTAAAATGTCCTGCAATGATTTGCAACATTACTAAAATAATATTTGACGTCAATATTAATGACCTACTGAAAGAAGGATTTGGTTTGAAATCGATATAAAAAAATATCAAATTATGATCGTAGGAAAAATACAGTCCATAACTCGCCTTCATCTTCTCTGTTGTACTTACCATCACATGATTGAAATCATTTTAAAATAGTTTGAGATAATGACATTTGCCTTTTTAAATTAGTCAACTCTCAACCCCAGTTTTTATTTAAACGTTTTATGGGGCTTGTTTCCGTGTACAAGGGGTTGAAACTGGACTGCCAGTATATTTTATTACAGAGCTACAGTTGTTCCAATTAAACTTTTCACTCTGTTCGAGTAAAAGTTGTTTATTTCGACCCTTAATTGCGAACTTAAAAAAGATATCTTACCGTGCATGGGATAACGACTGGGTTTCGGAGGCGGTAGAAAATCATCGTGCGGTCCCCAAGACATAGCTGCCATTTTTCTATTTTCTCTCCTTAACGTATCCTGATGAGCATTTCTTTCTTCGAACAAAATTTCTCTAAGGATTTCTTTGATATCCTTAAAATTCGGTCTCTTGCTGGGTTCGTACGACCAACATTGCGACATGAGGGAATACAAACGCGGAGGGCAATTCGGAGGTAAAGCTAGTCGTTCCCCGTTTTCGATTTTCCCTATAACGTCGTTATTCTTCACTCCTTGGAATGGTTTAACACCAAACATTAAAATTTCCCAAATACAAACACCTAAAAAGTTAAATGTTTATAAATAATTACTATTTTACTGTGGGTTCAAGGATAAGTGATATTCAGAATAAACTTTATCTAATTACTAACCAACTACTGTTTCACAAAACTTTGCTTAATTTACAAATCACTCTGTACGTCTCAAATCAGTTATTTGCAATCCATCTTGTATTCTGTAATACCATATTACGGTACCATCCAGCTAAGAATGCAGAGCTGCTGTTCTGGTTTTCTTTATCCCAAACAATTCAAAATTTCCCTCACAAAGTCTGATTTGTTATTGATTGGTACTCTATACCTTGAAATAACATGTAAAAAGACCGTGTGTGGAGAGAGGTGTACCCCAAAGATCTATTTTGGGGCTTCTTCTATCTATTTACTATTTACACTAGTCAATTAATAAAATATTTGAAATACTCTAAAATTCATTCATGACACTCAACTGTACTATTCATTTAGAACAGATGTTAAAGAAGCATGTGAATATATTAACGATATAAAAAGGTTTGTTGAAGCAGCAGAAGATCCATTGTCTCATTATTAACTCCTCTAAATCCCATGTAATGCTGTTTGGACCAAAATCAATTAGTAATTCTTTAAAAAGCGACATTAATATTAAGATAAAAGGTAGTTCTCTTGAATTAGCCAAAGAGTCAGCTATGTGATTGCCTATTGAAATTCAATTACCTTTGATCCAGCCTAGATTAATCACATTGTTGTTGCAGACTTTGTTAAGAGCCATGTGACATTCTAATACTAGACCTGACGTGATCCTATTCAGAGCTAGTAGTACTTGTCTGCTATCCGTAAGAATACTAATGTTTTTACCAGAGATTTCTCTTTTGGTGATCTGTTTTGCGGCTATGGAGCCAGCAATAATCTCTGAGCTATACTGGAATTACAACCCATTTTCCATTTTCTAGATGAGAGTTCCATGTTAACTGTCATTGGTGATCCCTAGGTATTTCACCTCTGCAGAGAAGGTTTTAGGATTTTAGGAGCCTGAAGGTTCAAAAGCCTCCTTTTTCTGGTGAAAAGGACCATCTTTGTCTTATTTGGGTTTAATGACAGTAGTGAGTGATCCTTGCACCAGCGTTCTATGATATTGAAGGCCTCCTGGATTCTAGCACAGAGTGTTTCCTCAAACCTTCCTGCTTGCAGAATCACTAGGTCATCTGCATAAGCATCTGAGACAAGACAGTTACTAGACAATTGTAGAAAATACTTATTTCAAGAATGAATAAACCTTTTGGATATATCGGAAGTGGAGCAAAAGGTGTGTCTTAATAGCAACAAAAACTTATTTACATTTCAGCTTATTATATTATTATATAAGACTCTTGCAAGCTAGTTGCGTTTTCTTTACCAATTCATTATGAAACCAAACAAATCCATTGTATCTAACTTTAAAATTTTGCTTACTATACACAGCATTACATATTGGACATTTAATTTTCTATATGCCAATTTTTTTAAAATTTTCGTCTTAATATTACATTGTATTGAAGACTTACCAAACATCCAAACGTCACTAGCCGTAGTAAATCTCCTGAAATTAATGCTCTCCGGACTCATCCATTTGATCGGTAACTTTCCTTTGGAGGCTTTGTAGTAACTTTGATCGTCTCCCATCCATCTAGACAAACCGAAATCCGCCAATTTGACGCATCTGTCGTTGCTGACTAGTACATTTCTAGCGGCTATGTCTCTATGAACGTATTTTTTAGATTCTAAATAACTTAAAGCGGTAGATAACTGGAATGTGTAGAGTAAAAGAGTCGATAGATCTAATCTATTCTTATTTTTTTGAAGATAAAAGCGGAGCTCACCGAACTTTGCCAGTTCCATAACTATCCACACAGGCGATTCGGAACACACCCCAATCAGTTTAATTATGTGTTGGTGATCAAATTTTTGCATGATATCTACAAATTTATTACAAAAAAACAGTAATTCTGTCATTTATATAAACTAAAAAAATAAATTTTATTTGAAACTTACACGCTTCTTCTAAGAACTTTTCCGTAGTAGCAAGATCGGAGTCTCCTTTGCAAGTTTTAACTGCTATAGGAACGCAGACGCCATCTTTGGTTTTAAAAATTCCTTTGTGTACATCACCAAACTGTCCTTCTCCTAATATATCCTTTAATTCTATTTGACTTCGAATGAGTTCGTAATTTTTCACTAAAAAACATTGAAAAATTATTTTTCCACAAGTTTTCGGGATATTTGGTCAAACAAGCTGAAAGACCAGTGGCATATCCAAAAGGTTATAACCCCTCCTAGAATATTTCAAATAGTTGACTTGAGATTCCACAACTAGAGTTAAGATATGCAAGTAAATCTTTGAGTGGAGAGAAAAACAAAGTGTACACTGTGTGGCATATAAAACTGGTACAACTATTATAATCAAAAATAGTGTTTTGTAAAAAGTGTCAATGCTAAATCAGCTGGTATGGTAAAATTTCTAGGGCAGTGATGCTAGCTCAACAAAAATGTCAGTAAATGTAATGATGAAATTAAATTTTGTAGAGCAATAAAACAAATTGGAAAAAATAAAAAATCTATTACATCATTTATACACAAACAGTTAGCTGTACAAGACATATACATTACCTGCTGGTATTGAGTAGTCTCCTTCCTCAACAATTTCTGCATAATCCTCTGACAACATTGCCCTTGTGGTGTAGCTTTCATCATCAGAACAGTGAGATTTTACAGATATATAATCTTTGGTATCTGAAAATTAAAAAAAGAACTGTAATGTCTCCTCCTGTTGGACAGAAGATCAAAAACATCATGAACATTGTCAAACCACAATTTAATCACAATCAATTAAAAATAAAATGTCTTCTAACCTTGTACAAATATGGAAAATAATTAAGATCTATTTGTTTCCAGCCTCTTTATCTTTTTATCTCTTTATAGGTTGAGTATGACAAGAAAGAAGAAACTAAATTGAGATTTGATTAAATTGTAACATTTAAACTACTAAATTTCAACAACAAACTCTACTATACTATTCATACTACATATACCACATGAATTGATATTTTTGAACATACCAAGAAAAGGCAATACTGTTAACTACTATTTTAAGATGATGCTAAATAACCAGATTTAGAAACTCGCTATATAGCCACTTGAAACAAGTTGACAAATATGAACATGAAATCAGAGCACATATGATTTGACTATACTACAATGGCTGACAGTTTCTTAGATCTTAAAAGAAATAGAATTGTATACATTCATAAAGAGTTTAAGGGGGACAGCAATTTATAAAAACCTATATTCAATCCAAGCTACTGGATAAAGCTCTTGCCATAACCTAAAATCCAAAGACTGTAAATCAAACTTCTCATGGCCATTTTGTAGGAACTATTGAAAAGAAACATAATCTGTTAAATTTTGAAATAACAAAGGTACAAGAATTGCAAGTCAAAATTAAAGCTGGTTAACCTGTAGGGACAATTGCTGTTGAGAATTAAACCCTTGTAGTTACAGTCAATATTAGAATCCCCTGCTTGTATATTGATGGAATGATTAATAAAAATTATGAAAACCATTGCACAACCAGAATTATTGTTAAAGCAATTTAGTATGTTGTTGATCATGTTAATATTAAACACTGCAACTGGCAAGATAATAAAAAAGATGTTCACATGCATATGTCTATTTGATAATTAAAAAAATAATAAAAATTAAAATTTTGTTTATAGATTCTCAACACATTATGACCCTCTCAATATTTCAGTCATAACTTATGAATGAACCGCAATAAATTTACCTTTTTGATTCCAAATTGACTTCTGGGAATGAGAGTGTAATCTGCAATAGCCATCTAACAAATCAGCAAGACTTTCAGCTACATCTAAATTAGAACATGAGAAAAACAGCAGATCTTGAGATCCAGCTACTTTTAATTGTACAATGGATTTTGTATTTTCTCCATTATCATTGGAATGTATCTGGATGGATCTGATTTGATCAAAATCTGCAATCTTCGAATTGGCTGTTGTGTGGGATATTCCAATTGTAGGACCAATAACCAGTTCCACAGGTACAGTAAAACCAGCACCAAAATCCACTCTGAACCTTTCTTCATCAAAATTGACTTGACTTTTCAAGATTTCTAAATATCTTAAAACACTTTGAACTTCTGAGAGGTGGGAAATTTTCTTTAGCTGCATTTGTATACTCTTTCTTAAAGATTTTGATTTTACCTTTTCTAAGAAACTGTTAGGGAGAAATTTCTGCAATCCTACTTCTTTCTCCAAATAGTCTAAATTAAATTTTTTATCTGACACACTTTGAGGTCGGTTTTTCAAATATTTTTGAATTTCCAAACAACACAACTGAATGGCTGTATCTTGATCAATTTTTTTGTAAATCTCTGTGTGGTAATCACTACGAATCTTTAACAAACATTAAAATCCAATTTGTATGAAACTATAAGAAATTTAATACAGAATATCAGAATATTCAAGCCCTTGTGTTAAAAATTGTTTTTGGCAGTTGACTTACCTGTTCATAATAAAAATAAAAAGTAATTTTGTCTTTATCATACAGTTCATCAAGACTGGAAGGTAGATAACGTATTCTTAAATCATATTTCCATTCTGTATATGGATGTTTTGTTAAATATTTTTCATGAACTTGTTTCATTGTCAAGTTCTGATGCAACCAATATATCTAAAATAAAATAAATTAAATGATATATCAACTAAACATATTCAAAATGAAGTACCTCTGGTAAGGATACCTGAGACAATCTCAAAGCATAAAGACCATTGTAGTATCTTTCTCCTGTTGCTAATCTTTCAATTACAGTCTGAATTATTCCTTTAATTACAACTGTATCACTGTATTTAATGACATTAAACCCTCCATTTGGTAAATGAACCTTAAAATTATATGACATTACATTACAAATGCCCAGTATCAATGCCAATCATATTAACTAACCTAAACACACATTTTAACACATAAAAATAATGAATCACTGAAAAATTGCTTACCTTAACAGTACCTTTATCACCCATTCTCACATAAGAATGTAATATCTGTTTGGAATCATCTATATCAGCTATTGATAATATTCATAGGTATTACATGCCATTATGGAATAGTGCCACTATAAACACAGTCATAAGTATAAAAAACAATAAAAGTAACTATACAATTGGTAAAGAGACAATAAGGATTGGGAAATTAATATAAAATAAATACAGAAATATTTTTCCATTCTCTAAGCATTCATTGCCATCATACTTTTTGGATTGGCTATAAAAGAAACAAATAGAATTGAAAACAACTGATATTAACAATAAATTTAAGATAAATATGTAGTCCAAAAAGATTGGAAATTCTGTAGACCAACATTATGAACTAAAATTAATAAAACTAATACGTTTACAAACAAAATGTGTAGTAATTAAAAAGATAAATGTTATATTGATTCAATTGCAAGGATAAACAAAGGATTTTTGTATATAAATAAAATATGTTATACGTACAAAATTATGTCCGTTTATCATATTTGTAAAGCTTTTTCAATAATTTTTTATTTACAGCATTTTTGTCAATTTATATTTGACTGAAAACTTATTCCTAATTGAATTTTAATTAAGGTGTCGCCAGAGGATATACAACAACCAGTGTCTTTTAACCAACCAACTAAAACAAAGCTACATTTAGATTAAAAACTTTATAGTTACGATTATTTAAATTATTATTTAATTTGCATATAAAATAAGAAATGAGTGGATAGCAAGGTAAATTAAATTTCTTACTTTTGATTTGACATACCATTCTTCTTTTTCAACAATGAAATTAAAGAAGACATGACTGTTATGTTTGTATTGTAGTAGTTCATTTGGTTCTGTGGTAGTTCAGATGTCAAAAACACTGACAACCAACTAACCTCTTAACAAAAAAAGTACGTGTGTTTTTATATATTACATATAAACCCCATATTGTACAACAAATACATTATGAATTCTATAAAACCCACTATCGATGAAATACATATTTGTATGAATGATTCAAAATGTATTAGAAATGTATGTATATTAGCTCATGTTGATCATGGAAAAACAACTGTCGCCGATTCTCTTTTAGCTACAAATCGTTTAGTCAGTAAGCGAATGGCCGGATTTCTTCGTTACTTAGATGATAGACCAGATGAACAACAAAGAGGAATTACTATGAAAAGTAGTGCCGTTTCACTTTTAAATTTGGTATATGATGATGCATGTGACAAATATAAAAAAATATTATTAAATTTGATCGACACGCCAGGTCATATAGATTTTTCAACTGAAGTTGGAGCTGCTCTTCGAGTTTCAGATGGAGCTATAATTTTAGTAGATCTTGTAGAAGGTGTATGTGTTCAAACAAGAGAATCTATAAAGAACGCCTTTAAAGAACATGCAAAAATGATATTAATATTAAACAAATTTGATAGATTAATAGTGGAACTTAAAAAGTCCATAGATGAAATATTCCAGTGCACTTTAAGAGTTATTGAAGATTGTAATGCAACAATAGCTGAATTGTATCAATATGAATATAATTGTAGTGACATTGACATTGAGGATACAGGATTACTTTTTAGTCCTGATAGTGGAAATGTTGTGTTTGCTAGTGCTCTTGATGGTTGGGGATTTACAACAGAACAGATATCAAGATTATTTGTTAATTTGGTCAAAGATGAAACTGTAGATTCTCTTAATAAAAAAATGTGGAATTTTGATTGTTATGTTAGTTCAACAAGGGAAATTAAAACAGGGGCTTTAGAAAAGAAAAAAAATAACCTTTTTGTTCAGTTTTGTCTAAAAACCATTTTCCACATTTATGATAGCCTCATAATACGTATGGAGAAAGATAAAACTAGTCAAATCATAGAAAAATTGAATATTACAACAGTTACTAGAGATATGACTCATAATGATCCAAAATTACAAGTTAGAGCTATATTACAAGCTTGGAAACCATTAGCTTCAACAATATTATTACAATGTTTGAAGCAAATACCTTCACCTGATTGTATTGGAAAAGACAAAATTGAATATTTACTTTCTACTAATAGATTTTGTGAAGACCCATATGTTAGTGGGTGTATAGAAAGCATAAGATCTAATTTTGAAGATATTTCTGACAAAAATAAAGTTACTTCAATATGTTATGTATCAAAAATGTTTTGTATAAGCAAAAAAAATCTTTCACAAAATAAACCCAAACCTTTTGTACCAAGGACAGAAAAAGTTGTGAAATCTGAAGAGGTACGTTCAACTTCAGATCCTATTGCAGATAACAATGATGATGTTGCTGTAATAGCCTTGGCTAGAGTTTTTACTGGGAAACTATATGTAGGTCAAGAGATTTTTATACTTAGTGATTCCTATGTTCCAGATCCCATTGCAATTGCAAAAGATCCTGAAGATTTTGTAAAAAAAAATCCACATGTAAGTAAAACTGTTATTAAAGAGTTGTATATGCTTTTTGGGAGAGAACTAACACTTGTAGACTCAATTCCAGCAGGTAATTTATGTGGGATTGGTTCCTTAGAAACATTTGTTATTAGAACAACAACTTTATCATCACATTTAAATGTAATTCCTTTAATAGAACATACAAAACTGGATCCTGTAGTAAGACATGCTATTGAGCCTGTAGATCCAAGGGAACTGCCTTTGCTTCGCCAAGGATTAAAGTTTTTGTTGCAAAGTGATTCTTGTGTAGAAGTTATTGTACAAGAAACTGGGGAACTTATTCTCCTTACTGCTGGAGATGTACACTTAGAAAAATGCATTGAGGACTTGAGAAATAAATTTGCAAAAATTGACATACACGTTTCTAGTCCAATGGTATCTTTGAGAGAAACTATTATAGAGAAAGAAACTAATTTTTCACAATATATTGAAAATAGTGTTACTTTGGATATGGAGTATTTTTGTTTGTCTGTTATTGCAGTGTCAATTCCTGATGTTATTTTAGAGGTAGTTAAAAATAATCATTCTATTTTAAAAATTGTAGAAGAACATCAATACAAAAGTTTAATTGATATTGCAAAACGATTATCTGATGGCATAAATAGTAATGAAACATTAGAAAAGTCTTTTAGGAGTGAAATAACAAAAAAATCATTATCCATTGCTATTAATCAGCTAAAAGAAGCTTTTTCTCATACAACTTGGCAAACAATGCATAAGAAGATATGGAGTGTAGGACAATCTGATGTTTTTATTAATCTTTTATTAAATGGCACCAACAGTTATAATCACAGTATATTTTTTGAATTGGATATAAAAGATAAAAGATCATTATTTGATCATTGCATTATAAAAGCTTTTAATAACATCTGTAAAGCTGGTCCATTATGTGAAGAACCTTTAACAAACTGTGCATTTATAGTAACAAAATTTGAACTGAATACTGATATAAAACTTGAAGATGTATCACCTCAAACCACATCTTCAATTGAATCCAACATTCATGATCTATTCAAAAAAGCTATAGAAAAACAAAATCAAAGGTTAATGGAACCTATTTATACTACTGACATTCAAGTCAATCCCAGTATTTTAGGCAAAGTGTATACTGTTGTAAATAAAAGACATGGAAAAATTCTTGATAGTGTTGGTATGGATGATGAAGAAAGAGTTTTTCTTGTTAAAGCTCAAATTCCTGTTATAGAAAGTAGAAATTTTGCTAGTGATATTAGAAAAACCACATCTGGTCAAGCAAATCCTACTTTAAGGTAAAAATTACTACAATAAAAATACTTTCTATACATTGCATTTAAATATGATTCTAGGTACAGTCATTACGAAATAATTGATGGTGATCCTTTTTACGAACCAGTCGAAGATGACGATGAAGAAATTACGGATATAAACGTGGAATCAGCCTTAAGAGCCAGCAAGTTAAGAAAAGATATTAGAAAAAGAAAAGGTCTTTCTGTGGAAGATGAAGTTGTTATCCACGCAGAAAAACAACGGACTTTGAATAAAAAGAAATGATTAATATTTTAATAGATTTTTCTGAACAGTTCTAATGTAATTTATGTTAAATTATGTTTTGTTTACTTAGATCTGTTCTAGAAAGATCATTAGTGTTTAATATTTTTCAGAAAATATTTAAAACAATCAACACAACTGGTCAATAAATAATTAGACAACAACTACAGTGACTGGAGTTTTTCATTGGTCACATTTTGTAAGCAAATGTGAAAATTTGCTTGTGTTGTTTTATTATTATTATAAAATGGGGTAAACACACAAAATACTCCAACTATGTCGGATAATTTCTCTTTAATGGTTGAAATAAATTGGTATACGCAAAAAACGAGGTTTCTAAATTCCCAGTGATATCAGAACATTTAAAATATAAATATTTGGCCTGCTTTGGATACAAAATGTGTTGTTATAAGTTGATTCAACCTTAAAAAAGTTTATTTGCTGTACAAATAAAATGAATGATTTAAATATACAGTATGTTTTTTAAATAACAATAAAAAAAAATTTATTAAACAATGTTACTGGTACCTGTTTAAAATTCGTTTTTCTTTTAACCTTATGTCAGATATATTATACCGATACCTCGACGGAGACTCCCAGTAAAATACCATAGTCTATAGTGGTTGTGGAGCTGTTTCAGTTAAAAGCCAAAACATAAATTTAGAAAGAATTTTACTTGAACTTCTGAAGATCAAAATTAACATTTATTTTTGTAAAGATGATAAAAATTCTATTTTCAAAGTATATAATTTATAATCAATAAAAATATTTCTCCTGGAAACCGTTTCCTGGGAAGCCCAACATCTCTCAACAAAACATAGCAGACGTGATTCCTAAAAACTTGGCTGACGTGTTCAAACAAACTGAGCCCGATTGGTTCTGTGTTCTAAGTGATTCACGTCATTCACTTCTCTGCCAAGGCCATAAAAATTCAGGGCCAACAAAACAAATTTTCTTAGAATGTCTTGAAACATAGAACACAAAAAGTTTGTTCCTATGGCCTCACCCTTCGTTCTTCTACAGGCAATCTTGGGGGCAATTTTCGAATCGTCAAACAATTTGTGAGGGTGGCGTACAATCTCAAGTCTTGGCTCAAACCCGAGATTCGTCTATAGAAGTAAAAAAAAGACATGTACTTAAACTTGAACATTAGAGGCGACTGAGCACATGAAATACTATTGAATGAAATATAAAAATCCTGTATAATAAATTATATTTCTTGGGCTAGTAGGAGTCATTTCAAATTTTACCTAAAATTACATAATTAAGCCTTAAAAATTAAAGCTATGTATATTTACATCAGAGGCGACTGAGCACATAGGTACTATAAATATGGGAAAATATTTTTATTAAATGTGGTTTTAAATTGTTACCAAAGGTTGAACACAAACTATTGAATGAAATATTAAGATCCTGTACAAGAAATTATATTTGTTGTTGGTCCAGTGGGAGTTATTTCAAATTTTACCTAAAATTACATAATTTAAGCCTTAAAATGTAATGCTATGTATATTTACTTACACTAGTGAGTGTTTCTACAACAAATATGGCAGTTTGAGTATGCATTGTAATTTCTCCAACCTTTATTTTTGAAGGTCCTTTAGCTAGAGCCATAAATATTATCACTTGATCTTGACTATATCTATCAATACACACATCATTATTCAATGATAACAATAATTCATTTGCTGCTCTTTTTCCTGTTTCTTCTGATTTTTCATTTCTTTTACCTAATGCCGATCCTCCTAGAATGCAATTTGTATTTGTTTCAGCAACTAAACTAAAAATTTTAAAATAAAAAAGAGCTAGTGTTTTGATTCCATTATACTTACATGATTCCACAACCATTTTCAGTAGCAACATGTCTTTGTTCTTTATATCTCTCAATTTTTACAGAACCATATTTATTTAAAATACTAGAAGCACTATTAGCCATAATATGAGCAAGTTTTTCTGGTAAAGTACCAGCTACAAAACTCCAACCATAAATTGAAGTAACATTACCATTTTCTAATAATTCAACTGGTTTTAATTCTGCTATAGGATCTACATTAACAACAACTTCACCTCCTCCTTTGGGAAAATAACCTCGTTTTATTAAATCAAAATTAAAAGTAGCTCCAAACTTTTCTAAAATTGGTCTAAATACTTCTGTGATATAATCTATTTGGGGTGCCATTTCTGTATTGGTTCCACCATAGAGGTGTAGCGTGGTAGGACTATCAGAAAAAAATGTACAAGGAAGGGCTATTTGTAGTAGTAAGCTAATACTTCCAGCTGTCTTTACCTGTGCAGTATAGGAACCACCTTTAATTTCTTGTGGCCAGAATTCTATTTCAGTTGAACCTAATACTATGCCTTTTGTCTTAGCTGAACATAAATCTCTTACTAATTCTAAACCTGAAAAACTAGACAAATCACAAATATAACCTTTAAAGGCAATACAATTACCTTTTAAATGCTGTTCCATTAATCCTGGTTTGCTTCTGCCACCTCTAATATGTTTAATACGAATCGGTATTTTTTTTAAAGCACTTATTGTTATAGCGATTCTTAGGATTTGTCCCCCCTAAAGATAAATAGATAAATTTGAATGGAAAATTATAAATAAAACTTTTGAATGTGAATTTTTTGGTAAATTCAAAACTTACTCCTTCCATTACAGATCCATCAAATTCTACTATTTCTTTATTCATTTTATAATTAATGTTGTTTTAAATCTCAATGTTTAGAAACTTATCTCAGATACCAGACACATCGCGCCATCTACTACACAGATCTACTACATAGGCAAAGTACAATTAATACACCATTGCTTAGATCACGGACTTTCATCACTAATAAAATTCATTACTACAAATTTAAATTTAATTAATTACTGAATTATTAAATAATAATTGTTGCTAATTTACTTATCTCTTTATTTAATACTCATGCGCAAATATATTTGAATTTTCCCCTTCCACTGCTAAAATATGACTACTTCTTTCCATGGAACACAACGTATTGTTACCCAGGAATACCACAATTTAAATGAAAAAAACCCTTGTAGCTGTCAAAAGCTAGCTTCTATTTGCCGGATAGACGCGGACCCGGCAGCTCAGGCCATAAACCACAAAGAAGAAATTCGAATTTTTATTTCGTTTATTTTTATTAGTGCGTACAACAATAAAAATATTGTGATGGTCCAAAAAAACAAAATACAGATCCACTCAAATAAAATAAACAATGAACTAACCTCCTATAGTCTTATGCATAATACTTGCGTACTTAATATGTATAGGGAGTAGATAAAAAATAATATTCAAAACCATCCTATATCATTTTATTAATAAAGTGTGAAAAATGTACAAGATAAAAACTGGAATTGTTAGGTAGGTATATAGGTTTGGCATTTCTTGTGGCTTGTTCTTCAGATAGGTATTAAATAATTTTTAAACCAGAGTATTAAAAATAAAAATTTTATGTTGACATAAAATTTGTTAAAATCTTTAAGCAAATTGTCTCGTATAATCATTTTTTAGGGGGGTAAAATGGTGCACAAATGTCTCTTTTAACTTCATTTCTTTTATATACTGGTTTTTTTACTCGTGAACATTCAGGTTTATATTTTAACTTCTGGTATTCCAATTCTTTTAATTCTTCTTCATTTAGTTTACTTTCACGGATTTTTCTTTCTATCTTCTCACATTTACCGACATGCCTGTATGTCATCATCCTTTGCACGAATTTTCGATGAATTTTACTTTCCTGTTTAATGATTTCCTCCCTAGTATAGGTGTCTTTTTCAAATACGGCTCTTTGTTTAAACCACGATCTCATGTATTCGTTGTTCATTAAACATTTCATATCAATCGGTTCATTTTTAACTTCGTACGTCGGCTTGAATCCCAAAAGATTCTTCTCACGTGCTTTGGATGAGATTATATTATCAGTTTTTCTGATAGGTACTGCAGGAGACCATTTTAAAGCTGCTTTTAAGGATGATTTATTTTTATTACATGAGGCATTCATTATGACTAAAAAATTACACGTCAATTTGACATAGTGGTAGGATTGGTTGGTAGGGTGTTTAGTATAGTAGAAAAAAAATTACCTTCACCATGACGTCAGTAACAGCGAACACAAATTTTATATACCTCATCCTTTTCTACTGCTAGTACAAACACATCAAACGATAGATCCATCTCGTTAATGGCACAAATTGAATCCGCATGCGCGAACCAACTCCCACTCTCGTAGTTCCCCCTAAATGTTCGTGCCGCTTATAAAATTGTGTTGGCATGACATGCAAAAGTAATCAGTAATCCAAAGAGAAGTCTAGGTACACAAACAGGTCGTTAATATTAAATACACAAAGACAACGAACGAAATAAAAATTAAAACTTCTCCTTTGTGGTTTATGGCCTGGGCTGCCGCGGCTATACGGCAACTAGAAGCTAGCTTTTGACAGCTAAAAGGTTTTTTTTCATTTAAATTGTGGTATTCCTGGGTAACAATACCTTGTGTTCTATGGCAGGAAGTAGTCATATTTTAGCAGCGGAAGGGGAAAATTTAAAAATAAAAGATAAGTGTATTTCGAAATTTCCGCTTCAATGCAAATTTTTTATTCGATTTACTGAACTTTTATTAACCGTAAAGATTCTAAAACCTTTACCATTTTTTGTTAGAATGTAATGAAATGCTTGCAGTATTGCGAATAGTTGTGCATTATATAAAAAGAGACTACGTCTAGAAGTTTAAATTAAAACCTGGAAATTGAGAATTCCTAAATGTTTGCAACTTTCACTACAGATACGTCACTAACTCATATTATATGAAGTAAGCCACTTTGTGATTTAGATGTTTTATGAACTTATAGCTAATAGCCAGTTACAAAAAGGCCAATCTAATTTGAAGAACTTTCAAAATATATGAGTGCTCTGTATCTTACATTTTTCTATAGCTAAGTTTAGTTAGCTATTCTCCAATTTTTTTTTCAAATTTGAATAATGTCAATATCATATAAATTTTGTTTTGTATCACACTGCACGAACACAACAGTTAGAACTCCTCATAAAAAATTTGTAACCGTGCCTGCAGTAAAAGACGAAAATTGTGGTTTGAGAGTCAAAGGGTTTGAGGATCAAAATTTTAAAAAAGAAGACGACAGAATTGCGGTTCTATGTCGACCGTAGCTAACTTTACTTTTGGTTTATCTACGTCACAAAACGAATGGCGGACTATTTAAATCATCCAAAAGTTGAATTTTCAAATCGACATAAAAACCGTGTGATAATAAATACAATAAAATTAATTGATTTCCTAGTATGATTTTGTACACCCCTAACTATTAACTTTGAGAAAACATCAAATTTTTGTTAAGTTTATTCTTGATTATGGTAAAACCTTAAAGTAGGAATGGTTTGTGGCCAACATTTTTTTTTATAATCACAACATTTTGCTGTAGTTTGATGCCATTGTTATTTTAAATTAAACTATTGGGAATTAATCGTGTATTTGATTAAGAAGCTTACAGTAAAAGATCTTTTTAATTGTTAAATCACCAATAATAAGGTAAAGTAAAATAAATTAACTAAGTAATATAAAAAATTTTACATATATATCAATATTGACTAAAACAAGAACAAAACAAAAAAAAATAATAACACCGTTTCTGATCGTTAAATATACAAAATGTTCATCCAAATAATTACGCCATAATTTTGAAGGTATTGGGATTACCTTATTATTTTCGAGATTTTAACCTAAACATAAATTATTTTTACTATTCAAATAATGAAGTTAATTGATCACTTTTTTCCATTTTTATAAAACTGGTTTTATTAAATTATGAGAAGATGTTTAGCCTTAAATGCTTACACAATAATATAATAATAAAAAAAACGTTATAACCCAATACCAACAAATTTTATTATCCAATTCCATTGGATTAAAAAAACTTTATCTACATTCAACATATCAACCTTTCTATGTTTCAACGTTTTTTAATACAATAAATTGGAATAATAAATATTGTTTTTATCCATTGAGAGTTTAAAACAATATTTTGAATTTGTGAATCTTTCCAAAGATTTAGGAGTGCAAATACAAATAAATCATGATAGTTTCAGCATAAAAGTCAAAATATTTTAGTTTCTATACAAAAATGTACTTGAATTGGTCTCAATGAATAAAAAACGGCATGATTATAATCAGAACAGTTTTTACTTTAAAATTTAACAACATCCAGAACCCTGTGTGTTTCCCACACCTCCTGATCCAGGCAAAGAAGGATTAGTGGGGGAATGTTGAGGTCCTATTTTAATTCCATTGGCCTATAAATAAAGAAAACAAAATTTCAGTTTTGAAAATGATCAAAACAATAAATTGCAATAAAAAACATAGAGACAGAATAAAAAAAATCCAATTTGCTAAAGTGACAGTATATCTCTGTAAATATTACACATTTACCTCATTATTTATGTCAAAAACGCCTTCTTGAATTTTTTCATAGATTTCTTTGGCCGTATTTATAAAGGCTTCTTCTACATTGGCCGCAGTCTTTGCAGAGGTTTCCATAAAAACCAATCCGTGTTCACGAGCAAAAGCTTCCCCTTCTTCTTTCATAACTTCTCTTCTACTTTCAAGATCACTAATACATAGAATAATTAATTAATTTTCATTTATAATCTACACATGAAATATGGATTTTAAATGAGACTTAAAATTGTTTTTACTTTGGTAGGGGTATAATCTATTCAATACATTTTTATAGTTTTTGTTATTATTGTATTGTTTTATGAAGTGAACAAACAACTTTGTTAAGTATTCTAAATATGTTGGACTTTCATATAGTACAGGTCAGTATAATAAATTTTGAATTATACAGTGTCTGTAAAGTATTGAAAAAAATTATTTTTAGCTAAGCAGGCCATTGTAAGAAATAATCCTAAAACACGTCGATTTTTTATTTAAATTTACAGCATTTTAAAATAATATTCTAATATACAGGGTGAATCAATTTTGAGTAATGATGTCACCATTTTTTTATAATGGAACCCCCTCATTTTGTCTCAATTTTGGAATTACTCTGGCTGAGCAAAAAACCTACACTAATAATTTATTTCCCATTTCAGTCTTTATAATAAAACAGTTTGCTATAAAAATGTGGAAAATCATCTACTGAACTTGTTTGGAAGACAACTACATACAAAAGTTGATGCAATTTGTCCAATTTTAAAAGATTCATAAAAAAGTGTCAGCACAAATTGAGAAGCAAGAAAATTGTTATCTTTTGAACCAAAAAAAGTTCATTTCATAAGTAAATAGCTCCTATGCTGTAGCAAATTTGAAAAATTACATTATTTGGATAAAATCAATGATGTGTATGTTTTTAAATGCCATGCAGATCACAGCCTAGTTAACTACCTGCAAGACCATATATTTTTTTAAGATTAACCACATTATTTATTTTTAACAATTGTGATTTACAAAATAACAATGTCTTTGATTATATTTATTTAGTTTGTGTTTGAATTAATATCTTTTATAAAAATTAATATTTCCTTATAATATAATTTGACAAGCAACAAATAATATTAAAGCAAACCAACAGTACCTTTTATTTCCAATCAACATAATAACCATATTAGAATTTGAATGTTGTCTTGCATCATCCAACCATGTTGTAAGATGATTAAAGGTTTCTCTTCTAGTAATATCATATACTAATAGTGCCCCTGCAGCTCCTCTATAATAAGATCTGGTGATAGATCTAAATGCTTCTTGACCAGCAGTATCCCAAATCTGTAATTTTATTTGCTTGCTATCAATTGTAATCATTCGTGCCCCAAATTCGACTCCTATAGTTAGATCATGAACAGGTTGAAAACGTTTATCTGTAAATTGGAGTAGCAGGCACGATTTACCGACACCTAAAAATGAATTCATATTTAAAATTATTGAATGATACAAACCAATATATTTTTAAATGATAAAACTTAAATAATAGATAAAAGAAAAAGTCCTAAAATTGATCGAATCCATATGTTTTAAGGTTAGATGTATATAAATATATCATATAAATATAATGGACGTGATATTTTAGCACTAGTTTTAAAATACATAACTTGTTATTCGTTTAAGTTAAAAGTACTGACAATTATTTCTAAATCCTAAAAAGAGTAACATACATTGATCATACAAATGACTGATAAAACAAAGCTCACAACGAAATAAAAAACAATAAGAAATTTTTGAAATTCGCCACTTGACGTATTTAGTGATAATTTAATTGAAAATATAGCTTTACCTGTATCTCCAATGATTATATACTTAAATAAATAAGCGTAAGACATGTTCAAAAATTAAAAAATATTTACGTTAATGTTAATCTTTATTTCTAAACTTTTACGCACTTATCAATGACAGATACCTGGTGATTTGTCTTGCGCAATGTCAATATACTCAAAATGAAAACGCCTCCAGGAAAAGATCGATAACAGGAGCATTTACTGCACAGATTACTGCTTTAGTTAGTTCGGCTTGCTAACACTAGATCTAGAATAATGGGGATATAAATTCATAAATACAGTGTTCTATACCATATAAAGCCATACTTATGCGAAATCGCAAATTTATTTTGCGAGTAAAATGACGGTTGACAGATTCTCATTAAAGTAGCGAATTATTGATCGAATTTAGCGTTCAGCCGAATAATTTATTATATAATTTATTAGTCGTTGTAGGTCGTTGTCATATAACACACATATTTGTATGTGTTCTGGGGTCGATGTCATTTAGAAATTATCACATTTACTGTTTTGTGTAACATTCAGTTTTTTAATTTTTGGTCCTAACATACCACCAGCCTTTGAGGATATCTTTGCAAAAAAGGTTCATTTTCCATGGATTCTCTGGCATCACTATTGTTTTCTGCGATATCACAATAAAGTTCAAATATTTGAACTTTGACATTGACATTTCAGAGCGCCATCTATGGAATTCTACTTTTCCCAATAGTTAAGAAGTCGGTGGCTGTGGCTAGCCAGTCAACATTGCAGTCACCTCCAAATCAAAGCCATCTCAGAGTAATAAGTTTACTTATTACTCTGAGAAAGCCATTAAACAAGAGAAGAAGAAGACGATTAGTAGTATCATTGTCATTGTCTTTTTAGACAATGGTAGTATGCAAGCCAAAAATTAAGAAAGAAGAGGAAGACGATTAGTAACTTTTAAACACATTTTTAAGAGACGCGAATATATTGTAAATAAGAAGAAGTATACATTTTTGAATGTTTATTATGACTTATTAATTGTGGTTAGTTTTCAAATACAAGAAGCAAAAGCCTGTATGAACTTATTTGTATAATGAACAAACCATTTAAAATTAACAATATTAACATATTAGAAGATGAAACAAATAAATTAAAAATAAGTGAAAAAAATCAGTATGTAGATACTAAGTTAAATCATTTTATTTCTGAAGTAAATATTCTTGGTAAGTGTAATTACCTTGTAGATTGTAGACGAATATATTAATGCTTATTCAATTTTAGATCGCAACTTTATATTCCAAATTATAAAAATGAAAGATTCTGTACTTATTTATGTAAATGAAGACAATGACATACAATTAAATGATTTTTCCATGGCCGTGAATGATCGTTACAATTTGAGGGACCCAATTGGCACTCAATTATTAGGAGACTTTAATGAAGAAACTTCTAAAAATCTGACGATTAAATTGTCTAAAAAAATTGGCAAAGTTGTGTTTTTAAGTTTAAACATAAAACAGGATAGGCAAATAACTCCACTTCTGGAAAAAAAACTAATGAAAGAACTTGAAAATATACATTAACTCTATAATCTATAATAATTTTATTTTTTCTTACATGTGCTTAACAGTAGTTATAAAATGTATATTTATAATATAGTTATATTTAAACATACCAATTTTATTTTATTTATTGCAATTAATGTGTCTTCGCTTCTAATGCTGTCAACATAGGTGCCATATTGTAATATATTAATAATAATATAAAATCTAACTTAATAACAAATGATAGTAAGGTTTTATCATAATAAGGTTCCTCTGGATTGCCTGGGAATCACAGGGGCAATGACAATGTGCCCAACAGAGAGAGAGGTGTTGCTAGGTCTACCTCCATTGCAATTTTGCATTATGAGGAAGGTAAAGATGTAAACCTACATTGTAAATGGATAGTAAAGTAATAATAAACCGGTGAAAATATAATGAATTTGGTTTACATGAACTCGAGCCTACGGACATCACAAAAGTGTCGCCGATGATCTAAATGAGATTCATTAGAGGGATAGGGTTAATATAACGACTGTAACCCATATACGTATATGCTGTAACCAGGGGTTAGCCACAATAGATTCAGGTCGCTGTGGAAAAAACGACTGTCGACCACTTACATATAACCTAACCTTCTATTATTTGTTAGAAGTATTAAACAATTTACTTTATCAGACTATTTAAAAAATATACTTCCTTTTTAATCAATTTAAGTATTTGTACGTGTGTCATATGCTATGAGTCATTTATTTTTTCTTTATCCCATTATGTTTTGAACATATTTAGTTGCGGACATTTTTAAAATTTAATGTACGAGTGTTTTTTTTTAGGGTTAAGTGTAAGAATATTTTTACTGTTGTCTCGGCAATAAAAATAAACTTTGCTCTTTATTTCAGCATTTTTCATAATTTTTTAGCCTGATGATGGCCTACAAATAGGCCGAAACTAGTAGCTGTCATTGATTTTGGTTTTTTTCTTCGTTTTACATAAATTTGTAAATTGTAATTACTTAATTGTAGCTTTTCAATGTTGGAATAATAAAGACGATATTGTTATTATTCAAAGACATATGTCTTTGTTATTATTATTATTAATTATTAAAATGCATTCCAAGATCATTAACTTTCTTAAACGTTTTAGCTCGATACAATCACTATAACCATAATTGTTTCGCCGACTAACTTTTACAACCTCACATTTATTTTTACTAGGATTGTTTGGATATATTTTTGCCATCTGCGTAAGATTAAGATATGGAATAATTTATCAATTCTCATATTCGGCACACAAGTTAAAGAAAATCTAAGCAAATATATTTACCTACAATAAAACACCAATGCATTGCTGTAATGTCGTGGAGTATGCGTTCCATGATTCCTATGTTCTAGGCTCTCTATGCTTAATGACAGGAACTGTCTTTTGGGGGTTGTCAATCTTGGGATGTGTGAATGTAACTGTAAAGTAGAATATGGAAATAAATAAATCTAAATCAAGATTAATCGCAGTTTTAATCAACGATCTTACAATTTTTGGCGACGAGGAAAATAGGAATTGATATGCTTTTAATGGTATTGTTGATATATTACTAATATCCCCAGTAATAACATATAAAATGACTTTAAACACACAATCGAATGTTACAGTAGTCAATGCGGGAAATGTTTCTACTTTGGCCGTTTTTAAACAAGGGGATGATTTCGAAGTATTTGAAGAAAGACTTGACCAGTATTTACTAGCTAATTTGGTCGAGAACAATAGGAAAGTACCGGTTTTACTTACGTTATTGAGTGAGGATGTTTACAAAGTGTTAAGGGATTTATGTAGCCCAGAAAGGCCAAGTAGCAAGTCCTACGATCATTTATTAGCTCTATTGAGGACGCACTTTAAGCCTAGAATATCTATATATAGACAGAGAATTGTTTTCGACTCTTTGAAGCAAGAACAGGAAAATGTTAATGATTGGTATGTGAAGGTGAAAAATGTTGCTGCACAATGTGAGTTTCACAACCATCTACTGTATAGAGTACAAGAAAAGTTTATTACAGGCATGAAACCTGGCCCTATTTTAGACAGGCTTTGTGAAGAGAAACCAAGTAAACCATTCAATGAAATTTTAGAGATAGCCTTAGAAAAAGAAGCCGCTTTGAGGGAGAAGGGAAGAGACAACTTTGAGGTTAACAGGTTACAGAATATCCGAAGTAAGAAGACTACAGAGGTAGTACCAGACAGGGGTGGAACTGATAGTGAATTAAATATAAAGTGCAACTTTTGTAACAAGGTAAATCATGATTTTAAAACATGTAAGTACAGAAAGTTTACTTGTAGAAAGTGTGGTAAACGGGGACATATATTGGCTGCTTGCAAAAGTAGGGTAAATTTGCTTGAAGAAGTAGTTGACAAAGAGGAGGAAGAAACATTTTCAATGTTAAATATGTCTAGTGTTCAAAATATAAATTTTATTAGGCCATTATGTGTCCCAGTTGTACTGGATAAATGGTGCACTCAAATGGAACTTGACACAGGTGCTGGAGTAAGCTGTTTGCCTTATAAATTATACCTTAAACACCTAAGTCATGTTCCTTTACAGAGCACAATAGTTAAACTAAAGACCTATTCAGGTGAAATCATTATTCCACAAGGAAAAATTATAATAAAGATAACAATTCAAAATGTAATTAAATTTTGTGAGTTGCAGGTAGTTAAAGGTGTTACAAAAATGCTGTTAGGTCGAGATATTATAGAAATGTTTAATCTATCAATTAAAAGTTCAGAAATTGTTGTTAATCAAGTAGCACCAGAGGGTCCAGAAAAGCTTTCTAATCTTTTGTTAAAATTTACAGACTTATTCAAAGAGGAATTGGGAACCTATAATGGGGAAAAAATTAATTTAGAAATAGAGGAGACAGCCAAACCCATTTTTCATAAGCCACATCCATTACCATTTGCATTTAGAGATAAGGTAAAGGCAGAATTAGATAGGTTAGAGTCAGAAGGGGTAATAACAAAGGTGGACAACTCCAAATGGGGGACACCTTTAGTACCAGTTCTGAAGCCAAACGGTAAGGATATTAGAGTTTGTTCTAACTATAAAATTACAGTAAACAAATTTCTTAAGGACTTTAATCATCCTTTACCAAGGATTGAGGATATTTTTGTAGCTCTTCAAGGGGGGCAGAAATTTACAAAGCTTGACTTCCTCAATGCATACAATCAGTTGGTATTGGATGATAAAACCAGTGAATTATTAGCATGGAGCACTCCATGGGGTATATTCAAAATAAACAGGTTACCTTATGGTACAAAGCCGGCTTGCTCCATTTTTCAAAATATAGTGGAAAAAGTTTTGCAGGGATGTGTAGGGACAGTCAATTTTTTAGATGATGTGGTGGTTACAGGTAAAGATGATGAGGAGCATTTGAGGAATTTAGAAGAAGTGCTGAAGAGACTAGACAGAGCAGGATTTAGGTTGAATCTTAAAAAATGTAGTTTCTTTAAAGACAGCATTAGGTATTTAGGGCATCAAATTTCTGCAGCAGGGTTGGAAAAGGATGAAGAGAAGGTTAAAGCCATCATTAGTTCTCCCAGACCAAAAACCATTACAGAAGTTAGGGCCTGGGCAGGAATGGTAAATTATTATTCGCGCTTTTGTAAGAATCTTCAAGGAAAGCTTAAGCCATTGTATGATTTAGTAGGGAAGAGTAGGGAATTTAGGTGGACTAAGGAATGTGAAGAGGCATTCAACTTTACCAAAAGGGAGTTAGCATCAGAAAGAGTTCTAGTACACTATGACCCAGATAAACCAGTTAGATTAGCATGTGATGCTAGTGACCAGGGGATTGGTGCAGTCTTATTACATGTAATGGAAGACGGATCGGAACGGCCTATTTGCTATGTTTCCAGAGTACTCAGCAAAGCAGAACGGGGATATTCCATGATAATGAAGGAGGCACTCGCTGTGTATTGGTCAGTATCGAAATTATATCAGTACTTGGCAGGGCGGAAGTTTGAAATCTTAAGTGATCATAAGCCTCTGCTCGCCCTCTTTGGCGAGCATAAGAGTTTACCAAAGATGGCGGCTGGACGGATTCAACGTTGGTCATTATTTCTAGCGGGTTTTGATTATAGTTTTCACTTTATTCGAGGAACTGACAATGTCCAAGCTGACGCTTTGTCACGTTTGCCGGCACCTACCACTAGGAGTGAGGAAAACGGATGCGACTACGACTATTTAAACATGGTAGAAGGGCAGTTACCCGTGGATTCAAATAAAATTAGGTATGAGACTAGAAAAGACCCTACATTAGGCATGGTTTATAACTATATCCGGTATGGGTTTCCTAATCAGGTTAGTAATGATCTTTTAAAACCGTATGTAAGCAGGAAACATGAACTTTGTATTGAGCAAGGTATTATTATGTGGGGGTATAGAGTAATTATCCCGGTTAACCTTAGAAAGCAACTTTTGGGAGAACTGCATAGTAACCATGAAGGCATGGCAAAGATGAAAGAGAGAGCGCGTTCTTATTTTTGGTGGCCGTCTCTGGATGCAGACATTGAGCAAAAGGTTAATGAGTGTAGCATATGCTGTCAGGTACGCCCTAATCCGCCGAAAGCTAAGTTGATAAAAAACCAAATGTCAAGCTATTTTTTTGAAAAGGTCCATTCAGATTTTCTAGGACCAATCAGAGGGAAGATGATTCTTTTGATTGTAGATACATACTCCAAGTGGCCGGAAGTATTTTTAATGCACAACACCGATACCGAGGCAACAATTGCCCGGTTTAGGGAGTGTTTTTCTAGGTATGGAATACCGCGGATTGTTGAAACTGACAATGGTAGCCAGTATACTTCGGAAAATTTTCGAACTTTTCTATGCAAAAATGGAGTCAAATTCGTAACTTCGCCCCCGAATCATCCGTCTACTAACGGGTTTGCGGAAAATGCCGTTAAGTCTGTTAAAAATGGGTTAAAGAAAGCTTTGCTGGATCCCAAAAACCAAGGTTTACCGTTAGAAACATTGTTGTATCGTTATTTGTTTTCATACAGAAATTCTATCCACTCTACAACAGGTTTAACTCCTTCTAGTATGATTTTTAAAAGTAAAATTAGAACTAGATTAGATTTACTTTCGCCCAAGGGGGTGCAAACTGTTAAACAAGGTGAGAATCAAATAGTAAACTATAAAGGGAATAGGGAGGAAACGTTGGTAGAGGGGGATAGAGTTTGGTGTAGAGATTATAGGAACCCTAATAGGCAAGGTTGGGTAGAATGTATAGTAGATGAGGCTTTAAACGATAGAGTTTATTTTTGTAAACTATTGAACGAAGATTTGATTTGGAAAAGACATATAAACCAGATTCGGAAAAATTCAAGCGGGAATACTTTTAACGAGCGACAGGGTTTCGAGGACAAATCGTTGCCCCTAGAAAGCAAGGAGGTAATAACAAACGAGGAAAACGTAATGTTAGCACCTGAGCCAATTGCAGAGCCAGATTCTAAACATGACGAAACGACAATGTTAACCGGTTTAATGACAAACGATAACAATTCAAATCTTAGTTCAAGTAGTCCTAACACTAGTGAAAATATTGTTAATTCGCCAAAACAGGGTACACCTAGTATAATAAGATGTAAGTATAACGTAAATGAGAGGCCTAAAAGGAATGTTAAGCCAGTCGTACGCCTCAATTTGTGAAGGGAGGTATTGTAATGTCGTGGAGTATGCGTTCCATGATTCCTATGTTCTAGGCTCTCTATGCTTAATGACAGGAACTGTCTTTTGGGGGTTGTCAATCTTGGGATGTGTGAATGTAACTGTAAAGTAGAATATGGAAATAAATAAATCTAAATCAAGATTAATCGCAGTTTTAATCAACGATCTTACAATTGCTTTAATATAACTTCAATATATTTTATATCTTGTAAAAAAGGAGCATAAGCCATAGAGTAGTAGTAAAGGTTATTTACTGCTTAATATAGGAGAGTAAGCAACAAAATGAATGGATTGTTTCAATTTATTGAGGGTAAATGAACACCCAATAAATCTTTCACGGCATACATTTCCAAATACAAGTTGTGCACTATTGAATGTTTATTACATCAAATTAAATTTTACTGAAGGTTCTATTTACAATATAGGGCATTACAAAAATATTTTTTTACAAAAACCTTTTAAATTATTTCAAAAATTAAACTTCAACCTGTAAATATCTGTTCACACTTTAGTTCGTGCAAATGTTTTAACAATGTCATCAAACTATAGTGCTGAAGGTATTTTGTTGTTTTTTTGATATGATGGCCAAGTTGGTAAGTTGTTGTTTCATGATTTAGTTTTTAGTTTTTTATTATCTTCATTTTATATAAATATAAACCAAAAGTTCAAGTGGAGTAGCCAATCCAAATCATCTTTGTAGGTGACAGCCAGTTCATTAGCAAGGGTTTTTATTCCTTTTCAGACATTTGTTTCAATATCTAGCTCTATTCAAGAAACCAAATAAACCATTCAAATTTTGGATGGCTTCAAACCTTTGTCGCAGTTCAGAAATAATCCTATATGTAATTTGTATAGTCAAGAGAGCTTCTTTTTCCGTTTGCATACTTCTTTGAATCTATGTTGAAATGTTTTGCATCTTTTAATCCTTAAACCTCTTTAACTTGAACAACGAGACCCAGAGGAGTGTAGGTATATATAGAGTATTTTACATCAGATTCAATGACCGTTTAGTTGTTTACTGTTCTGAGTAAGATGGACTTCCACAAAGTAAAGGTTACTACAATCAATTACACTTAATCAAACTATTGCTCATCTTCCAAATCTTCTACAATGTTCTTGTGTAATATTGCAAAATTGGACAAAACCCCACATGCAGTAATTACTAAAACCGTCACCTACCTTTCGTTTTATATAAGTATTCTCCTCGTTTTATTATTAAAAAATTAAATAATTATTATACTTCTCATTGTTTGATAAATTGTACTAAAATAATTACGATCAACCCTATACCAAACCTCCCCTGGTTTATCTAGATATATTAAATTTGTAGAAACATGTGTCGAATTCATTAAAATAAAATCTAATAAATAATTCCATATCAAATCTTTATTTCTTGTTGTGACAAACTGAAGTCAATTGAGATATAGTAATAAATTATGGTATTATTGTGTAAGGGTGGCTTCCTCGTTTATTTTTATGAAGGGCGTTGGTCCAGTAAATTTCATATTTTTATTGTCGAATAAAGAGATTTAGGATGATACTCATCCACTTGTTTTTATTATGTGTGTGTATTTATTATCAATTCGGATTTGAATTTTTTTTTTAATGATCCACCCTCAAGTAATAAAAAAACTGAATAAGAGTTTTGTTTCTTATGTATTTAAATAAATCTGCAAATAATAATTTAAAAGAATTATTTTAGGTATGTGTTTCGAATAGGAACCAATGTCAATTAAATCGCCCCATACATTTCCCTTTAGAATAAAAGTTTGCGATGAGTGAAAACTATACGGAAGGGTAAGGTAATTGTTCGACTGGGAATTGGCCCTAATATAAGTGTAAATCCGTGGGATGAGTGACACGATAATACGCTATATATCATCTCTTAATCGACTAAAATTATTTTTAACAGTGAATGGTATGTTTTTTTAACAGCTGATGCCTTTTACTTACTGAAATATACAGAGTCATACTCATACAGATCGTCGGGTCTTTATTTATATTTGATGGATTCTGGTTAATGAATTCTATAATAATGGAGTTTTCAAATAAAAATGCATATTCAAATAAGTAGGTCCTGTACGCGACCCTCACAAAACTGTCAAAACTAAATAAACTCAAAATCAACAATATCAACTATTCAAATTTTGTCAGAGATGCGATAATAAACATGAAATATATCAGTGCGGTATTCTAGGAAATATTTCTTTTTATAAAAAGTTTTTTCAGTACCTATACATGTTTAATTAGTAAAATCTTATAAAAGGTGTTATAAAAAAAAGTGTTTTTTAAATACAAATATCGTCGATTTTTTTAATGGAACACCCTATATATTTTTATTCTATCTGAAAAACGAACTCTTTCCCTATAAGAAAATGTATAATTTGTTAAAGTTTTGAAGAAAAATTAGTGGGTTATTTGATTTTTTAGTATAGGCTGTTATGTAGGCATCAACGGGTTTCAATGTAAAAGTAGGGATTTTTGTAGATTCAACAAACTGACACAACGAACTGTCAAAGTAATTAATAGACCCATCTCGTTAATGGCACAAATTGAATACTCGTGCGCGAACCAACTCCCACTCTCGTAGTTCCCCCTAAATATTCGTGCCCCTTGTAAAATTGTGTTGGTATGACATGCAAAAGTAATCAGTAATCCAAAGTAAAGTAAATCCAAAGAGAAGTCTAGGTACACACACAAGTCGTTAATATTAAATACACAAAGACAAGAAAAACACAATAACAACTAGCAAGCGGCGTACACGAACGAAATAAAAATTAAAACTTCTCCTTTTTCTGGTTTATGGCCTGGGCTGCCGCGGCTATACGGCAAATAGAAGCTAGCTTTTGACAGCTAAAAGGTTTTTTTTTCATTTAAATTGTGGTATTCCTGGGTAGCAATACGTTGTGTTCTATGGTAAGAAGTAGTCATATTTTAGCAGTGGAAGGGGAAAATTCAAAAATATTTGCGCATGAGTATTCAATAAAGAGATAGGTGTATTGCGATTTGTTTTCGACTTATTTTCAATAATGGTGTGATTTAGTTCACGTGAAAAATCAAAAACTGTGTTATTGTATCCTGAGTATGAATCAGCAGTGTTGTTACTACCAAAAGAAGTTTTCGTCAGGTATTTAGGAAACATCCATCTTCACAAAACAGCATTAAAAATTGGTACACTGCATTTCTACAAAATGGATCTATGGAAAAGAAGAAATATCAAACACGTAATAGATTTTTACGTATTCAGGAAACATTACAAGAACATAATAATCGAATATCTCTTCGCAAAGTATCATCCACAACTGGAATTTTAAAATCCTGTATGAAGCTATTGAAGTTAACTCCTTATACTTAAACTACAGATATGGTTTTTAAGTTCCGATATATTTGCAGTTAAAATGGGTAACAAATTTCTGGGACATCCGGTATTTCAACACCCCACCTACTTGGCATCTATGATAAAACTTCGAATGAGCCTTGGTCAATATATCTGCTGGTATCATCAGTACCAATTGACTTCACGCAAACACTACTATCCTCCACTGCATCCCGTACGAAATAGTGCCGAATATACTTTATATTTTTGATATCAAACTCTTGGAATATTTGCTGTAACCATAACACCTCTTTTGCAGTATGGCTCAGTGCCATATACTCTGCCGCTGTGGTTGACAATGCGACTGTCGGTTGTTTCTAACTATTCCAAGATATAAGAGATTTGCCGCCCAGTTTGAAGATGTAACCAACGTATGATTTGCGATCGTCGGAATCTCCTCCCCAATCTGAATCGCAATACCCGGTTATGAATTGCCCTGGATCGTTGTTTAATTTGCTCAACACACTTACTGCGTGTCTAATATCAGGCCTTGTCCACTGTAAGAGATAAGTGAGTTTTCCTATAGCTTTTCTGTAGAGAACATTTTTCATTTTCGTTCTTTCTTCATCATTTTTTGGTCCCCTATATTCTTGATTAATTTGTGTGTTCTTTAATCAAAGGCGTTGAAACAGGATGACAGTTGCCCGTGTTGAATTCCTTCAATATTGATTCAATATAATGTACTTGGTCCTGATGTGTTAAGCATTCTCCAACGCGCCATATAGGCATGCTTCTGATCAGGTGTTCAATGTCCTCCTGTGGTATCTCATTCCAGGCAACCACCAACTCCTATCGAAGTTCTTCTAGAGTCTGGGGAGGACGTTGCAAATTGAGCAATCATATCCATCATATCCCACACGTGCTCAATTGTTGAAAGAAGTCTATTGTGACTCTTGCGACATATGGTCGGGCATTATCTTGTTGGAAAGTTGGATTTGCCAGGGTGTCAAGATAGGGTTCTAAAATTTCTTGGATATAATGCTGTTACCAATCGTATAAAGAATGTCAAGAACCAAAATCCGCAAAATTTGGATCGTTACTACGGCTAAAATACTTATTCATTTTTGGATTGTTAGTGGATTTCAAAAAAAGCAGTATAAAAACCGGAATCTTTAATTGATAAGGCTGAAAATTTTATAAATTGTTTATTTTAGTAAAATAAATAAATTCACCAAATTTTATTAAAATAAAATCAATTAAACTGGGTGTTCGGATTTTTATGTCACTTAGTATATTTAGTTTTCGATAAATATAAAAATATTTTGATTTTGGACCCTTTTGACAGTATTATGTAATCTTCATTGTTTCTATATTACAATCTAACATCCCAACTTAAAAAGTATACATCATTGGGTATTTTTAATAATTTGAGTAATTTTTAATAATTTGAGTAATTTTTAATAATTTGAGTAATTTTTAATATTTGAGTTAGACTGCTTTTAAAATGCATCACTATTCTTTACTGTAATCCACACACAATTATTCGTGCCTTTTAATTCCTACCTGTTTTGTGAGTATTTGTTTATTATCCTCAATAAACAGCTTTTAGTATTTTTAAATAATTATCACATAGAGTAGTTTTTGGGATTCGTTTTTTTAATATTAACAATAGGCAAAGTATTATAGAAAATTTGATTAGCTTCTTCTGATTTGCAACAAAACATTCGGTTATCTTCCAGTTTAACCATCCGCTAAAAATTCTCTGCGCATGTACAAAATTTGAAGTATCAAGGATAATTTTATTGGTTGATAAGGAGCGGCAAACTTTAAATCACGAGCTGCGTTGCCACATATGTAGGAATAAATAAAGTGAGTGAATAGACATTGGAAAGACAAAAATTATAGGGCTGATTTTGGATTTAAATTTTATATGCATGTAAACATAATATGCCTTAAATAAATCAGAAGACGTAATATAATATTTTAATAATATATTATTTAATTTTAATATAATATACATTATTTAAAATGTTTTTTCCTTATAGTTTCTACTGCATTTATTGTGGTAGTTATTTATATTTTTCATTAATTTAAAACCATAATAAATTAAAATCACAGAATAGCATTAAAACAACAGATGTTAATATTATATTTTATTTGAATTAATTAAAAAATAACACCTGTTTTACTTAAATTTTTTAAACCATTGTTATATAATTTTTTAAACCATTGTTATATAATTTTTTAAACCATTGTTATATAAGGTTTGTTCTTTATAGCTGAACTCATTGCCCCATTGCTCTAAAATTGAAAACAACAGAATGCCATGAAAACGTGAGATTTTTATATTCGCATATTACAAATATATTTAATTCGAAATAACGAAGAGAAGTACCTACCTACGTTATTATTCATATTTTCAACTGCTGTTCTTAGCATCTTAATTATTACTTATGAATTTTAGCAGTAACGCTCCTTATTAACGTGCGTTTTTTTATAATCAAATTTACTAAATCAAAACTAAACTATCCGCTTTCAGGAAAAAATATTTGAACTGACAACACTGTGCGGCTGTCCCGCTGACAATTTCGAATATTTTTATACATGCGCAGAGAATTTTTAGCGGATGGTTAATGTTGAAAACGAATAGAAATCTACCCGAATTCTACCGTTTATGAATGAATCTAATCTAAAAATCAGACTCGACAAGACAATTACTTTTTATTTTGGCAGTAACAAATAATTCTGACAATTCTCAAAAAATTTAGACAAATACAGGAAGTTTTCCTTAATAAACTCTCGCTCATTAAAAATTCTAATAATCAATGTCGAAAATACCAAATCTTGCGTAACTATGACTCCATTTCCAACGGTTAAACTGGAAGATAACCAAACATTCTACTACAAAATTGCTTTATTTATTATTTTTTTAACTTATTGTAAGCAGATAAGTATACGAAAACTACAGGTTCGTTCAACGTATATAAATTCTGGATTAACGTTGCTTTAACCCAACGCCTACGCCTATGAAGTTGTTAATCCAGCCCAATCTTATATCTATTACATTGTTGACTGCAGAGGATTAATAAGATGGGGAATCCGGACAATTTGTCACGCGTATAGATCGCTATTGTTCCTCCCCCCTTTTTTACCATCCCTTGATTCTCTCCGTAGTCGCTTCTACTGTGTAGCGCAGTTGATAAACATTTATCTAAATTACCACGTTAGGCCTATTTTCCTTGATAAGATAATTTCAAACTGATGGTAGTTAAAACATGGTTTTTGTAGTTTTATAATATTCCAATAATAGAATATTCCTTCGGTTCCAATAAAATTATGTTCATTGAAAATATTTCTAAAGCAGAAGTGGGTATAAAGTAAAAGATAACTTATGGTGAAGACGACTAGAATAAAGTTACTCATCCGTTTATTATTTTTATCATGTCTATTTTCTTCTCCTTACTATCAGTTTGATTCATAGACGAAAACAACGATTGCGTGGAAATTGAAAGCAAATTAGCATTAATATTAATAGTGGCAAATGTGAGGCGAATATACAGTGCCGAGCAAAAAATTTAGGTCACTTTAAATAATTTAAGAAATGGCAAATTACCTTAAAAATAAAACTACTCAGGGGGTCATATTCTCTAAAACCGATCCGTTGTAAGGTTTATTGTATAGAGTTCATTGTTCATAGTTCATTGATATATTTATTGTTTATTTACTGGTCCAAAATGCATCTAGATCCTATTATTGTGGCACGAAATGTAGCGTTCATACAAGATGGTAAAGGACAACGTGAAACCGCCAGAATTCTTGGTAAGAGCCTTTGTGCTGTACAAAATGTGTACCAATGTTACCAGGAGAATGGTCTTATAACCAAACGACCCGGATCTGGCCCAAAAAGAGCCACTAGTCAAAGAGATGATAGATTTTTTTTAATGTCGTTTGCAGAATAGAACAGCTTCTGCAGTTTCCCTACGTAATCAGCTTCAAGAGGTTAGAAACGTTAATGTTAGCGAATGGGCAGGTAGAAGAAGGCTTCGTGCTAGTGGATTGTCTTGCAGAAGGTTGGCTACAGGGCCAGCATCGAATTGCAAGATTGAATTTTGCTCTAAATCACTTTTTTATGGAACGAGGACGACTGGAGCAAGGTAGATACCAGTCTCTCCTCCATGGACCAAACGGACGTCGAAGAGTATGGAGAAGACTTGGAGAAAGATACGCCTCCGCCTGTCTATTATGGTTTGGGGAGGTATTACTTCAGAAGCACGTACAGAGTTGGTTTTAATAGAGAATGGCTCTCTAACAGCTCACAGGTCCTGGAAGATCATGTACCTTTTATGGTCACTATGAACGAGCAAGGCATTTTTATGCATGATAATGCAAGGCAACACGCTTCCAGGATTGTCAGTGAATATCTAGATGAGGTAGGAATTGGGCGGTTTGATTGGCCAGCATGTAGTCTAGATATGAACCCCGCATCGAACATATCTGGGATGAGTTAGGGAAGCGTATTCGAAGGCATACACCAGCCCCAAGACCTACCCAGGAGGTAAGAGATATCCTATTGCAGGAGTGGAATAACATGGATCAGAATGTAATCCTTAATTTAATTCAGAGTATGCCTCGTCGAATGCAAGCTGTCATTAATGCAAGAGGGAGTAATACACATTATTAGTTATATTTTTACCATTTATTAGTATCAATTTTTTAATAATGTTAAATTTTATTCCCTTATTTATTTATTAAAGTGACCTAAATTTTTGCACGGCAGTTTATTAGGACTATTATAATTTTTAAAAATTGTCAAAACGATTCGTAATGCGATAGACAACTGTAAAAATTGTTTTCACAATATAAGCATACTTTATCTACTCCCATATCAGTATTGCTGTGATTATGTGACGAACTACCCCTGTTATAAGACCATAGTTACACAGCAGATACGTAATAGCGATGCAATAATATATATTACGTATCTGTTGATGTTTAAATTTATGAAATTAGGATTGCCTATCAAACTTCAAAGCGGTAGTGGGTCAGAGATTGGAGCGTTCGCCTTGTAAGCGACGACGGAACGTGGGTTCCCGCGTATAACAAACTTATTTTCCAAAAAGTAATACCTACGATTATTTTTATTTATTATTATTATTATTATTATTATTTATTTTTTTACTTGCTCAAACATTAGCTATTTCTGGTCGACTGTGTCGTCTTGATATGACCGACTAGAATTTGTAGTGCTGTGATGTTACCTGCTCTCCATTTCAGGTAAGAGATTTGTGATAATTATAAGTACCTAAATTATACAACTCATTTTATGGAATCTTTAATTATTCAACTATTTTATTCGGTTAGATCAGAGAAATTAGTTGCTCAATAAACGACAGTGCCGCACGGTTTGTCTGAATGATACCACGCGCAGAAGCGGTTATACTATGAAATTTGACACGCAGTCTCTTTAAATATTTCAAGTATTGTTGCCGAAACAATTTCAACGATATTTTGTAGTAATATTGATGTTGTTGGCGAAATTATAGGTAATATTAAGTGAAATTTAAGCCCCAATATTTCTTTTCACAAGTAAGATAATAGTATATTAAACAACGCATTTCATATGGAATTCGCGTTAGCCACAGCCATATGAAATAAGTTGTTTATAATATTTTTTATATTTTGCCATTTTACCATTTTTTAAATTAATTTATTATTTTTATGTAATTACCAAAATTTTGATTTTAAAAAGTATGTCGGTAGCACTGTGTAATTTATAACATTTGACAGTTTTGACATTTAAATTATGAAATGTTAATGTTTTAAAATATTTTAAAATGACTAATATACCAATAATAATATATTATATAAGTAAAAAATGATATTCATATTCACAAATAATACTTTCTTAAAGAACAATATAAAATTAATAAATTGCTATTAGCCACAAATGTCATTGTTAGTAGTCTTGTCATTAGATACTTCACTCATGTCGCCAACCATTTAAAACAAAAATTTGCGTGCGTATAAGTTACATTACGATACGCAAATGCTTTTTATAATGAAGATTTTTATAAGTGCAAAATATAAAAAATATTTGTCTGTTTACGATATTTTCATCTAGTGACGTAGCGATGACGATTTCAATATCAAAATAAACAGGTATGGTAATTATTCCAAAATTTTTTAAATCTTTTGATTTGAAGTACCAACTTTTAAAATCGACTGGTTTCTCTTCTTTCTTTCTATATTTATGAAATCGCAATACATTTTAGTGATTATGCTGTATGTTCAGGGTAGGTATTTGTATGTTACTTCAGGTTTCCAACTGAGAGTGAGAGGAGAAAAATATGGGTATTTTTTATAGGCTGGAAGAAGATAATTGTGGGATTAAACTTCATTATAACTGACAGGAATGGTTTGAGGAATGCTTTTACGTTTTAGTTCTGATGTTTAGTTAAAAGTTTTAGTTCTGAAGTTATAGTTTTGATTTTAAATGTCTTTGTGATTGCTATGTTATTATAAATAAATTAATTTGTTAGTTTAAAAATAAGTTTCTATTATCCTGAACGTAACTTGTATAGGTACCTACTTGTAGTTTTTTAATTGTTTCTGAGTGATAAGAACAAAGTTTGTACAACCTTGAAGCTAAAATACGTCGATTATTTAGCTCGTCTTGTGGTACTGAATTAAAATAATACCATTGGATTTGCTCATTTTTACCAAGATTACCTTTTTTGGTAAAAAATTGAATGATTTTTAAGTCTAATCTTAATTAAGTTATATTTAAAACTACTTTCAACTTTTATGAAACACCCTGTCACAAAACCCTGAGTACCTATAATATTTAAATCTTTTGCTATTGTTTATTTAATACCTATTAACAAGTGAAAACTCGAGTATTAACTATTCATAAATATATTCTCATAAAAATAACTCAATATAGACATTCTCATTTTTAACAAAAAGCACGCCATTGGTTAAAAACGTAACCATAACTCCTGAATGATACAGCGTTGCCAGCACGAGTACGAAACAAAGATAATCGATTGGTATTTTTTGTCATACTCATAGACACTCTCTTGTAATCATTGCAACAAAACAGAGTTTGATGAATGTCTCCTCTGATAATAGGTCTATGGGTATGTATGAATGAGACAACACGGTTTTATTTTTTGCTTTAAAATCTTTTGAACAATGAACAAGGAATGAGCTAGTGCATTGTCAGGGTATGCTGGATCCTATCGTCCTTATGGTAAATTCCAGTGACATCGAAATAAAATATAACATTTTTTTTAAATAACTTTATATTTTTTACATAAAAAAAATCTGTCAACTTTAATGGGACAGGAGTGAATTAAGCTAACAACTTTAGCCTAATATTGGAAAAGCAAAAACGTCTTTTTAATCCTCTAATAAAAAAATAATCGATAGAGCTTATAGCCCCAATTATCTCTAGCTAAACTCCCACCAGCTATTAGAGTCCCCACGATAATATTCTTTGTATATAACTGGTTTAATAGATGTAGACATTTACTAAGAGTTCATAAGGAGTATTTCAAGCGAAAATGGAACTAACCGCTACAATAATTAAGTTCCAAGGAGGCGGAGCGACCAATCGACTGATCGATGCCGGAATAACCAACCGGCTGCGAGGTAAGTCACGCCTTCTAGTTATTGTGTAAATAAGTACGTGAGGGTTGAAAGTCTGTAATTTTGTGTAGTCGGTAGTCGTAGTCGTCAGTCTGTTGGTTTTCGAGGTTTGCATAGGTTGAAAGTGTTCATATCGATAAAAAAAAGCTGTGAAAATGTATCATCAAAACGATTCTAAAAGTAATGGTGTAGTGCTGGACATTATACCTCCTCATTATAATCTCCATCACGGTCAAACGAGTCCTTCACAATCGCCGAATCAACTATACAGTAAGGGTAAGAATTTTTTTTAATAGGTATCACATCATCATAGGTGCTTTGCTCTAACCCTAGAAAGTTTTTGATCATTTTTAAACTATAACTAGGTATCTCGAATAGGTATTCATTAATTTCGAAATAGCACAGAAGAGTATTTTAAAACTACATACCTACTTAGGCAATATCGAGTAATATCAATTATAGCAATAAATAGTAAAATAAAAAATTGTAATTAATAAATTTCATTCAAAATATATCAATTTTAATCTTTTAATATACCTATATAAACAAAAATTCTTCTGCATCATTAGTCCACCTCAATAATAAGGTAGGCAATTAATAATTGTAGATTTAAGTAAAAGTACATAAATATGATTCTAGCTTGCATGGACACCACAAGAATCTGAGAGTTGGGTATACATGCATAGCTGTATTAATTATGTATAAAAAATTATTTGAGTTATTGTCTATTTCAGATGCTTCTAGCCCTGTCAATTCAGATTTAAAAAATGTTGCTTCGACGAGTCCTTCTTCTGTAACAGATCCGAATATAAGAAGATACAGAACTGCATTTACGCGGGAGCAATTAGCTAGATTGGAAAAGGAATTTTACAAAGAAAATTACGTTTCTAGGCCCAGGAGGTGCGAATTGGCGGCTCAATTAAATTTACCTGAAAGTACTATAAAGGTAGGTGAATTTTTAAAAATAATTTTAATAACAATGTAGTATTTAAAAAAAATTTCTATTGTAATGGTATATTAAGTCCCGAGTAGGATAAGAAGTTACTTACCTGTGGTGCGTACTATACTTTTTCTACGACTGACCGTAGAAATTTGGTTTTGGATAATAAATTCATTTAGACAGAACTTAATCAAATGTTTTAAAAATTGGTGACAATATTTCCTTTAAATTATTTTACCAGGATTTATTTTTTTTTAATTATGTACAAAATCGGTACTTGATATCAATTAATCAAAATCTCTGTACATGTTAACGGCTTTTCTCTTAGCCTTTTTTGGTACCCAATATTTTATAGATAATAGTACCCTTAACTCTAACGTAAAGTTCCTCAAATTAGTTGAATAGTAGCAAGAAGAAATCAAATGCAAAACTCAAAACATGCATGAGAGGGACTTTTTGCTGCTCTTTCGTGAGTTTTCAGGATATTGAAAGAAACTAATTTTTTCGACTAAAACTATTTAAGTCGTGATAGAAATTGTAACTATGCGTCTATAGAGGTCCATTAAGAACGAGAAGCGAGGTCTTTAATGGATCCAAAAAAATATTAGTTTTTTTTTAATACCTACTAAATAAACATTTTGGAAAGGTCACCAGCCACTTTTCATATGACATGACAGGTAGGTATATACACAACCGAGTACACAACCAATAATAATTTTTGTTTTGATTTGATAATAAATATTATGTTGTAAAAATCGCTCTGAAAATACATGTATAAGTCAATTGATTTTCATTTCATTCTGTCAAATGGATTGGATTTAGTTTTTCTACCTTGGTTAAAAATGAACAACTTTACTACCTTAATAACAGTCAATAAAGTTGGGTTCAGAGTTACGGAAATTTATTATTTATTGTTAGATTTCACTATTAGCCTCTGAACCTAACTTTATTGACTTTTGTTGAAGTAGTAAAGTTGCTCATTATTAATGAAGGTAGAAAAATGCAGTCTACTGGATTAGAACTAAATCTAAGTCCATTTGACAGCATGCGTGAATTTAACTGATACAAAGACAAAATAGACAAAATGAAACATTTTTTTCGTGTCCTATTACCTAGGTAGAGGCAGTATTGAATTCTGATTTTAATATTTGATTAATATTATGAACTACTATCAAATTGAAATTACAAAAAATTAACTACATGAATGAACAAAATCGAGCCTGCCGTCCCTGACGAGCCGTCACTGATATATCTATATCGTTTTGTGTTGAGGCTAGCGGCGGGTGAATGGTCGTACGCATTTTACCCCAACTACCTGCTAGATCGAAAAAAGTTCATAATCCAACATGAATATTCGACACAGACTGTTCAGAAAACGTATTTTCCTAATCCTTTTATTGCCAATAAAATCTGCGCCTTCCAATTTGATATTTTTATAATTAGCAGGTAAATTTCTTACACTTAGGTACAATTTTCTCAGTTTTGTTTATAATTGTGAGTTTTGATGTTGTTTTGTTAATATGAGAATAATTAAAACTTGTCATAATAGAGATTTGCTATAAGAAAATTGTACATTTTCTAAAAGTAGTAGGTTAGGTTAGGTTAGATACTTATATAAAAATAAATAGTCTTAGCAAAACAACAAAAATTAAAGACAAAAATGTAAAAAATAAAATTGCGTTTCTAGAACGAATGATTGAAAGTTTAAATTTAAATCAAATAACAAGACTTGGTTTTGTAAAATTAGTGTCTTATCATTCATGTTATAGAAATAGTAATAATTAGTTTATTAATAATATTTAAAATGAAATCAAATCAGTTTTCGAAGATACTTTGGTTTTATGTACTGTAAGTACCTAAGTTCTTGCGTCGAAAATTCTTGTAATAAAAACATAATATTTCTAACCGTGCATCGAAAGTTCCTGTCCCAAAAATTTACCTGAGAATTCATACGCCCCCATACTTGGTCTAGCCTTAATACTACCCAATCAACATCAGGTACCTAGCTACAAACAAACAAAATGTAACTTCTATATGTCAATCTGACGATGCTAGTTGTAACGAAACAGTGTAATTGAATTTAAAAACCTTTTTGGGGCTAAAAGAACCAAAATCAAGATTTTTTTTAAATACTTCGAGAGTGTTTTTCCATTGACCTTAGTACGACTGTATAATAATATAACATTTTGATGCTACTCTATAGAATGCGTTTTAATTTTTTTAAAAGCTGGTGATCAAAAATTACTGTATATTTTATTAGTTCATTTTGCCTCTAAGGCAATGCCATTAGTGTTTATTATTAGTTTTTAAGCTGTCGGTATCAATTAGCACATATTACTTCATCAAATAAAACATTCATAAACCTTTTAAAAAGTTCAAACACACCGACTAGACGCTAATTCGAGAATTAACATTAAAAAAACATTCATTCACACACACACACACATTGTCGGTTACTTGGTAGCCCTAATGGATACAGATAAATCGAAATGATATCTGTTTATGATGTGCTAAGTACTGGTTATTGTTTGTTAAATGCTACAGACAAAAATGTATCCATAATGTTACTGTTCAAGTGGATTAAAAGTAACGAAAGATAATATATCTAATTTTTAAGTAAATAATTAAACAATTACATTTTTTTTGCAGGTATGGTTTCAAAACAGAAGAATGAAAGATAAACGACAAAGAATGGCCATAGCCTGGCCTTATGCAGCCGTATATACCGATCCCGCTTTCGCTGCGTCACTTCTACAAGCTGCTGCGTCATCTTTACCCTTACATTATCCACCACCTCCGCCAATTTACACCCCTCACTATCACCGATACCATCCGTATCCAAGTTTCGGTGTGCCAACTTTAAGCAATCATCCATTGACCGTACAACAGCAAAATATTTCCATTCCTCAAGGAATACACCAAACTCAAGGTTTAAATCTAAATTTGAACTTCGAATTTCCTCAAACATATCAGCCTGAACACCCTAAAATATCTCCGCATTCACCGGGAAGGTCAGAAATCAGCTTAAGTCCACCATTGCAAGATGGTCTTCTTATACCTGCGTCTAAAATGTCACCGGCTACCCAAGTTAACGTGAATGAAAAACCCAAACTGTTTAAACCCTACAAATCCGAAGTGTAATCTCATCGATTTATCAGCTATAAGTTCGTGTGTTGTTACAATTTTGTGATCTTTGTACTCATACTTGTTTTTTTATATATATAATATTATTATGGTATTAATAATAAGTATATACAGTGAAATCGTGTAGATATTAATAAACATTAAGTTACGCCCAACCCTGCCACTGGCAAGCTACAGTGTCAGCTGCAATATGCTAGGATTTGATCAATGTTCAAAGTGTGACATTATGTTATGTTGTCTAAACGATATTACTGTAACTACTGATAAAAATATTGATGTTGATTATTTTATTTCTTGTACATAAATTTAATTTAATATAAAAAGTTTATTTGTACATACATTATTGTTAATATTTTTTAATAAATTATTTTAACCAAAAGAGTTTATTTAATTTCTATTTTATTGAAAATTGTGGTAGCGTCTGCCATTTACATCAACTCGCTCTCTACTTAGTTTTTTGTTTTTATAAATAGTTTCTATTTTTTATCGTATTTTTAATAAATAAAAAAATAAAAAGAGAGCGAGTTGAAATGCAACAAACTGAATCATTTTTCTATTTACATTTTTTTAAAATATCGTATAATTTCGGCGTATTTCGAATTATATAATTTAATTATTTCTGCATGGTCTATTACTTTGTGGCAACATCGCACAAAATAAGAGCGAATCCAATTCTCATGCATAGCCTGGTTTACTTTACATATACAAATTATAAAAAATAACTACAATATCGCTTTTCAACTGTTAGTCCAGTTTCTATCTACGATTTTTCATAAAATATTTTGGATATTCACTGAAAATTAGGAACGAGGTGTCATTCGATCCGGATTATTATCCAATATTAGTTGGTTACAGGGTTTTTTTGACATACTAAAAAGTCTGTTAAAACGGCCCATGCACGATGCAATTTGTTGTACGAACGGTTGTACAACAGATCGCATTGAAAATCGTATAGACAGATCGTAAAGAATTTTGCCCACAGACGTTAAAACATTTCAAGGAATTTGTTGTACAACAAGTTAGTGTATTCCAAGTTCTTGAACATGTCAGTGGATAAAAAAAACAATAGTTGGTGTAATTGTTTCATTATTTTCTGATGAAAATAATAAAAAATTAATAAAAAGAAAAAAGTTTGGTGCAAAAATTGGTACTGCAAAAAATATAAAAATAAAGAACCTGATATCTTCGAATGGATGATGATGCGTTTAAAATGTTGTTAGAGTTGGTACGACCAAAAATTACTAAACAAAATATTATGATTGCATTTCTTTTATGTTTGTTGGAATAATAATTGGATTTTACATCCCATAAACAGTTTTGATTTTTGTATATTTCGATAGTCCTTTAAAAATTCTTGATCATTATCCATTTTTCTCTTGAAGTATATACAAATACTTTTGAATTAAAATTGTATGACAAATCGGCGAATACCCACACACGCTCAGATCCGTCGCATATCCAACGTCCAACTGAGTTGTACAACAGATTTTTAAGCAAGCTGAACTACCAAACGATTCGACCGTGTCTTACGATTTGTCGAACGACTACCCCACACACGTACCAATTTTCTTTCAAACGGTTTGATAGACATATATCGTGCGATTTGTTACATTTTCTATAGACACATAGTCTTAGTTGTTATTTTTCGAAGGGTCCACCCTGTAATTAGGGATTAACTAACCCAAACACAATAGAAACCCTAGATAATATTGTCACAACAGATAGCTGAATAGATCCCATGACTGTAGAACCGAAATTTTTTTAAAGAATAATTCAAATTGAAATAAAAATTAAAAGTAAAATAAAAATAAGCTACATATTAAAAAGTAAGAATTAAATATTAACAATTGCAATGGGTTCGAAAAGTTCTTCATAATATTGATATCAACACTCCACAACCGTTCTTCGTCCTTCTTCACTTATGGCATTGGTCCAATGTTCCTGTATTACGTTTCCAAACGAATTTATCAAAAGTTGTCTAACGCCATTCAATATAAAAGTTATAATGTTTTTTGCCACCTTACTTATTACCTGTGCCAATATTAATTCTATAGGGTTTAACTGACAGTGATAAGGTGGCAAACGTAAAACAGGTATTCCTTTTTCCTTTACCATTTCGTCAATTACATTTATCTTTTAAATTGTAATTTGTGGCGCTTTGCAATTTGCAGTAATTCCGTTTTCAGCATGGTGTCGTCAAAAGAAATATTCTTACTCTGGAGCTACTCTTTAATATCTCCTTTTTCCATGACGTCGTTGGTAACTTTTCTACCAGTTTTGAATGATAACTAGCGTTATCTTAGACAACCACTGCAGCACTTGGCCAAAAGTCCAATATGTGGGAAAAATAATCTTCAAAAGCATCAGAGGTCATTTCCTCGCGGTAATCTTTGGTTAAGTTTGATGCAAAGTCTAATAACCCATTTTCTACAAAACCATGGTCATTGCCAATGTGTGCGATTAGTAGTCTGCAACCTTTTCCTCGAGGAGCATTTTAATCCTATTGAATATCCCTCCAAAAATACCGAAAACCGTTTACACTACCACTACACCAACACTTAAACTTCGGTCTCTGAAGAAGATAACTTGGTTATCGAAATGCGCGTCAGGCATATAAAAGTGTGTGTTGGTGTAGTGGTAGTGTAAACCGTTTTCGGTATCATTTTCGCCAACGGTTCCAGATTCAACATTTTAGTTGTGATGCCTCCAAAAATGCCTGACGGGAATTTGAAATATTGTTGTCCATCAGTGTGTCCTTCAATCAACCATGTTTCATCTAAATAAAAGATAGTTCTTCCCTCGCTCCGAAACTTTTTAATATTTAAGTGTTGTGTTCTCCAGTAAAAAAATTTTTCTGTCTCATTCAAACATTTTCGTTTTTTTTTGCGACTCATACTTAAAACCAATTTCTTTTAGGAGTATTTCGTCCAAATTTTGGAATCGTATCTACTTCTGCTATAACAGACATTACTTTGTCCAAAGTCTGAATCTCTTTATTTAAGTACAAATAATGGACTTGTCTTCTAATGATATCTCTATAAAAGTTATCGACCATAATGGACTTTTTCTTACGTGTTTTTTGGTTCACTAACATTTCCCTGTTTTCTCTCACTTAAAAATCGATAGATACTTCGTTTACTAACACCAATCATATTGGATTGGAGCACCTAGTTACCACATCACGAACAGTTGCTGATGCATCTTGATATATTAGTGCATCATGAACATTTAAAACAATAGTTTTTTCTCTTTGACAAAACGCACTTTGTTTTAAATGAGCCACTTGTACTGGAACAAAACTCGAGAGAGAGAGAGAGAGAGAGAGACATAAGCTTTATTGTCATGAAAAATTTTTACAATTTTATGGACAAAGCGACAATTTAAAAATAGTTAAAAATATAAAAACTAACATAAAAAATACTGACTGTACCAATACAAAACAAAATATATAAAATACAAACTTAAATTAATAATAATAATAATAATTAATAATTATAATACAATGCAAGCAACGTACATCATACTAAATACTGAACTACGCCAATTTACTCAAGAGTCTAGGGTAGATTGTAGAATTCAGCCACCGAATAGTAAGGTCTCTCATGCAGAAATGCCGTTGCCAATCTCCGGAATCTAACAAATGTATTTGCCACCTTTAATTCTAAAGGTAGCTGAACTTGACGTTAAAATCGAAAACAAAATATTCTAAATATCGTATTATGACTACTTATCCCTTATCTAAGAAGATTAAAATATGACGAATAAAAGAAATTTCTTAATACCGATATAAATAAGTACGTGCGCTACTGATTTAGGGTCTTAAGGGTTTACATTTTACAACAACTCCAAACAAATGAACTATAGTTTGGTTCACATGTACAATTTTTATAAATATTTTGAATATTCATCGAAAATTACGACCAAGGTGTCATTTAATCCGAAATATTACGTAGATCATCGGCTCCATGAGGAGCCGAAAAAAATAGCAAAAGTTAAAAACAATAAAGTAAACAAAGTCAGGGATTAATTTTTTATCTTGAAAAATATTCAATATTTTTGAAATGTTAAAGAAGATTTGAAAATATTATTAAATTTACTAAAAAAAGTCCTAACTCCCGGAACTCTCCAATATTTATAATTTTTACATAGCCTTGAAAATAGTAGTAAAAGGGGCCTCGCGAACTTGATTTCGCCGACGTCCAAATGTGGTCCAGCGCCACCACTGGACAGAAAACTTTAATTTAGCTCAATCTAGAGAGGTACTTTCTTTGAAACCGTTACATTTAGCAATTTAAACACCGAAAATCAACGACCCATACTCTGCTGTTCAGTCCAACGTTTTTATATTAAAGGATCAAAATAAATATTACCTACATAACAAAAATAAAACACACAAATATCCCCGGTATGAAAAAATTCTACCAATTAGCTGCGGACACTACCAAATATCATGAAAAACGACTCTGCTAGCGTTGTTTTGTCTATAATTTGTATTAAATCAACTCCGCGCAATAAACGAACAAAAATATTCCAAATTGTTTATTATGAGGTATACCCTGACAAAATCTTTTTTCAAATATTATTTTATTGGCCCCAATAAAAGAGAATTCGGTCTTTAGTTACCGGAGGGTTTCCGTACAATTACAAAAACTACAGTCACAGCAAACCACATCTTTGACCACCTTGCCATAATATTTAAAGACGATGGAACAAATCATTTTAGTCACGGAACATCCATTTTAATGTCTTAAACATCCGTGTATTTATTGACATAAAACTTAGTCATGGCAAATTGTTCTTTTACAAAATATAAAATGCCACTGTTTCCGCTTAGGCTACTGTAAAAGATTTCATTTCATTTATAATATGATGCTTTAAAATATGACTTTTCATTGGAGTAGGTACCGTAATCGTAGATACAATCTAACAAGTTAGAATTAAAATCTAAAAATAATAAACAACCAGGTATATTCGCTTAAAATTAACCTCCACGTTTTATTAAAAAATTCGCTTTTAAATTACATTGACAGCTGTTTCGCTAGAATTAGCATCGTCAGATTGACGATGTGAGTTTTTTTATAAAACGTAGAAATTTTAAACGAATAGTTATTATTTATTATTCTTAGTAAGATGGACTTCCACAGAGTAAGGGTTAGTAGAACAAATAGAATTGAAATCGCATATTTTTTTTTGTTTTCATGCTTAATTCCAATTAGTTTAGATTTTAACTACAATACAATGAAATACTACAATAAATAAATTAGCCCTATCGTAAAGTCTTGAATATTGATTATATTTTTAACCCTTTTTTAATTGAAACATTATCTCGTGCTTTTATGCAAATGAATATAATAAATATATATTGCATTGACGACCTAAACTATATAGGTACTGTTATATAAATAAACATTAATTTAATGCTTATTTATAAGCACATGGCTCACTCGCTTGAGTACATAAACTGTTTTTCTCTGTTAAATTATAGTAAAAATAATAAAATAATAAAAAGAAATAAAAAAAATTAATAAAAGTTACAGTGCCAAGAATAATAGTCTATTTTACGCAAATGTACATTTAATACCTTTATTTTTCTATATTTTAATTGTGCATTTTGATGTAACATAATATTTTTGTTTTTTAAGCTTTATTAAAATATTAGTTATCACGTACTAATTAGTATATAAAGACATTTAAGTAGTTAGAGAATTTTGTTACTTTTATAAAAGACTTTTGTTAGACATTTTTTATTAATAAAAAGTTTGTTTTAAAAAAGTGCTTCAAGTTTGGATAAACATAATTTAAATACTTTTTTGTTTTATAAATAATTTAACTTTTAAAATTGAAAATTAAAGTTAAAATAGTTTTTCACATTATACCTATTTACCAATTTATACTAGTACTTTTTCTTGAAAATGGAATAAACGTATTTCGAAAGCTTGGAAAACAAGTAAAAGAGTTTACTTTAAAATAATATTATATATATTTTTTCTACAACCACATTTATTTATTTTTTCTTAAAGACCTATTAAAAAAATATCATTTATTTCTTTCCATAGATCCATTTTGTAGAAATGCAGTGTACCATTTTTTAATGCTGTTTTTTGAAGGCGGATATTTCCTAAATCCCTGACAAAATCTTCTTTTGATACTAACAACTGATTCATACTTAGCATACAATAACACAGTTTTTGATTTTTCCTACGACCACATATGAAAGTGCTAGTTTGCACACTTATTTGTACTTAAGAAAGTAGCTAATATCAATACACGTATTGAAAAGTAAATATCAATACACGTATTGAAAAGTAAAAAAATATAGTTCTATGATCTGTGACATTTACGTCAAATTTATCAATAGTAAAAACAGATAAATGTCAAAGCAAGGACCATTTAATTTTTTTTTAAATCTTCCTTGTGTCAAATATTATATTGTAATTGCCAATACAAATTTTTCTGTATAAAGTAAGAATAAAGAAAAGATAATAAAGAATTTTGATGTGAATTCCTGAGAAAGGTGGTTATTTGATTTTAATTCATTATATTTCCATGCAATATATAAACTCGTTTAAATCCTAATTTTTAACATGACTAACAATTAAAATAAATTTTATAAATAAATTTAAAATATTTATTATAATAAGAAATATTGGGGTCGTAGGAAAAATCGTGTACACAACGCGTTGGAAAGTGTATTTCTTGCACTCGTTACGTTTCCGCACTCGCCACTACGCGGCTCGTGCTAAACTTCTCTCGTGCGTAATACTTCACTTTCCACACTCGTTATGTAATATACTATTTCACGTGAACTAAATCACACCATTATTGAAAATAAGTCGAAAACAAATCGCAATGAATTACTTTGACAGATCGTTATGTCAGTTTGTTGAATCTATAAAAATCCCAAAGCCTACTCTTACATTGAAACCCGTAGATGCCTACATAACAGCCTATCTTAAAAAACCAAATAACTCACTCATTTTTCTTCAAAACTTTAGCAAATTATACATTTTCTCAAAGGGAAAGAGTTCGTCTTTCAGATAGAATAAAAATATATAGGGTGTTCCATTAAAAAAATCGACGATATTTGCATTTAAAAAACGCCTTTTTTTTAAACAGCCTATATAAGATTTTACTAATTATACATGTATACTGAAAAAAACTTTATATAAAAAGAAATTGTTCCTTGAAAACCGCATCTCTCTATAGTTCCAATATATTTGCAGTTAAAATGGGTCAGAAACTTCTGGGACACCCGGTATACTATTTTACATCGGATTATTCAGAATACGATTTTTAACTGCTGTTAAATTTGATTTAACATCGCAATTTTAGTATAACATCGATGTTAAATTTACAGCTGTTACGAATATCTGTACAGAAAATCCCTATAATGCGTTTTATAATGAAGATTTTTATATTTGCAAAATATAAAAAAAATATTTATAACACCACGTCTCCTGAATTCGGTTTTAATTCCAAACCATACATAGACCACAGACAAACCTTTTGAGCAACTCCAAAGACTCATAAATATTAGTAAATTTCTTTTTGTATAAACATTATTACCTAAGTTAGGTATATGTATGTTACCATGGTTCTAAGAAAGTACCATTAGTTTATGTCATAGAATATGATTGGGTCCTAAAGTTAGTAAAGCAATAACTGCAGTACTAATTTGCGAAAATTTTATTTCATTCAAAACGGTAATATAGACACCAATAAATCCATAAAACTAGTTCAACGAACAAAATAATATACATCGTAAATTTTATTTATTTATTGGGATAATATAACAATAACCGGCCCTAATAACAGTTTGCTACCGTGACGATTAAAAGGGCAGTGGCGTACTCCAACCACCTTGAAGGGTAACATTTTTTTTGAAGTAAAATATTTCACAAACATTTAATATGTCGAAGAATAATAAAAAAACTCAACTTCCAAGTATAATTGTAATTGTAATTTTAAACCTAATTTCTTCAATTAAACTTGGAAGACAGATAAAGTCATTAAGAAGGTAGAAACGTGTCAAATTTCTACGTCAACTCAATTGTTAATAAGTTTTTCTTATGACTGGCTATATTTGCTTGATTTTGTCAAAGTTAATTAGCCTTTAATAATTTTTTACAGGTTTTGTCCGTACGCCACTGTTACCGGTTTACTGATATAAAATTTTATAACAGCAACAGTCGGCTTTTGACAAAGCGTTACCCCCTGTGGTATATGCCTAGTTCGTATTTTGGCTACTGAAGACAATTTTACCTTATACTTAAAGGAATATTAGCGATTGTCACTAAAAATGTTATCCACTTAAATAATAAAAGTTTGTAGTCACGGTCCCCAGAAAAATATTCACTTCTACACAAAAGAAAAACATAAAATAAACAACCTGATGGTGTATAAAACTATTAAAGGGTAAATTTTCGATTTAAAATGGTCGTCTTAGGTAGAAACATTCCCAAGCCTTTTTTTTGAAAAATAACTTACTAGTACACAACACATTATTTTTTTAATTTTAGTACCAAAAATAAAGGGTGTATAAATTAGTTGGGCATGCCGATGCAGTACTAAAAATTAGAGCTTGTTCTAATTTCTTGTACTAAAAATATTAAAATGTCAACTAAAAGTGAGGTTATGCAGTTATGCTTATGGTGCTGATGTTTTGTATATAAAAATGTGGAATCATAAACTAATAGAAAGTCTGATTGAGCTATACCTATAAAGCAAATCCGTATTTATATATGCCAAAACATTCAATGTACCTAGGTATAAAAACATAAATGCAAGAACCAAAACAGTGGAAGAAATAAAAGTTGAATTATCCAAACATGCATTTGTGGCAGTGAAAATTCCCTTGCCTAACATTCTTCTCTCAATCCATATACGTTTTTTTAAGAAGTGTTTTATTTCTTTTCTTCACTGCTAGCATCATTTTCTGTTGTTATTTGTTGCGTTCACTCAAAGCACAAAATAAACTAATTAAAATTAAGACAGTTACAAACACAAGCCCATATTTTTCATACTAAATCGACTCTCGAAACTAACTAATAATTTTAGTTCTTAAAATAGTACTGAAATTAGCATAGCGGACCTACAGGTCTCAATACGGATCAAATTTCGGTAAGTATATGGCATTTCAAAGTAAATCGGAAGCACAAAATAAAGTTGCAACAATTGTATGTTATATTTTTGATTTGATGATGAAAACAATAAAAATAAAGATCATAATAGACAACTAAACTTCGACCTTTTATTTGAAAAATAGATTTTTAAATACAATGACACAGCTGGGTCGCTAAAATAAGCATCAGCAGATTGACATATTGAAGTTACATTTTGTTTGCTACCTAATCTAGACTATATATATATATATATATATATATATATATATATATGGAAGTAATAAGACATAACAAAAGCCTAGAAGTTATTAGCCCTAAGGGATTATCCTGGATGTACAGTCGGCTTTAGAATAGCATATACATGTTAAATGTGAATTTCGTTTACCTACCGAAGTTATAAAAACGCCCTTCTTATACAACAAAGGAATGGCAATTTTTAAAACGCCTTCATTAAATGGTTTTGGGAGATTAAGTGTATTTACAATGGTCGGTCATGTCCCGAATAAATAGGTTTTTTTCGCATTTTTGTACTGATATAATAAAAAAAGGGATTTTAATCCCAAACAAACATTTATTATCGAGGGTTCCAAACTAAGTGAAGATGTGGGCGTGGACAACTGTTTAACTGATTTCAAATTTATTATTATTTAAACCGTGATTGGTTACACAAAATAAAAGGCTGTGTCTATTCAATGTAAGCGATTTGAGTTTGAAAATGTATATGCAATTCTGAAGCCGATAGTACACATATATCCAATAGTTTGGAATAATGGAATATTTCATCTTTTTATTAATTTTTATAAATAATTTTTTTGATATAAGTAAACATCATTTTGCTACAACTTTAACCAATACTAAATAAATCTCGAAATCAGATGAAACATACAAAAAAAATGATTTATTCTTTTGAGGTGAAAAATGTACATTGTGTCAAAAAAATTAGGGGTCCTTGTACTGGGGAATAAAAATATTTAGGCTGGATTATTTTGGTGGACCACACCAAGAGGGAGAAATTTTAGTTTTTTAATTAATAGTTTTAAGTATAGTTTAGTAGTTAGTGTTTAGTTTGTATCTAATTAGTTTACAAATTTTTTTATTCGAGGAGGCAAGATGTCAGAATTTTGATAGTGACAAAAAAATTTTATCAAAATAAAGTAAAAACGAATATGCAATAATTAAAACCTCCTTTTTGTATCTAAAAAACAACAATATGTTTAAATTTTTTAAATATTTTAAGTCTTATAGTCAGTATTTAGGTTAACTCCTAGTTTTTGAATGACTCATATAGCTTGGAAAAAAACTTACTTTTATGTACCTACGAACGTGTTAAATTTTCAAATATAGTAATTTCCGCAAAGCGTGTGTCGTTGTAAACATAAAATCCCCTAAAATCCACGCAAATCCAATCAAACGATCAAATAAATCGGGCTAAATGGGTGTAGAATGAAATTAATAGGCTGTAAGTAGCGTTACCTCAAATCCATTGTCGTGCTGGCATATAATGGTACAATTTCATCAATTTAATCTATTCAATTGTGGGTGGTTGGAGGGTTATTATTATTGGACCACATCTGTCATCGGCGATTAACTCGAATTGTTAGTCGAGTCTAGTTTTCACTGGATTCTCGTAAAAATAATTGTGTGTCGTCGCAGCGATTGACGAAATAAGATTTATTGTTTAAACGGAATTTATTTTTCAGATCCTTCATTTAATAATTTGGTTTATTTATTAATGTTTGTTTATATTTAGGAAAAAAATAACATTCAAAATTGTAGGAAAACAGTTTGACAATTCAGAGTCGCAATTCACTTTATTTAACTAAAAATTATTATTTCTACAATACAAGTCTTACCTAGTTGAATGTGAAGGCAAATTATATAGAAGAAACCGGAAGTTTTTAAACAAAACGAATATTGATTTTAATCATTGTATTAAAAATAAATTGATTTAATGAAACACCTCAAAGTTCTTTAAATGAAAATGATTTAAACAATCAAAATAATTTTGGTGAACAGAATAATGAAAAAATCTGCCACTGAGACTCAGTCACGCAGAACCAGAAAACCTCCCGCATATTTACAGTATTTTGAGTTGTGGATTATCGATGTTATTTTCATTCTACTTTTATTTTGATTATGTCTAATCTTTTTATTGAGTTTATTTGTAAAATTCTAAGACCTTGTTTCCTTTTGTATAAAAAAGAGCGTGTTATATATATAGTTGTATCGGGCACGGCCATGTAGACACTGCTAAATGGAAAAGGTTGACATTTGGCAGGGCGATGACAGGCCGGTCTTGAGGATGAGAGTGGTCAAAAGGTCTTGAATTAAGTTGTTCATTTTCGCACTTTTATACAGTGATTAATAAAGTTATAGTAACTAATTGTATTTACTTTACAAGTAAATGACCTGTCCTTTACACGGACCCTCAAGTTGTAAAATCCGAGATGCACATCATAAATGTAAAAGGACCTAATTCAGGTCATTTTGTTTATCAGAGAGGGATTGTAGAGGATTACAGCTTACACTTCTTGTTCATTTTAGTCTTTGTATTTCATTGGAAGTGTTCACTTGTGTTACGGTGTGCAATAATTTTATAACATTTATTTGTTATTACAGACATTAATAGCAAAGATTTTACCCCAACGTACAGAATAGGCAGTATGTGGCGTCCGTGGATAAAAAGTAATAGTGCTTCTTCCAGTGGTTCGTTAAAGAAGAATCACTTATCTTGGACGCGGGTGCTGCAGCAAGAGTAACCAGTAATTTGACGAAGGTGCCTCTTACTTCAGTTACACCGATTAGTTCAAAATTCCATGGAATCATCAAGAAAAATACGTAAATATTCCGGTGTCACAAAACGTCTAGACGACTGGGAAAAAGATTTGATAAGGCAAAAAATCTACACTATGTACGATGAGCAGCGTGTCCCTACAATCAAAAGTCTGAAACAATCAATCATCATCAATGACGAAACTCACATCAACTATGACCTTACTACTCTTTGGCGAGCTCTGTCTACAATGGGCTTTAAATATCGCAACATTGACAAGAGACAAGTAATAATGGAATCCACACGTTTAATAAACTGGCGTTCTAAATATATAACGTCAATAAGAAAAAATCGGTCTGAAAATCGTCCAATACTCTACCTCGACGAGACGTGGTTTGACACGCATGACACCCCTTCCAAATGATGGTCTGATTCCTCTGATAAGTGTAAAACAAAAGCACCATCATATATAAAGGGAAGAGAATCACAATATTACACGTAGGATCAGAAAATGGTTCGATCCCAAACGCTATGTGGCTTTCTACCAAAAATATCAAGGACTCTTGTGTTGAAGATTGGTTTAAAAATTGTCTGTTACCCAACATTCCGCCAAACAGCGTTATAGTAATGGACAACGCAAGCTATCATAGACAATTCAAAAAATTCCTGGCTCAAAGAATACGAAATTGGAGATTCAAAACTTCATGGCTGCAAATGACATATATTTTGAGGAAATTATACAAAAAAAGAACTTTTACAAGTGCTGAAGTCATTTTCTTTAAAAAAAAACGTAGGTTTGTGATACAATTGCAGAAGAATTGGGACATACAGTGTTACGACTACCTCCCTACTACTGCGTGTTTAATCCCATAGAGCTTATTATGTGACACCAACTTAAATCGAGTGTACGCGGAAAAAATACTTCTCCTACTTTAAGTGGTAGTGCGGAAGAATTAATTAGGAACTATATGAATGACATTCCTACCGAGAGTTGGAAAAGTTCTGTTAGTCATGTTATAAATCTTGAAAACTCGTACCTTTCTGTAAAATCAATTGCTCCAATTATAATTAATTTAGATGAGGATAGCGATAGCGACACCAAACTAAATATAGAATAGAATTGTAAAATTTAAATAAATTACTATACCTATTAAACAAAACTCAAATTTCTTAAGTTCGACCCTGTAGCACATCTGCATATTTTACCTGATGATTTTCTACACAATGAGATTAAATCGGGTAGTTTATTGCAGTTAATAAGCCAATACCATTTACTATGAAAAATACTATATGTGGGGTTGCTAGGTAGGCTTGTACATTACGTGTCCGGCCTGTGAGGCTTTTTACATTTGTCAACCACTCATGCACATGGTCAACACAAACAACCCTAAAATTGACGATAGAAAATATTTTGACCAACTAAATAACCTTAAATTTTTAATAAGCAATAAAATAAAAATAAAATTATTATTTTTGGTAAAACTGAATAATCGGCGTTTGTTTTTAAGTTTGATCCGATGTGGAGGCCGAAAATTTTCTTGCTTATGATTTTTATTATCGTAAGTAATTCTTCTGATTGATAATTAGTGGGACGAGAATTATTATTCTTAAAGAAACTTTAATTGGTAATAATTTTGACTACGGAAATATCAATTGGTTCATTGAAGATTAAAATTGTGGTTTAAAATTATTGAGATTGAAATTAGGCATATATAGTTTTGATTAAAATTTGAATTACAGTTTGGTCTAAAATTAGAATCATTTGATTGAGTACTAAGGAAAATCTAGACCTAAAATTTGAAAAATTTAATCTAATACCTAATGAAAGCAATTACCTGAATAACTGATCAATCCGAAGCTTCTTTTTTTAAATAATGTTGGATATTGAGAATTATCATGATATTTTTAGAATTTCTAAAAGACGCTTGTAAGGAAAAATACTTTGCTATAGAATGGAAAGTTTTTTCTCTTATCTTTTATTCGACACAATATATGTCGGTAAATCGAACTTTATACAGCCTCTGGGAAATCAGAGTGCCAAGAAGCGCCTTTAGGTGACCCGAACCGTTGATTCTTATGCGCAACCAAACGAAATATTTATATTAGTCACCCGAATTTGTTATAACTTATTGATACCTTTCATTTCGTATTGCTGGTGTATTATTAAAGCAAAACAAAATGTCATTACAAAGAAAAACATTCGGAAACTTTATTTTAAAACTTATGTTTGTTATATTATCATGCAAAAATGGCTACGTTATATCACGTAGAAAGATATTCAGAACGAAGTAGATGCTCAGATGTGAGAATACGCCGTATTTCAGAATTTATTATATCTATTTATTTCAGGGACTAGATTACATGCATATAAACGTTGCTGGCTTGTCTCCTCTCCTCCTTCTTTACATCTTCTTTCTCTCGTTTTCGATTTTGTTTCAACCCCGGGCAAAAATTCACTCTGTTTATTTTCTATTCCTTAATAATATTCAGAGATAACGAAATTTTATGGAAGATAAACTTTTACGATTAATGATTCGCGTTATTATCAAATACCCAATAAAATCAAATATCTAAGTAAAAAATATACACGCCTTTGAGTAAATAATGTATTTATTACTATTATCACAACAGTTATAAACATACTATTATGAATACTAAAAAATAAAACCAGATCTGTATATTAGATTGATCAAATAGGTTTCTTGGTTAGAATTTATCAGCTAGATTAAAAAAAATGCTTAAATAAAAATATTTTATTTTCAAATTTAATTTTTTAAAAGATTGTCAAATTTTCATGTTTTATAAATTTATTGTACTAACCCTTACACTGTGGAAGTCCACAGAATAATAATGAACAATTCGTTTAAACTTGATTTCCACGTTTTATTAAAAAATTCGCTTCTAAATTATAATGACAGCTGTTTCTCTAGAATTAGCATAGTCAAATTGACGATGTGAGTTTTTTAATAAAGTTTAAACGAAGTTGTTTATTATTCTTAGTTCACGTTTTCTACTTATGTTACGGTATAGTTCATTTTTTTGGAGTTGGCAGCTAAAAAAAGTCATTAAATATAATTCCTTATTCGGGATGATCGTCATAATACTGGTGAAGTGGAATTTTCAACAAAACGCATTTTGGGGCCGGTTGAGAATAGGTGCACACGGAGTTTCGAAAAAAAATATTAACACTAAAAAGAGACTGGTGTCTATAGTAAATTTTTGGTAAAAAAATTTGCGGATTATCCAGTATTTTTCGAGAAAAATGGAATCAAAAACTCAAATTTTGTAGGTTAAACACACAAAACATTATCCAAGGTGCGTTATGTTATGGAGATACCAGCGTTGCCACATCTTTAAGTAAAACATAAACATCAGGAAAATATTTTTTTTACATTCTAAAAATGTAAAAAATTGTTAATAAGGGAGAATATTACTGACCAAAACTAACCATCTATTTAAAGGAAAACTATCCTCGAGATAGTAAAAACACAAACACGCAACAATAAGTGATGGGTGGCGATGCTAAATAGTGGGAAATTATGCTGTTCTGAAGGAATCTCACAAAAAACTCACTATTTATACCTAACCTAACCAAACCTAATCTAACATGATCTAACCTAACCTAACCTAACCTAACCTAACCTAACCTAACCTAACCTAACCAAACCTAACTTAATTTTCAGATGAGTTAACTTCAAAATGAGTGTGCACCTATAGTAGGATGAAACCCTCATGTATATAATTGATTTTGACTGGAACTTGAGCTTGTGTGATTGGAATTGCAACTGGAGTGCATGTGATTGGATTTGGAACGGACACTGGGGTCTGTATTGGAATCTTCATGGTGTGAAAAACTGGAGCCGTGGGATGTGTTGTCGATTGTCGATTGTTTTTCAAACTGTTTGGTATTTAAATCATTTTTTGAGTTCTTTGATCTTGATCCTGATGACTGACTAAAATAGCTGGTTGAAGGAGTAGAATCTGGACAGATATTAGTTGTTGAATTACTAACTCATGATTTGTTCGGGGAATTAAATGTTTGACCAAACTGATTTAAATAATTATTATGTATCGTTGTGGATTCTGTAGGTTCTTTATGTTGTTGCTTGATAAAATATCATCGAAATAAGCAATTACATCAAAAAATAATCTCTTAGCTAAGTATGTACCTCGATGTGTAGAAATAGCTTGCACTTTAGCACTTTCTGAGTCAACTGGTAAATGTAGATATGCTTTAAATATGCGTGGGTTCGTATCCCATCTTCCTCGCCACTTTTATGTATTATAATTGATTAATTCATATATTACAAAATGTGATTACTTTCGTAATTTATTTGACAATTAACTTCAAATCTGACATTCAGATAATATGATTACATATAATAAATAAATAGGATATAACAGGTGTTAAGGGATCAAGGTATGACTATGACTCTACTTTTAGTTATTTTTCATAAACCACCCTTGCTTGGGGTTTGCAGGATTTGCATTTATAATGAATTCACTGTGCTGCCAACTTCAAACAAATGAACTATAATAATATCTAAATCTAGCTAAGATATTTAATAATTTGTCTGTAATCTTATAGATAAAATATTTAAAATTAAAATTCAATATAAAATTCGGGGGTAGAGTTACAGATATATTTTAAATACAATGTTACAAGGGTGCAAATTTCACATTAATTAATCAAGAAGTTATAAGCTTTCTAAAATGAAGGGTGCCTGTCTAAAATATGCGGTTGATTATGTTTTTTTTTCGATTTATTTAAAATTAATCCTTGGCAAATAACTAAGAATGAAGTTTGTGGGATGGGGACCAACAGCAGCAACCACCCTTCGACTTTTTCCCTCGCAGCTTAGAGAGACCAATTGGGCGTCATGGCGCCGCTTTCCGCATCCAATAAGCGTCGCGCACCGACCCATAAAAATCCTCCAGCAACATTATCAGCCATGATAGCGAGACCGGTCCGCTGAAACTGATTCCTTTCATAAATCCGAGGGAATTTGAGAAAATTATAGTGATTTTTCACCCTCTCCTCTTCATACCCATATTCTCCGACTTAGTAATAGGTAATATTCAGGACGATGAATTTACGTTGTTCATTAATCGCTCTCTGTTTTATTGATAACAAAATTTCTATTTAAATTAAATTTATTTCCATATTTCCGGTAGTTCAGTACAAAAATTATGAATAAAATTTTATCTTTTAGGCTTACTTGACCAGGATTAAAAAAACTTCATAATATTGGAGAAATTAGTCAACTCAAAACAAATGGATAATAAAGTTAATAGATATTAAATTAAGAAAATTTCGAATATAAAAAGCAAAGTTGTTGGAAATATTGGTTGTTGATGTTTGTTGACTACATTGAAATAAAAGTAATAAATGTTGATGAAGCTTGACTAATTGGTGATTTGTTAAGCAATTTGAGAGTGTTACAAAGAACTTGACTTGAGTAAAGAATATTTCTCTATTGCTATTGTCACTTATTAAGTATAATATTTTCTACCTCCATATTTCTCAATAACATTGGACTTGGTACAATCCTGTATCACTTGAAACAAAAACTGGTACCTATCTAATAATTTTATTTTAACTTTGATATTTTTGGATTGCAGTATTGTAATTAAGGGGAAATAAACGATGATTGATCCCAGACAACAATTTTACATTCTTTGCACATAATAAGAATATACTTTTTGGAACAAGGATGTTCTATTAGCATGCGTAAATACCGTTCAGTACATGATCAGAATGTGATAGTCATTTCAAAAGGCCGTACCAAATTACTTGATATTTATATGCAACGAATGTTCTGAAGTATGTAAAGATCAAATTCTCAGCATTAGATGGTAATATTCTATTTTAGTCCAAACAAGAACGTTCTTAGAATATGTCTTGATACTACTCAGTGCATGATAAGGATATTATATTCAGGTGATAAAAATGTTCTGATAGTATGTACATAGCATACTCTCAGTATTACCATATATTTTTACTGTACACAGTTTAGACTACTACTGCACAAACATACACTTTGTTACTGTCTATCGCGAGTTTCGATAACCAAGTTATATTCTTCAAATATCAAAAGTAATCTTGTAACTTGCTCATCCAAACAATAGGAATGAATATCGCACATTATATTCAAGTCCCCAAAAGAATATTCCTTTCATCGTTTGTACAACATATTCTTATCATATCATCGTAATATCACTTTCAGTGGAATGATTGTTGGGTATTTAAAAATTACATGATACGAATATGTTAAGAATGTACCATAAAGAACATACAAATTTACAAAAAAAGGAACGGAAATGGAGTGAAAACGTAATTCATGGGCATATTCTTAGAATGTGAATGTACCATTAGTGTTATGTGGGATAGTACTAGGCACTAATTACTTAATTGTTCGAACTGATTTCAATATACGGTTTAGATATTTAGTCAGGGTAGCACTCCCTATTTAAAAATGTTAAAGAATAAATGAAACAAGTCCAAACTTGAGTAAAAGAAAAACGATCCAGAATTTTAGCCAGCAAAATTCTCCGGAATGAAGTATGAAAACCTAAAAACTAGTGGGGTATATATTTTTGTCAGTAGTCAGTAATTCCGCCAGTTTAACATGGGGTTAAAAGCATCCCTTAATAATGAAGAATTAACCAATTTAGTCCAATTGAAGTAAATGTCCGAACGGACAATGAACATTCATTTGTAAATTGTTATTTACAACCTGATGATTAACCGTTACGACCTTGGCCTAGTTTTTATCTAGACAATTTGGTAAACATTTCATTTGTAAATAGCCATTATTAATTCTGGAACTCCTGTCAAAATATTTAACAATAAATGTTAGAGAATGTAAGCGTGCCGTAGATAATTTACAAATACATTTAAAATACTCGGAAGGTGTATCTACATAAAAGCATGTCTTCATCACAGCGTATCTCGATATAATGGATTCGTTTCAGACATTTGCTTATAAGAAAGAAACGAACAAAACAGTTTCTAAAAAATAAATAAATTTGTGTCAGTTAAAGATTTTTACTATGTGTGCACAGGGTGGCCATTTATAGATTTTAGTTCTTAGCTGATTTGTTGTTTCCGTATTATACGATGATTAGTTCTCCTTCATGTTGTTATTTAATCAATTCTTGTTATCTTTTTCTCTTGTGACATATACTAAATTTTTTATATATTTTTATTTAGAAAATACTTTCTTTAAACGTTTACTTTTAACAATTTATAGAAATAAAATAAATACATACCAAAATTTAAGAATTTATAAAAACTATTTTGTATTAATGTTAATGATGAAATATTTGAAAAAAAATGTATATTTCAGAAAGTGATAAAAGTTGTGCTATAAATGTGCCAAAAATAAAATAAAATACCTAATAGGTATTTACAGCAAATAAAATTAAAAAGATTGTATAACTAGATGAAATTAAACAAAGAGATTACCTAAATTAAAATCTTTATCCAAAACAACTAAAATAACTAATAATACTCAAGAATAAATTAATTAAAATTTATTTTATTTGGATAAATGTAATAAAAAAATTAGGTAAAGTTCTATTTATTTTATATTACGAACACATTTTGTGTTTCATCATCAGGACTACTGGCCCGCGGCTGGTTAATGGCGCGAGAATTCAAATTGCCAATAACGTTTCCCAACATTTTTATACAATCTTAATTTTTAAATGAATATGTCGTAGATGAAGTGATCGAAAAGGACAATAAACAGTTATTTGGGAACTCTAGATATAGAAGATGTACACATAGCCGCAAGAATGGAAATAATATGTAACTGAAAAGAAAACATTTATTTTTATGGTGTACTTAACTATAGTTACAAGTTACAAGTGTTAGTCATGTTAAAAATTAGGATTTAAACGGGTTTATATATTGCATGGAAATATAATAAATTAATTAAAATCAAATAACCACCTTTCTCAGGAATTCACATCAAAATTCTTTATTAGCTAAATGACATTTAAATTTTTTTTGTGGGCTCTATAAAAATTAAAAGTAAAATGGTCAGTCGGTGAAATTAATTGAAAAGTAATGTAATAATAATAGACACAAAGATAATTGTGAACAGAAACACAAACATAACTTCAAAAATCCACATTCGACACATGCACGGAACATAAACACAATATAAAAAAGAAGAATAAACTGTTCTTTTTTCTAAAAGTGTTTTTATAAAAATAATAATATTGAATAAAAATATGTTTATTTTTTAAAAATTTAAAAACCTATAAGAAACTTTCTTCTTTATTCTTACTTTATACAGAAAAATTTGTATTGGCAATTACACAAGGAAGATTTAAAAAAATATTAAATGGTCCTTGCTTTGACATTTATGTGTTTTTACTATTGATAAATTTGACGTAAATGTCACAGATCATAGAACTATATTTTTTTACTTTTCAATACGTGTATTGATATTTACTTTTCAATACGTGTATTGATATTAGCTACTTTCTTAAGTACAAATAAGTGTGCAATCTAGCACTTTCATATGTGGTCGTAGGAAAATGTGTTTATTCGTTAGGTTTTAGTTATCGAGTGAAAAAATATAGTTCATTAATTTTAAATTCGTTTATTATTCTTCTAACACTTGACAAAAATCCAAGGCTAAAGTCTTGCTCATTTTTTTTGGAAAAAAACTTTTTGCTTTAGAATTGCGTGAAATTATAGAAAACGGTATTTTTTGTGACGCTGAATCGACTGGTGCAATCAGTTTCTCGATGAAATGTATAGAACTTCCTTAAATCGAGATCCGAAATAAAAATGAGGATTGGGTATACTCACAATCCAAAGTAGTGAACTTTTAATGAAATTATCGTTAATATTGCATTTTTGACGCGATTTTCGTGTTCTGTGAGGTCGATTTAGTGGTTTTAGAACCTTTTTATGAAAATCAAATTTTTGTTGAATTTTGACAAAAATCCAAGACTATAGTCTTGCTCAAAACTTTGGGCTTTGGAATTGCGTGAAATTATAGAAAATGGTGTATTTCGTGACGCTGAATCGACTGGTGCAATCAGTTTCTAAACATGTTTCCACCATTTCCTCCCTTAATTTTTGATTTCTTAAATTTTTTTCTACGTTTGGTTAGGTTAGAATTCAAGGTTATGCAGATGACCTAGTCGTCACTATTAGGGGCAAGCATGATAAAGATACCTCAAACAATGATAATTCCCCTAAATAGGGGTGATCATGGATCAAAAACTAATTTAGAACAATCATTTAGAAAAAATTTTAACCAAAACCTTAGTGACGAGCTGCACTTGCCACTGGACATTTGGGAAGACTTGGGACTTGAAATCAAAAATGATCTGGTCATACCAAACGATTATCATGTCCATAGTCACCTACGACTGTAACAGACAAAATACTTAAAACTATGCCAGATAAGTTTGACTTTAAAGTGGTTATAGGAAACCGCCATACGGATAAAGAAGTCGATCCAGAGCTGGAAGAAGGCTCAATGGTGTAGTACACAGATGGTCCAAGATAGATGAAAGGGTCGGAGTGGTAGTAATGGAACCAAATTTCGTTTGACCGAATATCTTGATAACGCTACAACTATTTACTTTGATCTAAATATCTTTTGTCGTAATACTTTTGTTTTATCTAAGAGCCAAAACAAATAGATTTAATACTTCCCATAGGTACAAAAGTTTTCCGATGCAGCTCATTTAATACGCCTCCATTTATGGTTTATCTGCCCATTGTCTCTATTTTATTAAACTTTTCCAAGTAATTATTGTTTAAAACCTTGTTTCCATTACATTTCAGATGCTGGGAATTAGACATGAGCATATTTGTGACGTCACCACATGCCGTGTTCTTATTGGCTAAAAGTTACGAGACAACCTTACTATATTCTACAGACCGTGGTGCACCATCACCTTAGAACAACATTACTATAATTGACAAGTGACAGCTTCCCGCGTGCTCACGCCATCCTACGTAAATATTCTGAGGTACTTGTTACAAAAATATTGATTTGACTACTATTTGCATTGATATTAATTGAAAATTATGAATTCAATAATCTATCTTTATCTTATACTATGTATAAAATCAAATGATAAAATAAAATTTTCCAAAACAAAAATCAAGAGGGGTGAGGTGAATGACCCCGGCAGTTGAGACCGCTACCGCTAATAAAAAAAAGAGAGGGTTATAAATAAAAACATAACTTTTTTATTGCACAAACAAAAATAAAGGAAATATTCAAAAATTAAAACAGTTTTTAAAATTAGATCGCAGTACTGAGTAAAATTATATAATTATATAATTTATAGAAACTTATGTATAAATATACCAAACTAAATAATTTATAAAAACTATTTTGTATTAATGTTAATGGATTGAGAATAATTAAAAAAACTCTCCAAACTAAATTGACATTAGATAGAACTATTATTTTTTGACATTTAATTTGACAATGCCATTTTATAGTCAGTTTTATTATTTTGCAATAAAAGTAGGTAATTCAACTGACAAAAAACTTTTTAGGTACGTCACTGACCCATATATTTAGACATCTTCAATTCACTTAATTAAATTCAAATTTGAAATCTATTTTCGTCGCCATAACCTACTAATTGCCATAATCCAGTCATAATTCACCACCACAGCATGTGGAACGCTAAAAAGTTTTTCTGAAAGTAGCATTCGGTGTATCTGAGACTATGAAGACATGTTTTAAGTGATTTTTAAGTGGATCTTGTCTACTGACAATAAAAACATTTTTTTAATTAGAACTAGCTGTATCGAGGTAGTCAAAACAAGGATATACTTTTTTACTGGAAGTAAATTATTGGATAGGTTAAAAGGATAGTTTTTCCCTTCACTTCCGAAAAAATTTGATTTTGAAAACAACAGGGATGTAGAGAGATGTTTACGGTTCATATACATACAGTGTGGGCCACAGAAAACAGTCCACCTCGATATTTGGCAGTATTTATTAAATTTTAAGAAAATGAGAAAACAGGTTGATTTTTGTTCCAAGGGGGACACATTTTTACGATACACACATCTGTCATTTGTCAACTCCCTCCCTTCTACTTCCCTAAACCCTTATTTTTAAATAGGGAATGTACCATGTGCGGCATATCATTAGAAAGGTATTTAGATGGAGTATTCAGACATAATGATCTTTTACGAGTTTTTTTTTGATATTTGCACCGATTTGCAAAAAAGTCTTAATTCATTTAAAATACAACACCTCTTAAAAATGTAACGTAACGCCTATGGTTTGTAATTTTTTGTGTAATATCGAAAGTAAATAAAAACAAACAAATATTACAAAAGCAATAAATTAATTGTAATATAAGAAAATTAAATAAATTAGAAGTTATAATACATTAAACAATTTACTTAAATTAATATTAAATTATTTAATTAGATGTTCAAAATGGTGTCCATCGACTTCCATACAATTGTAGACCCACTGCTCTACGTTACGTTACGTTATGTCGAACGTCGAAGCATTTGAGAGGTTATTAGGCTGCATTCATTTACTATTCGTTCGTCTTCTTAGTTCTTCCAATGAAGAGGATTCGGTGTTATGAATTTTGATCTTTAAATAACCCCACAGAAAGACATCCAGGGGTGTTAAATCGGGGGATCTTGCAGGCCATTCAATAGGGTATCTCCTTCCAATCCATTTACTTCTGATATGACAGAAAAAATGACAAACCATAGGCGTTACGTTACATTAAGAGGTGTTGTACTTTAAATGAATGAAGACTTTTTTTTTGAAAACATAGGTACATAAGGAAAAAACTTAATCTATAAAGAAATTCTTAACAATAAGTTTCTCAATTGTGATATTATTGTATATTTTGTTAAAATAATTTATTATGTATAATACATACAATTTAAAAATAAACAAGTTGAAATACACCGCTCAACACACTAGCCCCATCATAACCTTGACCCACACATTTTTTTAGATCAATATTTTTATCTATAAGAAATGAAATCAACTATTTAACTAAATTTGCCGCGCCATGTTTGAATGCTGCATAAAAACCCAGAAACACTTCTATATCAAGTGGGTGTCCATTTTGTGATCTAGTTATTACAGCATACCTCACAACAATGCTTAGCTGATCTGCCTTCGATATGTCCTGTGTCGTATCTAATATGATGGCAAAAAACGGTGATGCTCTAATTTGTTCCAGCAGTAGGTTTGGTTGTGTTTCGTGTGAATCATTCTGAAGACATGTTGATAAGATAACAACTAGTTTAATTAATAACAGATCACCGAATTTTGTTCCCTAGTTCAAATCGGATTTGGTGGCCAGCGCCTTAGGGGCCCCCTAAGTTCGGGGGCCCTGGTGAACTGCACACTCTTGCACCCACGTAGCTACGCCGCTTTAAGTAATTTCTTTGAAAGTCTACAGGCTCCTAATGATTTGCTTTCAACTAGAGCGAGACTGGTCTTGGTCTTGCGGTCTTGGTCTTGCAGAAAATGCAAGACTAAGACCAAGACCAACTTCAGGCTGCAAGATCAAGACTAAGACTGAGCAGTGCAAGACTTATGCAAGACCAAGACTTAGCATTGCAAGATATACGCAAGACCAAGACCAAGCCTGCAAGAGTCTTGCGGTCTTGCGTCTTTTAAACATATAAACCGAAAAATAAAGCAGCCATGGATTATTTTAAACTCTAAAGCTTTGGTTTCCTAGGATAGCGGTGCTGTAATAAAGCGGCCGTAATTTGACAGTGAGCACAGATGTAAAGTAAGAGTTTAACGTTATTGACTGCCTAAATCCATTTTTGTATTTGCTTTCGTTTTGTGTGTTTATATATTGTGTTTAGTTTCATTATTTGACAATAATTAGAGTGTTTCTGTATTAAAACCAAAAAATGGATGATTTGGATTTAGCAATGATGATATTTTTGGAAGACAAGTCTTCATCGGAAAAAGAAATGAAAAGGTCGGAAGAAAGTAAGATTTTTAAGAAACGGAAAACTGAAGGCGTCTAATATTAATATGTCGTCACCTTCAAACAAATGATGAAAACTTTAGACAATATTTTCGTTTGACACCAGTACTGTTTGATTATATAAGCTTTATTAATGTTTACATATTTAAAAACTTGGACAATGTTATGAATCATTTTGAAAAAGAGGCATTATCGTACTGTACTCCGCTGAGAACGCTGGTAGAGAAGTCCTTGACGAAGACGAAGAAGAAGCTTGGTTTTTGAGGGCTATAATTATTGCTGGTACCATAACAAGCAGAAGTTGATCGGCTGTGCTTAGTTGCTATAGCTACAGTCGTGTATTTATTGACACTATGAAAGATTTAATTGTCACAATCGCATCTTTTCAAGTATCTCAATAATTTTCAAGGCGATTTTGCTTGTAAAAAAAATATTGATCCTAACTCTTGCGTAAATTAACTTATCCGCACTTGTTAGGATAATAACTATTTCATACTTGATTTATCGCTACAATGTAATATAAAAAAAAATATAATGAAAAATACTATCCCTTTCATTTAATCTTTCTTTACTTGTAATAATTTTAAAAACTATTTTTCCTTTTTTTGTAAAAATGGACCCCAGTAAATCTAAAAAAAGTGCAAGACTTGCAAGAGCCTTGGTGCAAGACCAAGACCAAGACCTTGTATGCAAGACCAAGACCAAAACTAACCCGGTCTTGGTCTTGGTCTTGCATTTGCTCATCACTACTTCCAACAACATTTTAAAACTCAAAAACAAACTTGTACTCATATTGTATTTAAAAATCAATGTAATATAATAAAAATATATAAAAAGTAAATGTCTAAAGTCTTTTGGAAGCATTTGGCTGCAACCCACTGCTTCTCCTCTTAACCGACTTACCTCCTTTGCAATAACAACTTTCAGTGCCTCTATAATTATCTACGTTATCTAAATTTTTTTTCCTGATAAAACTATGCAACACACAAAATGGGTAAATGATAAAAAATATCAAATTAAAGCAAAACTCTGCGTGTAGGGGTATATTTCTAACTTTATCTCCAGTATCGGGATGAATAGGCCAACCCTGATCGTTATATCGTACGCATCTGTGTCTTAAATCTCTTTCGTAGTATCTACCAATTTTCCTTGGTAAATCTAGCACAACGTCTAGGCCCCAAAGTCCAGCACCCACTACGCATATCCCCAACAAACCTTTGATCAACCCCATCAGTAATAAAGTCAAACACAACGTTAAGATCACGTATAAAAACATGGCAACTAGATTATCTGTGAAAGAATATTCGACTATTTGCACAGCCACCGGCATGCTACCCTGAAACCCTGTAGCGTGGAACGCTAGCAATGAAAGCACGTCGCATTTGGGATGATCATCGTGATCGCTGTAACAGGCACATACACAGTACCAAACACAAATACATCTCTTAGCTCTTTCCAAGCGGATCTTCCTTACGGCTATCAACTCTTTCTGTGTGTTCAATACAAGTAAGCTACAGAAAAAGCTTTTTTTCATAATTGGGCACTGAACGTTCAAGTTAAACACGTGCTGGTGCTGTGGAGGTATTAAAACCGGCATGGAAGTAATCTGACTGAAGCTAGCTGGTAAACTAAGTGGACATTCAGCTAATGATACGTAGAAAACGCTGGAAACTAAACCGGAATTGAATATTTTCGCTATAATCGTAGTTTTCTTTGAGTTAGTACCGTCAACGTAAACTTCAGTGATAATAGCTAAACTGTTTGCTCTTAAAATTGTATTTTCGTCATCTTTAAACTCAATTTTTAATGTACTAGAATGGCATTTCGTAAAAAAAAAGTACAACGTTCTGTTATGACCTTCTAAGGGATATATGGGTTGGTCCGGTAGTACTCCGAAATATTTTAAAAAATACTCTCCCTTTTTTCCTTTAGTTTCTTTTATTTTGTCTTCTTGCCACATGTGTATGGGTTGGTTCTTTAAACAGGAACCTTTAGGGGCACTGCATCTGTTGGGTTGTTTGGCGAACGCTTCGTACCCCACTCCTGCTACGTTGCAAACTTTGCCGTTAGGTTGTACCCTGTTAGATTTTACTACCAGATACTCTTCAGGTCCTCCCTTTAGTTCAGGATGATCCTGAATATCTTCAACTTCGCTACAATCTGGAATCAACAGCTTATGCATCTTATAATCGAGTCCATAGTTAACTTCGTTGATGCCTGTAGCAAAATAACGAACGGTTGCCGAACTTTCCATATTACAGGCGAATTCAACATCAGTACCCACCTCCATAGGAATTTTTTTCGTCAGGTCTTTCCATCTATAAGCTATTTCGGGTGTCTGATACTTTTGAAAAATTTCCAAGGTAAGCGAATGCTGAATAACTGGTTTTTCCAAACGATACACTGAGTACCAGATATTTGAATAGTTTAGGCAGTGACTACTTGCTTGATAGGCCTCTGAACTAATGTTAGGCGGAGAATATTGATCATTACATTCTTGATTACCACGTATTTGCACATTAGATAAATCCTTACCTAAAACAACGGGTTTATAGACTTAATTTATTACCTAAGGGTGAAGACATAAAGAGGCGGGTTTTCTCAAATTGTCTCTTTATACGAGAGTAGTATCGCATAATTTTAAAAATTGAATTATGGTGTGTATGGTATCCTTTAGATGTATAAAAGCCCAAAATATTCACAGTTTAAATTGCCTTTTTGTTGAAAAACAAAAAAATGAAAAATTTTTGATAAATCCTATTTGTATTAATAACATTTTAAAATTTCTTGTGTGCAGTACGTTTGTTTAATTTTTTATTTGGAAATGTCTAGAAACATTTTGAGCAAGAATGAGTAATTTAACCTCAGAACAACCCGCTCAAATCGTGGCTTTAGTTGAAGATGTACGATCTCAGCAATATGTTGCTGAAGTCATGGGAATAAACCAATCCAACGTTTCTAGAGTCTTAAGAAGGTTTAGAGAAACTGAAAGTTAAAATAGAAGACCAGTTCCAAGATGTCCCAGGTGTACTAATCCTGCAGATGACCGTTATTTAAGAATTCAGACTTTGCGAACTCGTCATGTTATAGACAGGCAACTGCAAAATGTTCTCTCTGGAGTCCGTAATGTTAGAATATCTGTCAATACGGTTAGAAACAGATTAAGGAATGTTGGAATCAGACCCAGAATGCCTGTTACTGCTTCATTGTTAACCAGAGCACACCGTGTATCACGTTTAAGGTTCGCAAGAGAACATGTTTATTTATTTATTTAAGAAACAAACAGGCCGAGGCCTTTTTACATGTTTCGATACAAAATTAACTTATATAAAGAGTAAAAAAAAAGAAAATACAAAAACAATAAAACAGAACAAAATGTAAGGATTGTAAGGAAAAGCAGAATCACAGCATTACTCATACCAATCAATTGCACTATCTAATATTAAATGTACCCTGTAAGATGAGTTTAAATTTTAGTAGAGGTTCATCAAACACGTCAATTTCAAAGTCTCTATTGTAATTGGGATATGTTAATTGGGATATTCTTTTTACGGATGAATCCAGATTTTTACTTTTTGGATCCGATAGTATTCCAGTTTATAGACGCGCAGGTGAGCGATTTGCTCAGTATAACATAAGAGCAGCCAGAAATTATGGAGGTGGTTCGATGATGGTATGGGGAGGCATCTGTTTTGAAGGCCACACGGAGTTCATTGTGTTTCGTAGGGGATCACTGACAGCCGATCGGTATATAAGGAAGGTTCTTGAGGAAAATGCAGTGCCTTTTGTTCCAATTATTGTAATGCACGATAACGCTCGCCTGCACGTTGCCAGAATAACAATGGAATACCTTCAAGAGGTAGGTATCCAAGTTTTAGATTGGCCAGCGGGCATAAGAACTCGTATTATCGCTCCAGACAACCTTGATGAGCTGGAAAATGTTTTAATAGAAGAATGGGAAAATTTGTATTTGGATTACATAAGTGACTTGATAAATAGCCTTCCACGGATAATAAGAGATGTTATTAGAGCCAGAGGTGGAAATACCAGATACTAAAATGTTAAATTTATCGTTTAAATTTTTTATATTGTTATTTTCATTATTTATGCCCATTATTTTTTGATTTTTAATTTTAATTAAATAAACTACTTTGAAACATAATTCCAAATTAATTTCCTACCATTTCCTAAAAAAATGAAAAGAGAATAATAAAAACTTTATTCCGATTTTTCGACACCTGAAACCCGCCTCTTTATGTCTACACCCTAACTTTTAATTACCTTCTTGTAATAATTGATCAATACTCGTATACATAGAGTTATTTTGATTTAAATAATCCGATGGGATGAAGGATAACATTGGAGATGAGAGAGGGACCGGTAATTGTTGTTCATTTTTGTAAGATTTGCAAGGACAACAGAATCCTTTGCTATATGGTATTGCTTGGTTTTTGTATTCTACCGATTTGCAGCTCGAAGAGCTTGATTCTTCGTTATCGCATCCTTTATAACCTAAAATAAATCGAAATATGAATGAAATAAAAATGAAACAATTTTGGTCAACAAAACTGCTAATTGGATCTGGCGAGTACTATGAATAATAAAACAGATACATCTACAGGTGAGGTTAAAATAATACAATACTGATGATGAGACCTACATTTCAATTTTTTACAGGTAAATGGATGAATAATTTCAGCCAAATATGAGCGATGAAATAGAAGAGGAAAAAATTACACAATCACAAGAAATATTGTACCACATTTCTGCTGATATTGAAACAGTGGAATGTAACAACAAAATAACGAATGTCAGTGAAACTTTAAATGCCGTGTGTTTTGTGGCAAATCAAGATTTTGTTACATACCACATTGATCCACTTACCCCTTCAATTATTAGTTGCATTGTTTTCTTTAAGTTAAATTTGTTTACCTGGACTATCTTTGTTGTAAACAGTCTCCTTAGCTTCAGCATTCACTAAGCTCTCGTACACCATTCCATACCTCTCCAAAATAGGCTGTTGAACAACTTTTAGTATATACGGCATGAAAAGTTTCTGATTTTGACCTGTAACCGCATCAAACACATGATCTATTAAGATGTACTGGTTTTTCAAATTGGTCAATCCCACATTTTTTATTTTAACAGTAATCTTCATCTTTTTCTTACAAATATTTATATCATCTTTGGGTTCTTTGTCGAAATTTTCGGATCTTTCTTTTCTTACGGTTATCATATTCAGTCTTTTCTCCAAACCTTTATCTTGTGATGGTTTCCGGCACTTCATCAAGACGGCCTTTACTTCGAAATTAGTCGGTTTCCGGTTACAACAATCCTTGTTGTAGTAACAGCATTTGATCAAATCCCTTTCTTCTTGACTTAAACCATTTTCATCTGATAAAACCAGTATAAAAAGATAACAAAATATCGTCAAAAATGTTGACATATTAAACGTCAATGTTAATATATAATGTTTAACCTTACGTAATTGACTTAAAGGTTCATTCACAACCAGCAAATTACAATTACAATTAGTACTTGGAATTAGTCATAAACCTAATATCAGAGGATGTATATTTTTACTTGCTCAAGCATTACCTATTTCTGGTCCACTGTGTCGTCTTGATATGACCAACTGGAATTTGTTGTCCTGTGATGTTGCCTGCTCTCCATTCAAGGTAAGAGTTTTGTTGATTACATTTGCAAAAATATTGTGACCATATTAATATTATATGAATTATTACCACCTAAATTATACAACTAATGTTATGGTATGTTTAACCACAGAACTATTTTATTCGGTAAAATCATAGAAATGAGTTACTCAATAAGCGACAACACCGCACGACTCATCTGAATGATACCACGCTATAAAATTTGACACAGCCTCTTTAATTATTTCAAGCACTGTTGCCGAAGCAATTGCAACGAGATTTTGAAGTTATATTGATGTTTTTGCTGAAATTATAGCTAATATTAAGTGAAATTTAATGAAATAAATGGTTCGTCATTGTCAAGTGAGTAAAAAACCGGACTACTTAAATCCCAACGTTTCTTTTCACTAGCAAGTTAAAATATTTGTTTGTGTATGATAATTTCATCCAGTGGCGTAGCGATGACGATTTTAATATCAAAATAAACAGTTATGGTAATTATTTCATTAGTTGGCAATGTCAATTTTTTTCAAATAATAATAATAATAAACTAAATAAAAATTGGAACTTCTTCTTTGTGGTTTATGGCCTGAGTGCCGGGTCTATCCGGCAAATAGAAGCTAACTTTTGACAGGGTTTTTTTCATTTAAGTAGTGGTATTCCTGGGTAGCAATACGTTGTGTTCCATGAAAAGAAGTAGTCATATTTTAGCAGTGGAAGGGGAAAATTCAAAAATATTTGCGCATGAGTATTCAATAAAGAGATAGGTCTATTGTAAGTATTTAAGAATTCCTTATTTCCCTAATTTGCCAAACCTAACCTCAACTTCAAGTAATCTGTCTGTAAGAGACCTAAATCCTTTCACGAGTTCTTCTTTTCCAAGTTGGTTGCTGCGGTCTCATATCGATCGTTATTCAGCAAGTGTAGTGTCATCAGACCATGGTCTTGTATTGTAAATTATTCAGCTATACGAGTGTCACCACACCGCAAGATGGCGTGGTAAAATTTTAGAAAAGAACATCGAGATGCATATCTATCTTTGTTTTGTTACCTATGGTGTGTATATTCGGTTTGGGTTTTGTTTTGGGTCGTTATGGTGCTGGTATTGTATGTTTTCATTTTAAGTATAGGTGGATTCATGCAGACAGAAATTAAAACTAAGATTAATTTAAAAGTAAAACTAAAAACTTAAAACCATGTAAGGTAATGTGGATGTTTATACCAGAAACTAAAATGAATAAAGTGCCATTTCTCAGGCAATAGCCTGATGATGGCCTCAATGTTAGGCCGAAACTAATAGCTATTATTATTTTTCCATCGAGAATAAAATTCTATGACATAGACTTTGGGTTTTTCATTTGGTTTCCCATTAGTCACATTTGATATATGGATGGTTTACTTTGTTTAAAAAGATAATTAATGCAGGTACAAGTAGGTCGTAGGTAAAGTATAGTACGTAACTAGTGCTGTAAAGCATACCATAGCTTTTTGCTGTTGGTTATTAATACTATTAGCGATCTAAATTTTGATAAGTTTCATAATCTTTTCGACAACTTTTGGCCTTTATTGAATTTTCATTTTCAAACTGTTTTGTAGAACTTGAAAAATGGAATAAAATTTTCTGATGGATAAATTTCTTTTCTATATTTTAAATCTGTATTTATAATCTCCGCGCAGTTTATTCTTGTCGCATCATCACAAACTTGCTTCTTGTTAGATTCGTTCAGTTATTAATTTCTTGAGGGAATAAGGCACGTTATTGCGCAACCCAAGGCAATTTTCCGTAGTAGTATCCCGAGAGACAGCTAAAACGTTGCATAATTATTTAATTATTGAGTATAATCTGGCTACCCGAGCGCTCTCACTTCAAAATTTTTATTCCCCCAGCCCCCAAACGCCTGGGTGCACAGAAAGAAATATTTTGTTGTAAGCGAGTTTAAATAAAAAGCGTCAAAATTTTAAGAAATTACCCAAGTAACACCAAACTTTTTTAATATGTACTTCAAGGATGCTTTAAAACTATATTTTAAGACTGATATTAAAACCATTTGATCTTAAGGAGAGCTTTAAGGTCGCGATAAAACCACTTTCAGCACAAAAGGGCTCACTCTTAAAAATATCAATAAAACTATAAATAAAAACCTTAATAAAACCGTTTTGTCTTAAAAAACTGGTTCTAAGGTTGCTTTTAAGTTATTTTTAAATCCACATTAAATAGGTACTATCGGCTTCAGAATAGCATATACATTTTCAAACTCAAATGGCTTGGCACTGAATACAGTTTAAGGATCGCCTATTTTTGTCTATAACCAATCACGGGTTAAATAATAATAAATTTGAAATCAGTCAAACAGTTGTCCATGCCCACATCTTTATTGTTAAATAGAGAGGGTATTCTATTGACAAATTGCCTGTGTATTATACCTAATTGTAGGCGTTTTAAAAATCACCACTCCTAAGCAGGGTGTTTTTATGACTTCGGTAGGTAAAGGAAATTCACATTTAACATGTATATGCTATTCTAAAGCCGACTGTACCTGTCGTTTTTGGAACGATCACATAAGGCATTTACCCCATAGCATTTCCGATAATTCCCTAATGTTTTGTTTTTGAATTATTCAAAAAGTTGATTTATCTACGGCGTTGCCATGTATATATTTTGATTTGTTTGAGTCTGTGTGTGGTTATTTTGGCTGCTATACACCTATTTCTTTATTGAATACTCATGCGCAAATGTTTTTGAATTTTCCCCTTCCCCTGCTAAAATATGACTACTTCTTTCCATAGAACACAATGTATTGCTACCCAGGAATACCACAATTTAAATGAAAAAAACCCTTTTAGCTGTCAAAAGCTAGCTTTTATTTGCCGTATAGCCGCGGCAGCCCAGGCCATAAACCACAAAAGAGAAGTTTTAATTTTTATTTCGTTCGTATACGCCGCTTGCTAGTTGTTATTAGGGAGTTATCGCACACTACTTTTGTGCGTTGCCTTAATAAAGTTTTTCTTATATTGACAGTTACGCTTGCGTATAAAGGTCTATGAAATAAGGAAACCATAATAAGTTAACGCTTTGACTTTATTTCGGTCATGTTAAGGGCTCAAATAAAAGTAGTGAAAATATTTTAATTTCTTCTTTTTCTGTGAAGTGTCAGAATGTGATGTATATTTTAAGATATCATTTAATTGTAACTTAAATAATATAAAGATTTATTAAAATCTATAATGTCTAAATTATTAGAGATAGGTAAAATAGTAATTAACATTAATTAATAATGTTTTTTACCATAGTAGAGTATAGTCAAAATATAAATTTGTGAAATTTATTAACGTAATAACAGAGACAACACTCTCTGATAATAATTAGTAAAAAAATAACAACTTTTATCTAGATTAAAACTAACAAGTATTCGCGTCAACTGTCAACTTATTATCTTACAGAAGGCGATAACTCTTTTTGTGCCATGCAGTATTAAGCAGGTTTTGCCTTATTAAAATAAAGAAAAGTATAACCTTAAGCAAATGTGTGCGATAACTCCCTATTGTGTTTTTTCTTGTTTTTGTGTATTTAATATTAACGACTTGTGTGTGTACCTAGACTTCTCTTTAGATTTACTTTACTTTGAATTACTGATTACTTTTGCATGTCATACCAACACAATTTTATAAGGGGCACGAACATTTATTGGATAGTGATAGTCCATTCCTGTGTTTTATGAGTATTTTTAAGAACTTCTGGGGCGGTATTCGAGAAAAGTAAAGTGCTTCTTCTGTTAATTTTTATTCTAAAAAATTACAAATAAACAGCGATTTGCTGACAAAAATGTACGACTACCAAAAACTTCGCAAAACTCTTATCTTTAATGATCTTGTCTGTTAATGGGACTACCGAAATGTTGAGTTATCTTACTAAACAAGTAGGAAGTAATAAGAGTTGAGATGAAGTACTTCCTAATCGACTTAAGTGGGTTTGTGGTAGTAGGTAACAAATGCAGGTGATGAAAAACTAACCATATGTAAAATATATCTTAAACTGTAATTTACTGAAGTGTTGACATCCTTTCTGAATAATTTCTTAAGGAAATAAATAAATGTATTATTAGGATATATAAAAAACTTTTAAAATTATGTTAGCAACATATATTGTATTGTTATATCACTTGTTTATTTACTACAAACAGTATTTGTTTACCTTGATTTAAACAAAAAAGATATTATAATATACAGGGTGTCCCGAAAATAATTGCCATAAATTATACCACAGATTCTGGGGTCAAAAATATGTTGATTGAACTCCAATAAAAGTTTTAAACAATATATTGACTAAGTAAATATCAAATTCCTATATATTAACGTTGAAACGCGTTATAGAATATCACAAGTAACGTCACATGCACAGATCGGACGAGTTTTGAACCGCTAGATATCATACTTTGAATATTTGTAGCATGACGTCACTTTGTGAGATTCCGACCCAAGAACAGTAAACTAGAGGACAGCTTAATCCTTAGATACGGAAACTTAAATTGCTTACTGGTATAGTGGCTGTTTTGAAGCAAGAAAATATATTATTTATGCAAATTTAGAATGAATATTATTAAACCGCGTTATCCAAATATTATAATTAGGTGAATTAATGACTGAATAATTACATACTTTAATATAATTACTCAGAGATAACTTTTTTAATCATTTAAAATAAGTAAAATCTACACAGGTCATTGTACCTATACAATCGTTTGTTTACCTGTGAAATGAAATTCCAACCTCCTTTTTCTCGCTGCGACTTCGGCATCCGTAAGCACAATAATTCACCATTATTCAGTTCAAAAATAAATCACAATCTCAATAATTTTCACTTAAAAATTCACAAATGAAGGACACACGTTGTATTTGCTTTGTTTGCCACATATAAAATGGCGTCTGCTAAAAGTGGGTCACAGAACGCAACCTCAAAATAAAGCGAAGTACCGGTATTCTAAGGACTTGCCCATATGTGGAAGTGGCGACGAATCGGAGTGTGACCCAAGAACAATAAACTAGAGAACAGCTTCTTAATCCCATAATAACAATAACGTTCGCTAAAAAATCTATCGCACGTGGTTGCCTGTGACGTAGGCTGCAGTCATCGGCCCTATGATGGCAGAGCATTTTAAGTCGTATTTAATCGTTGTCCTTAGTTTTATTGTAAAATTCTCAAAATTTTGTGAAAAATATTTAAAAAACTGGGTAAAGGTGTATTTTAGGTCACCCCCCTAGACGCATGCGCGACACTTTCAAATTTATTGATTTTTAGACGAGTTTGAAGTTGCGGTGTTGTCGTCTTAAATAATTTTTTCCTTAAACCGAATAGTTTGGTTTGGGTTTAGTAAATTTGATTTAAAAAAAAGGAGCTGGTAAATATTTAAAGATAAAAGGAATTTTATAAATCCATAAATAATAAATTATATGCTGAAAGTAGTAATTAAAAATATAAATAAAAAGAGTTCTTATGACATATTTACTTATGGGACTTATTTTAATTATGGTTTAAAATTCATTAAAAAATATAAGCTAATAATGTAAAGGCCGTATAGAAAATGTAGAAAATCCAGATGTTTTCAGATGTTTCTGACTCACTATTTATTTAAAAAAAAACTTTTTTTTCCAGTCAATATCTAATTTGTCTAATTTATAAAAGAATATCTATGTAATTTTCATCTTTTCAAGGTCTTTCACTCAGTTTATTTATTCACCAACATGTGGCAACGTAGCTTAAAATTCAAAGTTTACCGCTCGGTTACTGCTCTCGTCGACCAATAAAATTAATTTAAGAATTCAAATTGCCGCATGCGCCTAGGGGGGTGACCTAAAATACACCTTTACCAAAAACGGTGCTCTTAAATTCCAGTTTAGAATTTTAAATTTTATGTGTTTTAATGTTTGACTGGTTAGGTATTATGAAGTAATAACCGCTCCTCGTATAAGTTAATGATAAATTTATTAATTAAAAAAACTTACAATAAGAAAATTAAAATAAAGACAAAGAACATAACATAAAATTCAATTAGAGTAAATGTTCAAAATGTCCTCCGTTTTCACGAATACCCAAGTCTATCGTTTTTTCTAAAGAATCCATTAATCTTTATCATTAGTTTATACCAGGAGCGATTATTACTTCATAATTTTCAAATCAAAATATTCCGAAAACGGTACATAATATCGAGTTTTACCAAGAGTACCTTTTTGGTGTAGAATTAAACGATGTTTATGTTCACTTGGAGTTTTGACTAATAATTCTACATTCTACCCTAAAAAAAGTTATGTTGAATAATACGTTGTATGAATCGTGTAACTAGCGCCCTCTATGAGAGTTAGTTATAAAAACAAATTCATGGGATATGTCAGCTTCCAAAACATATTCGTATAAAATTTCATTGCAATGGTGCCAGTAGTTTCGGCAAAATCGTAAGAAATGTGTAATTTTTCATTTTCTTCAACGCCCTTTATCTTGAAAACGGATGGCGTTAGAAAAAAATTTTACTAAGCTAACCCCAATTATTTTTCTGTTTTTTACCTATCCTAGAGACGGTGTTACCTTTTTTTGAAACACCCTGTATATGCACGCTCTTACCTGTGCAAACGAGTGTCCGCAGGCACGATCTAAGGCAAAACGTTCTGTTTAACCGGACCATTATAACTAACACTTAAAACTCCTGCATAAATCCACCATTAGAGTTTACCATTCTTGGTTCCGACCGGTGTCGGTACATCAAAGAAAGCTCTAGTCAACGTGCAAGTATATTGTACCATAGATAAAGTTGCAGCTGAAAACTGGAGCGTAGAAGCTTATAAATTCCTGTAAGTGATAACCATAAAAACCAAAATTGGAAACTTCGTACCTACGTCGTCTATTGTTGTTTATGAGACAACAATATCAGTGGCTGGTGCTTCATGAGCTGATATAAAATAACAAAATTTCTTCAGCGGTTCTGATTCCCGCTTGTACCAACATCACCTGTAAAGCAACTTTATGAACGATAGATGTAATCTGGTTTTCGGAGGATCACAGTAGATTTGAAAAGGAAGCAGTGGAAAAAGCTCATGAACATCTAAACCTAATCTAAAGAGGAAATAAATAAAACAAGGTGTTGTTACATTATTTATTAATTACGTGAAAGGATAGTCATTAATAAGGAAGTAGCAAAAAAATATTAATATTCATTCTGAAGCTATTTAGAGATTACATTTACTCATTACCTTATGATAAAATTTATATACAACTCTTTTTAATGATGCATTGTTAATTATTAGACATATAAAATATCTCATTATTTAAAAGCTGGATATACATATATAAGTATTTATAAACGAAAACCGCTTATATAATAATTAAAAGAGATAAAACGTTAAAAGTTTTAAAATACACAAAAATCTTCGTAACAATGTTTACACAATCGAATCTTATTCCATTAATGTTTGACATGTTCCGCAAATACTAGAAAAATTGACAACTATCGACTAAAACCTCCAACGTAATGTTATCGAGCAAGTTGTCAATACCAAAAAGACGTTTTTTTTTTTTATTTTACTTCATAAAGATTTTTGGAATATGGAAATAAATGAGTGGCTCAGAACCAAAGGTGCCTATACCACAAAACTGCAAATAATGAAGTAGGTTGGAAATAGAAACATCAGTTTTAGCTAGGAGCAGAGGTGCCTATACGACATTTTCAATATAATAGAGGAGATATATTCTGCTTCTTCGTGAAAATCACTGAAATCTTCAAGCTTGACCGTTTTCTATGAAAAAACAACTACTTCCTGGGCTACATTCCCAACGGACGTTTAGCTCAGGAAGTAGTTGTTTTTTTCATAGAAAACGGTCAAGCTTGAAGATTTCAGTGATTTTCACGAAGAAGAAGCAGAATCTATCCCCCCTGAAAATGATAGTGAGTCTACGGGTAAGCTATAATTTGCTTAAATGTGTAGAATAGATGAATTTTCAATCTGTTAACACAGAAATTTTGTGGTATAGGCTTTTTTGGCTCTACTTAATATAGAAAATTTTGTTGTGAATATCTGTTGTGTTGCATATAGGTAAATACGGTTGATAGCTTGACTAATGCGGAGAGAAGATGTTCAATTAATTAACTAACTTTATTATTCATTTTTAAACTCGTCAGATGAGATACAGAAGGTCGAGGAAGAGAAATCACGGAAAAGAAAGCATAGGCTAGAAATATCGATAAGAGCATTGATAAAAAGGTCGGTTATGATGGGAGCATTGATAAAAAGGTCGGTTATGATGGGAGCATTGATAAAAAGGTCGGTTATGATGGGAGAGCATCATTTTTCGAACAAAGGGAATGTCATAAGAAAAAAAGACTGTAAAACTAGAAGATGTAGGTACTTCATCTTGCAGATTAAACTGCACAGAGAAAATTTGTGTAAGTCGTCAAAAGGAAATATCCGACCAATTTTATTCTTTGGATTGTCAGGACAGATTACCCTTGAAAATTCCAAAAGTAAATACACAAAACAAGACGTATAGATTGCAAGATCAAAGAGGACATGACCATAATATTTGTAAAGAGTTTTTCAATAATGTATTAGATGTTTGTGATGGAAAAATAACAAAGGCTCTAAAAAGAAAAGCATAAAAAGGTACTCCTCTTTGCGATAAAAGAGGAAAACATGTGCCCCATAATAATAGAAAGTCTTGTGACGAAAATTTCTTGAAGGAATTTATAAAAAAGTTTCCAGTTTATGAGTCTCATTATTGTCGACATCTTACGACAAAAAAATATTTACCTCCAAACATGAATATGAGTTTAATGTATCAGGAGTACAAAACGTTGTCCGAGACTCAGAAAAGAGAAGCATTGATCTTTTATGTATTCAGAGACATATTCAATAATTCTTTCAATATCGCCCCCAAAAAGTTACGTACTAAAATTGTGACCAATTTAGGGTCACTCTGAATAGTTTATCGGAAGAAGAAGAGAAACGTAAAATAGTTGTTGAGCGATATTTACACCAAAAGAAAGCAGAAGTGGTCAAATTGATGAAGAAAGAAGAAACTGCGGAAGTTGTACGTAGTGGAGGTGTTAAAAATGTGGCAGTTTTCGTTCTGGAAAGAACTTTAACAGTTCCACTAATGTCAACTTATTATAAACGTCAAATGTGGGTATTCAACCTGTGCATCCATGACGAAGTCGAGAATAAGGGCCAATAAATCTATATTCGGATAGTTGTGGAGGGCAAAATAGTAATATTAAAGTTGTGTTGGGGCTCTTAAATGCCATGCAAAAAAATAACGTAGAAGAAATAAATTTGAAGTTTTTTGTATCTGGCCACAGCTTCTCTACGTGCGACCAGAATTTTGGAGTAATTGATGAAGTAAAAAAATACCATGAAAATTTTTGTCATTCCTGAAGATTGGGTAAATGTTATGCTAAGAGAAAAACCCTAAAGAGAGAGGATTTTGTTCAACACAAAAAATTTAGAAAATTATATAGTAAACAGGAAGAAGACACCAATAGGAGAAAAAGTGGAATGGTTGAAAATATCATGGATTCAACTCCGAAAAAAAGAACCTAGAAAGATGTACTTCAAGTATAACTATAATAAGGAATCCCCGTTTTATGAGGTACATCTAAAAAAGAATTCTCGAGATCGTCCTTCAACAAATGCGTTTATAGAAATAGATTTATTGTATTGATTTAATTTTTCCTGAAAGTAGAGGTATAACAATCGAAAAGAAAAAAGATTTATTATCATCACTGAGTTACATTCCTCCGATACACAACGAATATTTTCGGAATCTAAAAACACAAAATGAGATAGATCTTGGACTTGCAGATCCTGCAGATGAAGACGAAGCAGAAAATCAGGATGATCAGTGATATTTTTTTCATTTTTTTATGAGCATCCACAATGATGACTAGACTTAGTTTAAAATTTATGTGAAAGCCAAAAGTTTTATTTTAATGTGAATAGCATAAAATATAATTTCCCAGCCAACCTGAATTTTTGAACTCTAATGAATTTTAATCCTTAATATCTCCGAACTCGAAAAATGCTGGATAGGCACCTCTTGTTATGAGCCACTCAAATATTTTTACTATTACCTTTTTGTGAAATAGTCAAACATTAAAGGAAAGAACAAACTAAGAATCAATTAAAAAAAAAACCAAATGCTTTAACATATTTTTCCCCATAAAAACGTAAGAATCTTATCAACTATATAACATTAAAATCCGATATATACACATTTTTTTTAAACCTAAAGAATCACAAAAAACGTTTAAACTCTTGCAAATCTAAATATGGATCAGATGTAAGAAGACTAGATATATTGTTCTAGACGTGTTTAAACAATCAACAAAAAAACAGTTTAAAAATAGCAATATATACATTTATCATATAAATTTAAAAAGTTGGTAGGAAAACAATACATCTACAAATACTTATACTATGAAAATATCGAGAAGGAATGGCAAACACAGTTCATTCAAGCTGAACTTAAAATGGAACACTTAGGTAACATCCAACTATCTACACCATGAAGATTGTCTATGATACATTTGAACATTCCTTTGAGGCTCAATTCATATAATGGAGAATTTTTTTACAAATGAAGGGCTTATTGTGACATGAAAAGCCACATTTTTTCCAAAATGACATTTTTCGTTTTTTTCGAGTGTGGAATAACATGTTAAGCCGCTGTGAAAGAGTTGTGGCTATTGTCTAATAGATGGCGGATTTAGCACTCCAGTTTGCTTTCCATACATTTCTTTTAGTTGAAGACGTGACAAGTCACTTCACGATGGCCGCCGGAATTTCGCAGATAGAGATCTTATCAAACGTCAAAACAAATGTTAATCGAAGTGGTGATTCGAGTGAAAGTGAAAATTCGTCACCAAAAGTGAAGGTAAGTCCTTTTTGTGGCTTATCATGGTTTAAGTTTCACGAAATGTGGCTTATCGTATCTTTAAACCTTCTAGAGACCAAGTTCAGTACAGTTTGACAGTGATGACAGCATTTTGGACCAGAATTTTGAGCCGTCCGGTAGCGGTGAATCATCTGACTCAAGGGAGGTATGTATTTTTTGTAATACTTACCCACCTACATTAGTTATTGAAGTTTATGAGCCATATCGTTGGTTTAATAGCTATTGTAAATTTGATTTCAGGAAGAAAACATACCTCCATCATCTAAAGTCCGGAGGTTGTCGAGTCAATCGCCCCAAAAACCTGGCCCTTCTAGATGGAGGATGAAAAACGAAGCGACATATAACCAAATGATACGGAAAAAACCTTGGACAAGAGTATGCCAACAAAAAAACACTCATGTTGAAATATTCAACAAATTTTGGGATTTGGGTTCATACGACCTACGGAACAGCTACCTTTTTGGTTGTGTTCAAGTTTACAACAAGAAAAGAGCGTATAAAAAAACAGAACAGGCAACAATCTAGGAGGAGTTTTTCCGTGAAGTATCAGGTCAGTGTTGATGGTCAAGAAATAAATATATGCAAAGGTGAGTTCATGGACTCCAGAGATCTGGAGGAAGACTGGACCGTATTGTTAGTTCAAAAGCAAACGGTGTTGTAGTTCCTAAGAAAGACCTCATAAAATCAGCGAAAATCAGATACAATCAGTAAAAAATTATATTGAAATAATACCCAAATACCAGATCTATTATAGTCGGTCAGATAACATGAGTAAGCTATATCTGAATTATGACATGACTATATCAAGCCTGTACACGAAATACTATGTTTCATGGTGCCAAGAACAGAATATTGCTCTTGGTAAAGAGCACATCTACAGAAACATTTTTTGCACTCAGTATAATATTGATTTTAAAATGCCAAAATATGATACTTGTAAGACCTGCGATGAGAATCATATAAAACTTGATGAAACAGTAAGAACTGCCAAAAATTCTGGCTATTAGTGATGTTTTGGCTACAGCTGCTGAAAAAGGAAAGATTCAAAACTTCTTCTTAGTTAGTGGTCACACCCATCTTCTTTCTGATAGAGATTTTGGACTAATAGAAAAAAGGCAAAGAAGATATGCCCCAGAAATAAAGTCCTCAGAGGGTTGGCATAAGGTAATGAGGGAAGCAAACAGCAAGAACCCTTTTATTGTGACCGTGATGCGACAAGAAGATTTTTTAACGATAATACCACCTTGGACTTTTCCAATGTGTTCAGTTTTCAGTTCAATGCGGAAAATACTAAGCTATTCTTAGTAAGACATAGTGTCAACGGTCCGTGCAAAGAGGTTAAAGTCTCTATAAAAAAAAAGGTAGACCAGTTAACGTGTTGCTCGATGAACTCTCCCCTAAGTATGTAAGACCACTGGCAATTGCAGCCATCAAGCTAAAAAATTTCAAGTCGCTTCTTCCATATGTTCCGCCTATTCACCATATATTTTACAATGGACTGGTTACTACAGATTAAACCGAAGAGGAAGCGGCAGAAATCGTGAAATAAAGTTTTTTTAGAATCGTCTCGACTTTCAGCTTCTCTATAGCTGTGATATTATTGTTTTGCATGAAACCAAAGAATTTGTTACTTTTGTTTCCCCATTTCTGATTTTTGTTACTGGAATACAATGATAAGCCACAATATTTTTGGTAAAAAAGGATAATTATCGATTTCCCTCTTCAATCCATCAATTTTTTATTAGGGTAAGTATGAAAGACTAATCCTTCAATCACTGAGAGCATTTCTGTCTCAAACTTTATGTAAATCCATTTGATATATTTTTTTGAAATGTTGATATTGATTATTGGAAACTTTTTCTTTTGTGGCTTGTCATGTTGTCACAATAAGCCCTTCAAATAAACTAAAAATTATTATTTATATTTCTTTCTGGCACGTATATTTTCCGGAAATAATTTAAGCTCTTGTGATATTATAAGTAAAAATTGGAAAATTAATTTTAGAAAACTTATTTTGAGCATTTAAATATAAAAAAAACGAACTGTTGCCAAAAATGTATCGAATTTTTGTAATCTAATAGAAAATCTAGAAATAGTGTTTCCAATAAATTATTTACCTTCAACGGTTATCATTTAAAAAAGTAGGCTTTAAAAGAATGTCAAGACATTAAAATATTCACAAAGATTAGTAATCCAATATACACCAAAAACAATTAAAAAATAGTTTTAAAACAATCTATATTTCGACTTGGTGCACCACTAAAACCCCGAGAATAAAAAGAACAAAAAACAAGTTTATTGCCCTGCAAACAATAAAGGATAGAAAATTGATAAAAAATTGATAATAATAAAATAAATTCCTTAAAACGAAACTTTTAGTAATGCTTTATGATATAAATAGTTAGGTTAGTAAGACTGGTCGACCAAATGAATGAAATGAAATTAGTTCAGCGAGAATAATATACCAATCATTAATAAAGCAATTAAACGATGGAAGATACACAACTCTAGTAGTAAACTGTCTTATTTTCTTTAGTTCGAAGGTTAGCTACCGTGATTTTTAGGGCTAGTAGGTACCGAATTGTGTTCCGATCTGTCGATGTATAATCTCAATAACTTAATTTTACTTCCCGATAAATTTGTGATGTACGTCGAAAGTCTCTCTTCTCCCACAGCCTTGTGTAACGCTACCATACAAAATATTGAGCTCTTCCTTACGGGACTCTCGGCGTGATCGGTGCCCTGCAAACAAACCACATTTTCCATACAATATTATGAGTATTGAAGACGATTAACAAATATATACGTATAGGTCCGGTTGCATAAACGTTTGTTAAAGCTGTGTTAGCTAACGTTCTGTTATATTTTGACAAGTGTATGTGCGCGTGAGCGGGCTTTTCAAATTTATTGTTTTTTAGATGAAGTGTTGTCGGCTTAAATAATTCTTCCCTTAAACCGAATAGTTATTTAATTTGTTTATAAAAAAACGAACCTTAATATTTATACATCAACGCCAAAATCTATAAATACAGTTCGTTCGCTGGATCTTTTCCCATGGCTGAAATTATTAACATACTACTTTTTGTAGTACGTCTCTTTTCCACTCACAGAAACTAAAACCCCAAAATTGAACCGTTTGTTCCAATACAGCATAATATAACAAACAGAGATAGCTATATGACGAATGTCGATGATAGGTGTAACCTACACAATGAAAGTTCTGTGGTTTATCCGTGAATTTGTAAATTGACAGACCAAATACGTTGTTTACATTTTTATTTTAGATTTTTATCCATTTTATTGCCCCTTGCATATAAATTTATTTCAAAAACAGTTGTTTTAACAACTAACCTATACCTGAGTGTTCAAATAATTGTGGTAAGTGAATATTATTTATCTACTTCATATTAATTTATTTTGCAATGAAAACTAACCTTAAATTGGCATATCATTATGATTCTGGATAGAACTCCATCAAACTGAATTATATGAAACACATTTTGCTTTCACCAAAATAGAAAATATTGACCTAATTTTCTGGATAACCAGAACCATTGATAAATAGTTTTCATTTTTAGAATATGTCTAAAAAAGGTTGAATTCGCAAGCACAGGAGCTGGTCCTGAATTTGTTGGAGTATTTTGAGTTAGAAAAAAGTGTGTTAGGCATACCCATGAGATCATACAAAAGTGGTATGCTCGAGAGCAGAATATTGATGATATTGGCATTCAACCAATTTTAATAAATATAAATGCTGGTGACAGTTCTGATTCTGAATATGGGGAAAATTAAATAAAATTTATTGTATATATATTTAAGCCTTAAATAAACATATTTAAAATATGAATTATTTATTTTTACAACCCATTTATTTTTCAAAGTTAAACTGTGTGGGTGGGACTGTCCAATAGTAACGGTTGCAGCCATAACCCTAACAAAGCAATTCTGATTTGCATAGTTTCTAATGAGAAAGTTATTATTGATACTAAATATTATACAAGTAAATTTGTTTAATAGCAAGTTTGAAGAATAGCTCCATTAAACTCTGGTATACTAACAGTTTTTTTAAACTAAACATTTAGGTAGCATATTGCTAAAAGGCTATAAAATATTTACAAATATCACCAGCTTTAATACAATAATAAATAACGTCCACCGTCACTTTAGCCATATATAAATAATAAATAATAAATTAATATTTTAAAAATAGGAATGAAAGAGGACTTTATATTAAATAGCTGTTTTTTATATCTTTCAATTTTGTAAACTGATAAAAAAATCTATTTAATAAAAAAATATTTAGAGTAAATCACAATTTAAGTTGTACAAAACGCGCATACCTTAATCAATCCCGGCATTATTTTGGCGAGATGCTCGTCGGTTACTTCATTAGGATGGGCTTCTATCAGTTTAGCCAACATTTTAATGGCTCCTAGTAACGGGGGATAAGGACTAGTTCTAATTATTGGCGCTAGAGTTTCGACTATCTTCTCGAAAGGACATACTGTCATTGCAGCTGCTGTTAACTCAGCTTCTTTCATTACCTGCAAATGGAAATTCCGCATTCAGTTTAATTAACACACGTTTGAAACAATATTTTATCCCTTGGGGGTATTTATCTTATTTTACTCACCTCCCTTTTGTCGTCGTTGTGAGCGTCCAGTACTTTCATTGTGAGCAATTCGACAAAGTTGCTCCAACAATCTTTTAATTCGACAGATTGAAATATGGATTTGAGCGTTTGGAGAACGGTTACTTGTATCGAAGTCTCTTTCTCGTTCAGTCTGTCTATCAAAATTCTCAATATCTTCCTATAAAACAAAAAAAACAAATTAAAAAATAAAAAGGAATAAAAAAACTGTTGATACTAACTTGAAATTTTTCTTGACATATTCAGTCTGGCCGTTTTTGATGAGTTGTTGTAGTTGGGACAATAGTTTACATTTTTCTTCACAAGATATCGGTAAACAGCAATTTTCGATTATGTTCAGCACGATCTGTTCGGAATCTTTATTAATTTCACCTAAAAAAATGTAAATGGTGAGCAAAAAAATTCTACTAATTTCATACTACACACGCCTCCAAAATTCTTGGCCCCCCTGGATTTTTAAAAATCTAATATAACTAAAGTTTCAATTAAGTGATGTTTCAATGGGTAATTTTCATATACTTAACATAAAAATTATATACATTCGTAGCTGAGGACACGATCTATCTTGTGATTACTTTATTTTCGTATAAAAGTTATCGTACAAGTCTTATAATCAAACAATAATATTGTGCATATACTCGAATTTGTACATAAAAACTAGTAGTAATTAACTAAAGTGATAGATAAAACGTTAAATAGTAGTGGCTACTACACCACATCGTACTTTTTCCTTTTTCAAGTTTTATTTGTACCTGCTTTGTACATATTTTATTGATGGGATGGATGACATCTCAAATTCTATATTACTAGAGAAATTGTTGACAGAAATTAGAAAAGAAGGTGATAAAATAGCTAATACTATCAGAAGTGAAATACAAATAGAACAAGGGAAACTAGTGGATAGGCTTGATAGCTACTTTTTAAAATATAAAAATATTGAGGAAAAACTTCAAAGAATTGAAAAAAGAACTATAAATCTTGATAGACATGGAAGAAAAAATAACATTTTCATAAAAGGACTGGAAGGCGCCGATAGTAATAATATTACTAAATCAGCTTTAGAACTTTTTAATGGTGTCTTGGGAGTACCCGTATTGCTTAATGATTTGAATAATGTATATAACCTAAGACTAGGAAACGCAGTAGCTATAAAAGTGGAATTTATTTCATTTTTGAAAAAAAAAGATATTCTACAAAACTGTTTTAAACTTAGAGGAACAAACATACATATAATTTCAGATCTCTGTTATGAGGACAGACAAGAACAGAAAACCTTAAGGAAACACTTAAATATAGCAAGAGCAAAAAACTATAACGCTAAAATTAAAGGTCGCTTTTTGGTGATTAATAATGACAAATATACTGCTGAACAACTTAAGGCCATGGAAGAAGATGAGTGTGTAACTGAAAGGGAATCTCCAATTCATGAAGTGCAATTAAAACCAAATAGTTTACCATCGACACCGATCTTGAATGAAAGCAATGTTCAGTTCTTTGAGGATAGTCTCAGAAAATTTACCTTAAACACTCCCCTAACATCGCAGGAGATATCAACGGATCAAGCTAAACTACACCTAGTTAATACCAAAGAAGAAAACCCGGCAACAACAAAAGAACGTTTTCATCCAACAGAAGACCTTAAACTAAAACAATTAAAATTAACGGAAGAACTAACCGAGACCACCGAAGATAAAGGAAGAAATAAAAAAAAGATTGTGGACAAAAAGAAAAATTCCCCTAAGTCTAGGACAAATTCAACATCATCTCTGTCGAACTATAGTATTAGGAGTCGAACTGGTAGCAAATAAGTATTTATATTTTAATTATAATTATTGTGATCAAACAAGTATGATTATAAAACCCAGAAAAAAAAATTAAAAAAAAAGAATTTTGATTTTTTAAAAATACTAATTATAATGGATTCTTATATAAGGGATGTGAATTATGAACCTTTTAATACTTTAGAATTAGGCTGTCAAAACGAGTTAAACTGTTTAGAAGTAGAAAATAGTGATTTGATGTTTAGAGTTTTTCATCAGAACATACGCAGCATTAACAAAAATTTGGACGACTTAGAAATACATTTTGCTCAACTGCATTATAACTATGATTGCGTGGTATTGACAGAAACTCTAAGCATTCCAGATCCTAGTTTATTTCAGTTAAATGGCTATAAAATGATATATAGTGAAGGCGATATCAATAGAAATGATGGTGTTATAGTTTATATTAAGGATAATCTTGACTGTACACATAAACTTATCCATGTAGGCCCTTGCAAGGCCATTCAGCTTATTGTTACACTAAGCATATGTGATAGATTGATGATAACGGCAATTTACAGACCGCCATCAACTAATGAGAACGATTTTGTCCAACATTTAAAATTATATCTAGATGAAATTAAATCAAATATCAATATTGTAAATCACATTCTGGTAGGAGATATGAATATTAATATAAAAAAAATTAATGACACGGTTTCTGAATATCTAAACTTATTGGCTGAGCATAACTTTACATCACTTATTAACAAATATACACGAGTACAGGGCAAATCAAAAAGTTGTATTGACCATATATTTTTTTCAACAAAAAAACTTAATATTAATGAATGTTTGGCAATTGTATTTGATTCTCGTATTACAGATCATAAGGCGACTATAGCATTTTTACCATTGTATAGATATAATTCAAATAATAATATTAAAAAAATTATAAAAACAATTAATTATAGTAAACTTAAAATAGATTTCATAAATACGGATTGGGCACATTTTTATAATATTGTTGATGCAGAAGACCAAATAATGTACCTTACACAAACAATAAAAAAATTAATCGACAAAAATAGTGTTTTAACTAAGCAAAATAAAAAATTAGTCAGTAGAAAACAATGGATAACAAAGGGATTAATGAATTCCATAAATGAAAGAAATAAACTGCACAAACAACACAAAGACAATCCAGAAAATACCACAAAAAAAACGTTATTTATTAATTATAGAAAAAATTTAGACAAACTAATTAAAAAAGCAAAGAAAAACTATTATAGAAATCAAATATTGAAGAATAAGGATGTTTCTAAAAATTTATGGAATGTTATCAAAGAAATGACTTGTGGAAACAAAAAAAGGGAAGATATAAAAAAAATTCAATGTGAAACTGGTGATACTTTAAACTCGCCAAAAGAAATAGCAAATGAGTTTAATAATTTTTTTTCTACAATAGGAGAGAAATTTGCCTCACAAATTAAGGAACCTAATACTTCAAAACCTAAAAGATATCATTTAAAAAATACATTATTTCTAGAACCAGTGACAGAAAGTGAAATTAAAACACAGATAAATTCGTTAAAAAATAAAAAATCACCAGGAATGGACAACATTACATCGGAAATTATTAAAATTCTTGTTGATGAAATATCACCACTGCTTGTGAACGTAATTAATAAAATATATACATCTGGTAAATGCCCAAAGCAATTTAAAAAAACAGTTGTTGTTCCTGTACATAAAAAAGGTTCAAAGTATGTTGTTGATAACTATAGACCGATTTCCTTAATAACATCATTCACAAAAATATTTGAAAAGACACTTAAATTTCGAATTACTCAATTTATAAAAAAATATAATATTTTTTCAAAGTGCCAGTTCGGTTTTCAAGAAGGGATATCTACAAATGATGCTATTACATCTTTATTAAATAATATATATGCGGCTGTAGACGAAACCAAACCATCCTTATGCGTCTTTCTGGATCTGGCAAAGGCCTTTGATACAGTAAGCTACCCACAATAATTATTGGAGGCGCTGGGAGATGTAGGAATACGTGGAATTACTCTAGAACTTATTAAAAGCTATCTTTCAGATAGAGAACAGAGGGTAAAGGTTAGAAATGAACTAAGTGAAAATCAAATAATTAAATTTGGAATTCCGCAAGGAACTGTATTGGGTCCTTTGCTATTTTCAATTTATTTGAATAATCTTTTTACTCTAGATACTGAAGGTTCTATTATTAGTTTTGCTGACGATACAGCGGTATTTTATAAAGCAAACAGTTGGGAAGAATTAAAGGAAAAATCAGAAAATGATTTAAAACAAATACTTAATTGGTTTAACCATAAACAACTTACAGTCAATTATGAGAAAACTTACTTTGTGCCTTTCTGTAGTTACAAAAATTCCCTCCCAAGATATCAGTCTCTTAAAATGTATAATAATCAGAGCATTGAAAAAAAAGGCAGTATTAAATATTTAGGAGTAACATTAGATTCTCATTTAAGATGGAAAAATCACATAAATAATATTGCGGATACATTAAGATTACTACTATACAAATTTAAATATCTGAAAAAATATATTGATACGGTACACTTACGCATAATATATTACAGTTTAGAGTCGAATCTCGATTAAGATATGCTATAACATCCTGGGGGGCCGCAGAAAAAACATGCCTTAAGAAGCTGGAAGTTATTCAAAAGAGAATTATAAAAACAATTTATAACAAAAACGTAAGGTATTCAACAGAATTAATATTTAATGAGAGTAAGCTGATGGATATTAGGCAACTATATTTTTTTAATGTATTATTATATATTCATAAAAATACGGGTATTTTAAGGCAAGTAGATCATAATTATCACACAAGAAGTAAAGTACAAAAAAAAGTTCAATATTATGTGGTTAATAAATCAATCGGTCAGAGGTCATTCCTATACTTATGCTCAAAATTTTTTAATTTCATACCAGAAATGTATAAAATATATTTAACAGAGATAAACTCTATAAATTTGTTAAAAAAGTATCTAAAAAATTATATACTATGTACTGATAGGATTGTGATACATAAATTAGTAGAAGGGTAAAACATCACCAGAGAGTTATTTATTTAAATATGACTATGCGAATTAGCCTTTGTCATGAACATTAATATTTAAGTATATCTAGTACATACCTGTAGAAGAACATTAACAATAACATGTATGAACTCATTGGAACATTCTTTTTTTTCTTCTTAATTTTTGAGTTTTGATTTTAATTTTTTTTTTGTGTGTATTATACGTTCACTATAATTATTGATCATTTGTGTTATGCTAACTACTTATAATCCCATGCGCAACCTTAACAGGCCATAAATGGGATTTTAAGTGTGTATTCAGAAACAAATGTTACTATAAAAAAAAATAATTGAATTGTAAAGATTAACATAAAAAAAATAAAATCATCATATGTGTATGTAATATGATATTTAACTTTATTTATAGAAATTTGTATTTTTTATTTCAATTAGTTATAGATATTTTTTTTTTGTACCACATACAAGCTGTTTTCTTACAGCTTCTGTGGCTTATTGCGTTTATTTACGTTATGTTTCTACTATTGTATCTTATATAATTGTATTTTTAGTAAATAAACATTATTATTATTATTATTATTATTATTATTCGGTGCTTCACTATTAACATTTTGTAGCCCTAAATTTTTTTATTTTGCTTAATAAGTTTTGTTAAAAAAAAAAATAAAACTAAAAAATATACAAAACATAGAAACATTTATTTCTCTCTTGAGCGGCTATAATTAATTCCTGAAGGGTCACAGGAGGGTTTTCTCTATCTTGAATTGCCCTAGCAATATAATCCCAAACATATTCGATCGGATTCAAATCTGGAGAATCCGCAGGCCAGTCCAATCGTTCAATATTTCCTTGTCGAAGCATATTTCGTACTCTCTGGGTACGGTGAGACCTGGCATTATCATCTTGAAAAATAATATTTTCACCAAATTCGGTGCGCAAGGGTTGTATAAATGATTCGATAATGTTTTCGACGTATATGGCATCTGTCATGATCCGCTCGATAAGAACATGTGGAGTACGGCGCCCGTACATTATACCCCCCCAAAATATGACTGTCCCCCCTTGGTAGGGAATAATTTCTCTGGCAAAAATTAATCTTTCCAGTCTATCTGGACCCCTCTATACCATTTCCAGGCGGCTGTCACTTTCCAGTCCAAATCTTGTCTCATCGGAGAAAAGAACATTTCTCCATTCTTGCAAAAGCCAATTTTTATGATTCTGGCCCCATTACCAGGGGGAGCCAAGAATTTTGGAGGCGTGTGTATATCAATATTAACAGATCGATTAACACAAACATGATGAGAACTATGGTGACATCAAGAAACGACAAACCATGGGTAAGTGGATTATGGAAGTGTGTTGTATGCCAACAACCTCATTACTTGAAGAATTGTAAAAAATTTGAAGAACTCAGCATTGATGGAAAATGGAAGATATTAAAAGAGCAAAAAATCTGCTTTTGTTATCTCAAATCGTTCCACCGCATAGCTGACTGTCGAAACAAGCAGAAGTGTAGAATTGAATCTTGAGAAAAACTACACCACCAGAAAAGAGACAATGTTAACGCGGACCTATACAGTTTACCCAACAACAACAGTCAAATGCATCAAGCAGTCATCATACACCAAGTCATACAATCGCGCTCACACAGCTCAGCACTCAGCGAAATAATTTTGAAAGTAGCACCTCTGATTTTGAGAACAAAGAAGACAGAGATTCAAATTTATGCACTTTTCGATGAGGGTTCTACCATAAGTCTTTTGGATGAAGGTCTGGCAAATGAACTGGAACTTTTTGGAGAAGAATCAACCTTGAATCTACGATGGATAGATAAAACTATTTCAAAACAGACACTTTCAAGAAAAGTAGCTTTCGAAATTACTGGTATAGAACGAGAAGAATATTTTAAAATGGAAAACGTGTACACTTTGACCGATTTAGATCTTCAAATCCCAAATGTAAATAAAATACGCCTTAGGAACAAGTGGAAACACCTGTAAGAAATAAGTTTTCCCAATATTGAGAGCATCAAGCCAAAACTACTTGTAGGACAGGATTACTGGAAACTTATTGCGACAAGACAACTTATAGAAGGTCCAAAATGTTCTCCAGTTTTGTCGCGCACAAAACTTGGTTGGGTAGTGCATGGAAATATTGCTCAATTCAAGAACAGAGTTGACAATTACATAAATTTACAAGTAAAATATGACGAAACCGACGAAGACGTTCACAATTTAGTAAAATATTTTTTACGATGGAATCACTAGGAATAGACTAGTTTAGTGATTTTTTTTTATATTTGCATCTTATAAAATAGGTTTTTAGTGGTTCAACTGTACAAGTAAATTTTTTATAAAATTAATCCTCTAGCCATAATTGGCTTTTGAAATTTAAATTTAATGGTTACATACGTCATAAGTGGTAAGTGACGTGTTTCAATAAGATTGGTAGAAAATTTGCGATGTTGTCGATATGCTTTAATATTAACCGAGAAACTTATCTCTCTCTTATTTGTTGTCATTAAAAAGAGATAAACATATCGATATTTTTGTTCTCTGATTGACACTTTATCAAATAAGGAGTAAAACACTAAACAAAATATTCTGTCATTTTCGTTAGTTTAATTTGTTGTTTGGTTGTGTTTGGTTTATGAAAGAAATTACTTCTATCCTATTTTTGGTTCGAAAATAAAAATCCCTAACACCTTCTCTTGGTGTTATAGCGGTTCCTTCAAAAATAACCAATAGAAGTAATTGTTCTCTCGGGGAGCAACCCTTCTATCGGTACAGTGAGAGAACGAATTTCAAGAATATCGTTTTGGCATTTTCAATAGAACCACGCCCACTTTCTATTGGCTGTTCTATTCTATCACCGTCAAGAATAGGGGTCTTGTTTGTTTATTACAGATAAACACGATTTTCTCTCCTGTCATATATCTTTTCAACTGGTACAATCAGTTAGTCACAGAACACGGTGTTTTGTGCCGCCAGTTCTTTGAGAATACTTGAAACGAACGTAGCTAAAATGTGACAACGTTGACTTTTAAACACACTTCATTATTGGTTATTAGTTGGCGCTACGTTTAAAACTTACTAATTATTTATTGCTAAATTTTACGAAATGAGAAAAATTAATTGCAAAATGAATACCAATATAAGTAAGTAGGTATCTTATCCTAAATATATATTGCTATCATTTTGATTAATATGATCCTACTAAACTAGTCCATTAAACATCAAGACAACAAGAAACAAACCAAAGAAGCATTGACATTGGCATTTACATGACTACAAGCGAAGTACAAGAAGCAATGAAGTTATGGTGTCTACAATTACAAAAGGAATGTTTTTCGATGGAATACAGACAGCTAATCAAATGCAAGCCAGTAAAGAGATAGAGATAGAGGAGAGAAGAGATACGGAGTCCTTTTTACTTGTTTATCGGTAAGAGCAATTCATTTGGAATTAGCAGAGACACTTGTGTACTAGCCATGAGAAGATTTATATCCAGAAGAGCGCCAGCAAGCCCTCATCTTGGTGGAGCTTGGGAAAGGATGGTTCCATCAGTTAAGCAAACGCTAAAAATTATCCTGAAAAAAAGAGCACCAAGACCAGAAGTACTCCAAACTGTGTTGGTTGAAGTAGAACACATTGTAAACAATCGACCTTTAACCTACGTTTCCCATGAAAATTAAATGGAAAGTTTGACACATAACCATTTTCTAATCGGAAGATCCAGTATTGTAAAACTTCCTGGAATTTTTGAAGAGAAGATCGATATACAAAAGCAATGGAGATTTTCTCAGCAACTATCTGAACAATTCTGGAACCGCTGGGTAAAAGAATTCTTACCTACACTGACAACAAGATCAAAGTGGTTACAAGATAAAAAGAACATCGAAATAGACGACGTAGTAATTGTCATTGATAACCAGTTACCCAGAAACAATTGGCCACTTAGCCACAGAAGAACTGCGTCCAAGATATGTCCTATTGACCTTACAGAGATGAAAACAAATGATAACACACTTGTAGAGGGAAGAAATGTTAAGATTTGATTAGGTTATTGTGAAATTGACATTTTTTTTGAAGTTTTGAAGTTGAAGTAGATTAAAACGATAGAATACAGTCCAGAATAGTCAAATAGATTATAGCCCAACATTTGGTAAAGGTTACTTCAGCAACTACATAAATTATATCGACTTACCTAAACTTCTAAAATTATTAGTATTATTTTCCGAAATTCCATTCACCGCCGAATAGGGTAAGGACCTGGATCCAGATCTAACGTTAAAATTTGGTCTAATCGTCAACTCTTCCATTTGTTCTTCAAGCAATCTCTCGTCTTTGACTACATCGTTGCCTGCCGACATCTGCGAAATCCCCGAATCTTGCGACGTAGTGTCTCTATCTCTGTCTAATTTCGATCCCAAGGTTTCGAAACTGTAATTTTGAATTTCGGCTGTCGTTCTCCTGAGTCTTCGATGAAACTCTTCCTGATCCAAACCGTCCCTCAAAGGTGATACTCCGCCGGGAGAAAGAAGTTTAGGACTACCCAAAGTCATCGGACTGCCTGGTTCACTACCTGTAGAACTTTTCCTCATATGACTATGTACGACGTTCGATGCTAAATCCTGCAACTCTTTGGGTAATTCTGTTAATAATATAGTCACTTGAGGAGTATTCGCGTTCCACAAAGCCATCAAGCATTGTTTGGCCGCGTGACGCGTTTCAACCGACTTTGTATCTTGAGCATAAGCTATTATTTTTTGTAAAGCTTGGCTAGCTGGAGGCTGAGAAATATATTGAGCATTCTCGGGATCGTTACACAACGAACAAAGAGTGTTTAAAACTACGTTCTTCACTTTCGTATTGGGCGTTTGGGTAGCGTCTATTAAAAATCTGTAGATATTTGATATCAATTGTTTTCCTGGGAAGCTGACTTTAATCAAATCTAAGGTAGACATTAATTTCCCTTGAATGGAACTAAGAGTTTCGGTACCTATTTTTATAAAAATTCTCTGCAAAAGTACGTACAACCAAAATTCCAGTTCGGATTTGTATGATCTGATTATTTCGTTTAGAGTATCGAGGAATACACTTAATCCTTTGGTGTGCGAATCCATGAACATTCTCGTGAATATTTCAGTGAGGTGTTTTAATTCTCCGGGAGTCAACTGGATTTCATTGCTGAGATAAAATTGTAGCGATAACAGACCATCTTTTCTTTCTTGCCAGTTTGTGCTTGCGCATAATGCTATAATTTGATTAATATCCTGAAACAAAAATTATAAAACTAGAAAAAATATTTTAATATATTCAGCCAAACCAATTCTAAATGACACTAAATGCATAAAGATTGACAGTTAGTAGAACTAGTTATAATTTTTGCAGATTATCTACATTATGTACAGAAAAAAAGAATATAGTTACTATTAAGTACAAGATAGAAGCAAGATTTTATGAGAAACCCTAAAAAATATTTGTTTTAAGATCACAAACTGTAAAAAGTGAATATACAGGGTGTCCCGAAAAGAATGGTCATAAATTATACCACAGATTCTGGGGTCAAAAATATTTACAAAGAAATATAGAGAGATACAAAAATTTAAGAATAGACGTTCCAATGGCGGTCTATATTTTGGTAAGTTATAGCCCTAAAATAAGTTTGGGGGTGAAAGGTGTGTTGATCCCCTCTGAAAATCCATAATAAATCAAAATAATTGAATGCAACTGTTTCCAATTTATTGGATATTCTCTACTAGTATTTCCGTTTTGTTAAATGTTAATCCGATAACTTACGGTCACGGGTTTTGGAGATTGATCTCCCTATTCCGGAGAACTCTCCATATTGGTTCTTTTGAACCTATCAGTTTCCAGTCTTCTATCGATCAATGGTTTTGGAGATTGAACCCCTCGTCTAGGGGATCTCTCCACATTGTTTCTTCTTCTAACCCCGCTATTAAACCAGGCCAGTTCCTGATTTGGTCTTGGAGATCGATCTCCTTGTTTTGGAGAACTCTTTACAAGCCTTTCTATAGAATGTTGATACCTGGTTTCATTCTGAAATTTTTACTTCTTTACGTCAGATTTTCTTATTTTCACACATCAACTTCCATATGGTTTGTTCTAATAATTTAAACTACCTTTTTCAACCTATTTTATTACTTTAACTTAAAATACTCCCCTTTTTTTATTCATAATATCTGTTATAATTTGTTTAAACACTGCAGTCTGCACATAGAGGTGAGTTTCCATATTGTATTATACATTATAATATATTTTTTATGTTTTCACATTGATTTTGTTTGTTCTATATATTTTATAAACTATAATGACTGTTATAAAACTATCATTTTCTATTACTTGTTAGATTTATCTTATATGATCTGACTTTTATACATGTTATATTTGTCTTTTATATATTTGACTTTGTATTTCATTTCTCTGACGTATTATGTTCTTTTCTTAAAGCCTGAAGATGGTCTTGTGACCGAAACATGTCGCTACTGTAACATTTCATTAAATTACATACTGTGGGTTGACTTTGAGTTTTATTACTACTATTAAAAAAAATTATTTAAATTTTTAACTTTAGCACCCTGTAACCTTTTTTGTGTGCACTATTGTATATAGGTAAGTACGGTTCAATCAACATATTTTTCACCCCAGAATGTGTGGTATAATTTATGACCCTTCTTTTCGGGAAACACTGTATACAACGGGAATATTAAAAAAATCTGGTAAACTTGAGAAGTACCTCCTTAAAATTTGACTTTATGTTTATCCCAAAGCAAGAACTACCTGTAGTAGATTTTTTTTATTATATTTATTACGAGAGGTGCTGATTTGTTTTTTTTAAGACTGTTCATCTATTGCTATGCAAATTATGTTACAAGATTATTAAATAATGACTGGGAGATAGAAGGTTGTAAGTAGGTATAAATAGCAAGACATGCAAATGAATAAATCTACTAAAACAAGCAACAGTCGATTGAAAGAGTTACTCACTCGCGATGGTTCCCACAAATCTCTTGACAATCTTTGTTGTGAACCGCTCCAAGAATATGACTGGCATAAAAAAATGATAAAATGGTACACACAATGATTTTTATAAAGCATATACATACAGAGTATTCCAAAAGATTTTTTAAGCAAAAGTAGATGATATATCAGATGATACCCAAAAGATTGTTTGGCAATTAAATTTTTAACCTACTCAAAATGCATTTAAGATTAAATTCAAACTAATAACTTTAACTATAATTTAGTAATTTATTCTTCAAATATTCCTTTGTATTATTTTTACTATATATATAAATGATTTTTTTTCTTGGGGTTCTTATTTGTTAGAATAAAAAGTTTTGATGTTTAGCTCTTTATTATTTATTATAAATAAGAACCTCTCCGAAGAAAATAAAAAAAAATTATCTAATCATGGTTCAAGGAAAATAAACTATATAATTAGGCCAAAATTTTTGAGATTAACCTCCAGGAAGGGTATAAAAATCGTGAATAAACGTTAAAAATCGGAATATATTGAGAATTAAAGCAATGCCGTTAAAAAGTTTCTGATCAAAGTTGTAGAGAAAAAAATTCTGCTTCTGTAACGTTTAATCGAATTTTTTCTATAAATCCATCCTTAGCTAATTTTTATGATTATACGTCATTTAGTATCATAAAAAAGTAATAAACATTCCCAAGTTCAGTTTCCTAAATTCAAATTTCTAATTCTTATGGTTCAGAAAATAAATAAGAGCGACACCAACAATAATACAGGAAATATTAGGGTTCAAGAAAATTTATAAACGAATTTGTATGTGTTAGAAAAATTTTAAGTTAAGGAAGACTCTGGAAACTTATTTATTGATTTTAAATTTTATTTGAATTATTTAAATATAATAATTATTCAATTTGTTAATAAAAGATTTTATTATCAAAAGCAAATGTATGCCAAAAATCTTTTAATACCTATGAATACAAATGAAGAAACAAAGTGTAACTTACATCGCAGGGTCTTCGGAACGAATCAAAAGATCTCTCAGACCTTTCGGAACACACGCTGGACGTTTCTGATTCGTCAGATTGATTATCAGTTGTTCTAATATTTTTTCTAGTGCTCCTATAATGATCCGAAGAATTCTGGAACAATTAAAGGATAAAATTGGTCATCAATTACAATGAATTAGAATTTGCTTACGAAAACATCCGCTAGAGCATTCTCCGCTTCTCTGCTCTGTTGCAGGATTTTTTGGGCCAATACTGGTCTTGAAGCAGGACTCAGTGGTGGTCTATCATTAGTTCTTCTAAATCGATTTATACTTCTATTTGGACTCGTTTCTCTAGACGTGTCTCTTGATCCTTGAGTCGATCTTGGTATACCTGAAGATAATCTTCTAGGACGTGGTGACTCATGTTCTGGGGCTCTATGGTAAATATAATTTAGTCGGGAATTGGGAGATCCCGATCTACTGGTAGCTAAATATGAGTAAAATAAATAAATAGTTAAATATTAAAACAGCTAATTGGGTTTAGGCGTACTTACGTTGTGATTGTGAATTACGATTTCTGGTTCGGCTCATACGTTCGGGAGATGGCGTTGCTACAGGATCCGGGGATCTTTTGGGTCTTGCTATATAAACGTACAAAAAAAGTAGAAATTAAATGAGAGGGTTTGTTGGAAGGAAAAAAATGGTATAGTATACGGAAAACTTTTAATTATTTATGTTATTAAAAAAGTTCTTTATAAAATATTTTACTATGACTAAAATATAAAACGCAACGAGCGATTTTCAATTTTTAATTAGGATAACATCAGCACCTTTTGTGGTGTGAACACCCCGTATATTTTGTATACTTAATTAAATTGTTAAATAGAAAATACCGATGGCCTCGACCACCGTACTTTGTTTATAGTATGGCACGTTCAATGTCGTATCGGGTCTTTAACTAAGGTCGAATAAACAAAAGATAAATATAAATACATAACAATGCTCGGACGACGGGTTCAATATATGATATTTACGATCAAGTTCACTATGCTGCTTATTTATAGTAATTAAATGTTGTACTCAGATTTAATTCATAGTAAATATAGTTATAGTGTAAAAAGTGTTTATTACATACTACCCCACATATTAAATACCCCCACTTTGATGAAAAATCTTAACCGTTCAGCAAAGAATAGTCCGAAGTAGATGAGAAAACGGGAGGGGTTCAAATTTGCGCTGCGAACGCGATGAATTTAAGTTTCTAGTTTAGATGTTTTATGTTTGGTTTAAAAAAAAATTTAATCTCTTGGGAGAAAAAGTTACACTTTAGTCTTGCCAATGTGGGACTACAGCACTAATTTTACCCCCCAAAGGAGTTAAAAATAGTAATTATGGGCCAAGGTAGAAAAGTGAGGTATTATTGTCGAGGTATTTAGCGGATCCGAAACAATAATACACTATTATTCTATTGTGGCTCATTTTTTCACATTTTTCACCTCTGGCAGTCTATTTTTTTTAAAATAAATAAAAAAATTTTGGACAGTCCAACTCCCGTTTTACATGACAAGGCAATCAATAACCTATCCAATAATTATGTTGTTAAAATTGCTATAAAAATACATGGATAAGCCAATTGATTTTCATTTTTGAATAAGTAGGTGGACTATATTAATTAAGTAATGAAAACTATTTTTTCAATTTGTTTTTGCATCACTTAACCTCACATTCTGTAAAATGGATTGAGATTTAGTGCTACTCAAGTAAATAAAGTTAGGTATATAGACTAGTGGTGAAAAAATTTATTTATCTACTACTAATTACCTTGTTGAGCAACTTCACCTTCTGATATCAGACATGAAACAAAAGTAAATCAATGGACAGGGAAAGTGTGACGTCAAAATTTGTGTTCTATGATGTCGAACTGTGAAATGTCAAAGAAATGATTCCATACGTCAACATTATAAATCTTCAGAAGTAACTTTTGTTCGAGTTATTTTATTAATATTATATATTAAAATATTACCCGAGTATCATAATAAAATACATATAAGCACAATATTTTAAACAACCATTTTTTAGTAACTATTTTTAAAATTTATGAAAATGTACAATTTTGAAGGTAATGTTATAATGTTTTTATGGAAATTGTTCGTTTATCTACTTTAGTGATATGAAAAACATATAAATTAACGCTTACCAATGAAAAACCAGTATTTAACTCACAAAAATCAAGAAAATACAATAAAATAGTCAATAACACACTATCAACAGAAGTTGTTTGGAATCATTTGGTTTGACACTTACGTCACTACTTTCCCAGTCCATTGGGTATTAAGTACGTCATGATTTGGACCCGGAAACGTATATTATACTCTGTTATAATTTTTTTGAAGTCATTTATGTCGACATGTAGTCGATAAAAAACAACTTGTCAACCATGTACTAAGACAGTGATCGTTACCAAGATGACTTCCATGGAAACCAATATGTTAACTATAGGTAATACGCCACATTATTAGAAACGAAAAGTTTTATTTTGTTGTAAGGTGAGAAAAAATTAAAATAATATATTACTTAACCTCAAAAGCAAACTTGTTTATATAAAACAAAATAAAACTTCGAAATATTACTTAACGATAATAATGTGTCTATTTAGCACTATAATAACTTCCTTTTCTTTAAATATTCTCCAAAACTAACTCTTACTTTTGGCTAAATATACTGCCAACTTTTTATTTTTAAAGAAAATGTATTACAACAAAACAATAAATTTGCAATTGATTATATTTCGACTTGGCAAAACTAAAAAAAAATTATTCTATAGAATGTTTGTTTTATAAACTTACGCAGACTGGCGGTACCAAATTGAATTTTATTTCTAGCTATAGCGGAATATTGTGCCCTTGCTTTGGCCCTTTGTGCAGCTTGCAAATCTATCGCCGAATTACTTCGAAAGCCTTTCTTGGTCGAATCTAAAAATACACAAAATAAATAAAAAACCTATCGCTATACAATGTAGTCAATAATTAATTAGCTATACAGCGATTTGAAAATGACTTTTATTTATAAAAATGAGATAAACAATTAGAATTTTACAAAAACTATTCCACCGATCGAGCCCATTTTTTGTACCAAAAGACCCATTCAAAAAGTTTCGAAAAGTATTTTCAAAATTAACAATTGAAAAAAATGGTCTTTTTCCACTTCATGTTACAATAACTTTTTTGTTTATTAACCAATTTTAATTTATAAGCTCTCAAATTGAATCTCATTTCATGAGCAACAAATCATCTGTGGACCACTTATCTCTAGGATGCGTAGTTTTTTTATAAAATCATGAAAATCAAGAATTGAAGGGTTTTCAGCCTAAATGTTTAAATAATGCGTTACGCAATTATTTTCTTTAACTCACGAGATGAGACAACCTTTGTTTATACTTCCTCTACACATTCCAACAATAAAATAGCGCAGGGTACTTTTTTAATTTCAAAATATTAATTTGCTTGGTCTAATTGTATAGTCGTTGCAGTTACTCAAGGTTGAGTACGAGTCACATTCGACTTTTATAAAAGAAGCCGACTTGAGATTGTACTCAATTTTAAACAAAAGAGGTTTAAGATTAAATTAAATATGGAGATAATAGAAGGAAAGCTGTGTACATAAAAAATGTTTACAACTGGTGCAAGTTTCACTTATATAGAAAAGTCTACCAAATTTCATGTCAGGGAAGGTCTAAGTCCGTTTCATAAACGGCTTGATACAATCTTTTATAATCTGCGTAGAAGAGCGACGATCAGTATTTTAGTAAATTTGTATATACATTAAAAATCGTATTAGTCCTAAAATAGAACCCTGCGCAACTCCATTCCTAAGGGCCGGTTTTCCAATCTCCAGCTAAGCAAATTTAGCTATCAGTTAACCCTTAACAAGGAGTCAAAGTGTTTCTTCAACTAACTGTTAAGGTTGACTACAAGCTAACGTTTCTGTTATATTAGCAAACACTCCAAAGTCTCTGTTTGGATTTGTAACTAGTAGTTAGCAAGTTGTTTAACGGAAAAATGGAGATATTTGATTTTTGTATGAGTGATGATGATGAAGAAATATTGGAATACCTTGAATATGAAAGGAGACCAAATATTGTTAAAGAAAGGTCGAACCCTTTTGAAGAGTTTGATGATTTAGATTTTCGCGTAAGATTTCGACTTTCAAAGGAAACTGTTATGTTATAAAGAGAACAAATCGAAAATCAAATTGAAACACCCACAGACAGGTAAGCTTTTATTTCAATTCTCTTTTAAAACTAAAAATATTTTTCTCTCCAAGTAACGGCATCCGTCTTTTTGCATTCAATAGTTGTTTTAAAATGATTTGTTAATTTTAATAACAAGGATTTATCAGATAGTGAAAAATTAGATATCCTATTTTTCTTTGGTGTTTCCATTTGAAAATATAAAATTTTTAAAATAATACTCAACAAAACAAATAAAACTAATGAAAACAAAGATCTTCTGTTTCTATTTAAAACCATAAAAACTTAGGTTAACTCAACTAAATTGAACACAAAACAATATCTTTATTTACCGTTCTAAGAAATTAACAAACCAAACCAAAAAATCAATTTTACCAACCCAGCAAATTTAATGATAGCTGGCAGTTTCGTAGCTAAAAGTTAGATAGTGCATTGAAAAACGCCATAACCTTTAACAGAAACTTTAGCTGTTGGTCACGGTTAACTTTTGGTCAAGTAACAGAAGCTTTTAATAAGCGATTGAAAAACCGGCCCTAAATGGATAACAATCAGAGGATAATTTATCATAAACTAAAGTTTTGACGGTTATTACCAAATAAATTTACGACAAAATCTTCAAAACCAGTTAAATGCAAAATCCAAAGAACCAAAATAATAATAATATTAGTTCCAATGCATGAACGGTTTACTTTCCTTGTATCTAATCAACTGTAGTTTGCATGGATAATTTTTATTATATTATAGTGCTTAAAGGTGCATTATTATATTAAATACAAGTTGTATTTGATATTAAAATACGAAAAATCTATGTTGTGGTGGAAGCTGGTTGTGGTAGTAATAAAATACTTCGTTTGTGAAAAGAAAAGCTTTACTTCTAAGAAATTATAAATTATAAATTAAACTACATCGGATTAAGATTAACAACATGTGTCAACTTATACCGCCATTACAGAACAGGGGAGAATACACCGAATCACTGTTCTGTGTCATATGTCACACAATACAATTTTGAGTGTTACCACTACACCCTCACTCAATCAAAATTTTAATAATTCTTAAAACAGCAAAGAATAAAACAAATATTAATATTGCAACATAAAGTTCCTAAGCTTTTCAAAAGTTGCTTTATTCAAAGGTTTGGTTAATATGTCTGCAATTTGTTCCCCGCTTGGAATATATATTAATTGTATAATATTCTCCTTAATTTTTTCTTTAACAAAATGATACTTGATATCTAAATGTTTAATTCTTTTCAACTGTTCATGAGAACTACAAGAACGAATTGCAGACTGATTATCCTCATAAACAATAACTTTAAATTCTTCAACTAACTTTAACTCTAGTAGTAAGTTTCTTAGCCAACAAGCTTCGCTAATACAAGAGCTTAATGAAATAATTTCAGCTTCAGCAGTTGACATGGCGACAGTACTCTGCTTTTTAGAATTCCATGACACAATATTGCCAAACACAAAGAGGCAAAAACCACTTGTTGATTTGCGATCAGTAGTATCGCCACCCCAATCTGCATCTGCATATGCTGATATAATGTCATTACTCCTTTTTGTATAAACCAACTTAAGTTCAAGGGTTCCTTTAATGTATCTTAATACTCTTTTTAATAAAGTTAACAATTTTTCACTTGAATAATTTTGATACCTTGATAACAAACTAATACTTGAACATAAGTCTGGTCTTGTTCCTAACATTGCATACATAATACAGCCAATAATTTGTCTACATTTATTTTCAATATCACTACTCTCAGATTTAACGCTTTTAAAATGTCATAATCAAAATTACTATCCATTGGTGTACTTATGTGTTTACAATTAAACATACCAAATTTTGAGAGAACATTCTCCAAATATTGTTTTTGACTCAACACAATAGTATTATTTGTTAAATCTTGTTCTACAGAAATGCCTAAAAAATAACTTAATAAACCTAAATCTTTCATTTTGAAACACATACTTAAGTTGAATTTTAAATTTTTAATTTCCTTATCACAAGAACCGCTAATCAAAATATCGTCTACAAAAATGATCACATATATAATTGTATCTTCAGTCATTTTCATATATAAACAATTGTCACATTTATTCTTAATAAAACCCTCACTAGACATAAAGTTATCAAATTTTTGGTACCAGTACAGAGGTGCCTTTTTAAGTCCATAAATGGCCTTGTTTAACTTACATACTTTGCCATTTGTGTTACAACCTTGTGGCAGATACATAAAAACATCTTCTTTCATTTCACCATGCAAGAATGCATTACAAACATCCATTTGATATATAGGCCAGCCCCTCTGAACACACACAGCCAGAACTGTCCTAATGGTAGTTAGTCTCACTACAGGACTGTACACATCTTCAAAAATACTTTGCTTAAATCCCCTTGCTACTAATCTACATTTAAACTTATTTATCTTACCCTCCTTATCTCTTTTTATTTTAAAAACCCATTTGCTGTCTATTATTTCACAGTCGCCTGGCTTTTCAACCAAGTTCCAGGTTTTGTTATCTAATAGGGCATTCATTTCTTCTTCAATTGCTTCCTTCCAACTGCTCGAGTATTTACTTTCCATTGCCTCCTCATAAGTCTTGGGTTCATCAATGTCTAGACTGAAATAGCTTAAGTCATAATCGTGATGCAGATGTTGTGGCATTTTTAATGCTTCAAGTGGCCGTAGTCTTTCATTTCTTCTTGTAGGTACTTGTTCTTGCACAGTTTCCATATTTTCTTCATTTTCTGAATTTTGTTCCTCTAAATATGGTTCATCAGGTAATTCCTCGGTTGAATTCATTGCATTATATTCTTCATTGCTCTCCAGGTCTAAACAAATAAGCTTTTCTTCTACATTTTCTTCCATCATAAAACTTATCTCCCTTTCTATGGTTACTTTATCTTCTTTCTCATAATACACTCTGTATCCTTTCACATTCTCAGAATATCCAAGGAAAATACCCTGTTTACTTTTCATGTCCAGCTTCTTTCTTTTTTCTTTAGGTATATATGCCCAGACTTTGCTTCCAAATATTCCTTTCACCATTTTCATGTCAAATGTTTTATTATATAATTGCTCATAAGGAGTTCTGCCTTCAACTGGACTTGTACCAGTTCTATTTAGTATGAACACAGCTGTATTTGCTGCTTCCGCCCAAAATCTTTTTGACAATTTATTTTCTGCAATCATAGCTCTTACTGCTTCTATTATTGTGCGAAATTCCCTTTCGGCTCTCCCATTTTGTTGCGGAGTGTACGGCACTGTACACTCATGTTTTATGCCATTATTTTTTAGTAGTTTCTTAACAGAAGAATTTTCAAATTCTGTGCCATTATCACTCCTTATGACTTTAACCCGTTTTCCCGTTTGATTCTTAAAATAAGTTAAAAACTCTTTTAATTTTTCATATACATCAGATTTGTTTTTAATGAAATAAACAAACTTATAATTACTGAAGTCATCTTTTAACAAAAAATATAAAGAGAGTTATTTAAAGATGGTTCCTCCATAGGACCACATAAATCTACATGTATTATTCCCCCGGGTTCATTTGCCCTATTTTCATTTACTTTAAAAGGTTCCCTACACTGTTTGGCTTGTACACACGAATTACACATTTGATTTGTTTGTTTTACTTCAATGTTATTACGTTTTAAAATATTACTTACATATCTGAAATTTTGATGACATAAGGCTTTATGCCACCATTTAATATCCTGAGTACCTGTCACAAAATAACAGTTATCATTTTCAGAATTACTACATTTAAGATGCTGACATGTGTGTTCAGAAAAACTAGCCTCCTTAAACATCATTTTGAAAAGTTTATCTGTACGAGTTGCCACTGCTACAGTGATGTTGTCTTTGTTTACAAATTGTGCCTTTGTAGCATCCGAAACCAATGATAGACCCTTATCTAAAGCCTTCCCCTGTGAAAATAGATTAACTTTAAGTTGTGGTACAAAGAGAACATCATGTAATGTGACACAATGAAAAGTTTTACCATTATATGCTAAAAGACAGATATTACCTTGTCCTTCTGCTTGTAAAGCTGTACCATTACCAATTTTTACCCATTTAGGCACTTTTAACTGCTCAAAACTGCAAAACATATCCTTTTCTCTACACATATGTTGTGAAGCTCCACTATCCATAAACCATTCCATATTTACTTGGGACTGAGTATCACTTGAGACAACAAGTGCAAAACTATCACTTCTATTTGTACTGTGACTGGATCCATTTCTTGGATTTTTATCCCTTTCTTCTTTATTCTTCCTAACAAAGCAGTCTTTAAGTAAATGTCCTTTTCTTTTACAATAATTGCACTCAATATTTCGGCATTGATTCTTTAAATGGCCTTCTTTTCCACAAACAAAACATTTTTTCTTATTTTTATTGGGATCTTGATTTTTTGTTCTAGACACATGACTGGATTCAGCTGATCGAAATGCCATTAATGCCACAGTTTCATCTTCTTCTTTTTTTAATCTTTCTTCCTCAATCAAAAGTCGGGCTGTTAAGTTATTAAGAGTTTGGTTATCTGAACCGACACTATCCCATGCTGAACGAAAATGTCTGAATTTATCAGGAAGTGCCATTATAATTTTAGTCAAAACCATTTTTTCTGGTATATCTTCTCCTAACTGTTTGAGTTTTGCTTGTAAATTTACAACTTTGGATATGAAACTATTTACTGTTTCATTTTGATACTTTAGATTATAAAATTGTTCATTTAAAAGATGCGTACTAACCTCAGATTTACGTTCAAAAACACTTTCCAATTTTTCCCACATTTGCTTTGCGGTATCACACTGCATTACATGTGAAATAATTTCATCTTCCATTCTTAAAACTAGTACTTCTTGTGCACGAGCATCTTTTATTTTCCACTTCATTATTTTGTCTTCATCGTCCACAGGAATATATTCATTTCCGCAGGTAATTTCAAATAGCCCTTTCGCTAACAATACAACTTTGACTTGGAATCTCCAAATATTCCAATTTGAATTATTCAGTTTGTTAACGATCGTCTCCATTTTCTTTTCACTTTGACGCCAAACCAAAACGGTAAAAAACTTCAGATTACTACCACAATACAAGACACTGGGCCCATAACCTGTGGTGGAAGCTGGTTGTGGTAGTAATAAAATACTTCGTTTGTGAAAAGAAAAGCTTTACTTCTAAGAAATTATAAATTATAAATTAAACTACATCGGATTAAGATTAACAACATGTGTCAACTTATACCGCCATTACAGAACAGGGGAGAATACACCGAATCACTGTTCTGTGTCATATGTCACACAATACAATTTTGAGTGTTACCACTACATATGTAAATATAATTGAATAGTTTGGATAGATCAATGAACCAGGTAGTTGATCTACACTTGGTTTTTATTATTTATTTCTAGGGTTAACCACAGCTGCTCAGTATTGCTGAAGAAAATAAATCCTTAGCACCAAACGAAACCCAAGTATACATTCAACAAAATAATAAAACTTAAATTTAAATAACAAAATTAAAATATTCAAGAATCGGAACTAAAAGAACTATAGTCCGTTCATAAATTGTAGATAGTACAAAATGTGCGTCCAAGTCATAAAACGGTCGTAAAATCATAGGCGGAGGTTACAGTACCTACAGTTTAAGAATATTAATATATTTATTTATTTAAAGTAACTAATGTTTTAATCATATACTCTACGACACTGGTCAGTCATTTCCACTCCAAAATACCTACATAATGGGATTAAAAGTTCTATATCTGTATTGTATTTCTTTAGATACAAGGTGAGTTAGTCGAAAACATCTTAAATTGCCAGTTTTAGGTTGGTTTTTGTTATTATATCATATTACCTGTCCTCTCTGTATTTCAGTTGTCTAATGAGGGTCAAACTGGCAGTGAACTATCAACAAATTGTGTACAGACTATAGTAACAAACCTGTACCAAATAAGCTATTTTTCTTTCAGAAACAAAACAAGTTCGATTTACTCTATTGAAACACTTATTTTTTACTATGTTTATTATGTTCATAACTATTAAAAATCCATTAAGTTTATCCATTACTTAAATGCCGTAAAATCAAATAGAAAGATTCACACCACAAATCTTAGTGATCTCTAAAATTTTTAGATTGACTTGGCAATTCTTTGTACCATTCTATCTTATTACAAATATTACATACACAATAAATTAAATATTATACATACTGTCTTTAGTAAGTACCGGAATGCCACTTCGTTGTCTGTAGCTACGGGGTAAAGACGGTACCCTCTGTAGACCACTAGAATTGACAACCAAATTTTCGGTACTGCCTGCGTCCAAATTGCAGCAAAATTCAAACAATTTCGCGAATTATTTTTGAAGATTAGCAAAAAAATAAAACATAGAAGAATTACTGCGATGCTTACCTGAGACACTGGGCGTTGTGGATCTCCCGTAAGACATTTTCGACGTCTTAAAACCGCTCGCTATGTTATTTTGAGATGAGCTGGTCGACATGCCTTCACCTTGTAAAGCTCTCCGGTAACTGGGCTCCAGGGATTGGACAAGATTTTCAGCTTGATCGGGAAAATGTTCTTTGAAACCTTTGAACGCCCTAAACATACCAAAAATCGTCAACAAAGGTACTTACTATACTAAAACCAATAATGATTGAGAGTAAAGCGCGTTGTCATATCTAAATTTTACGTTACCAGTTTGTAGCAGAATCAAAATGTAGTAAGCAGTAGAGTTGTAGGTTGTGGCAAATTATAGATAATACACAATACTAGTACGATTAAAATGAGTAATACTTATACATTTCCTCATTTCCTGATCAGTTAAAATTCATTATTTTCTGTATAGTGTTAGGTATTTATTACAACTAGTGGCAACGCTGTACGCAACGATATTTCTGTCTTTGTCACTTTACCGTAACTTCCATCACATCCTCGCAGGCCAGAGTAATGTAAATACAAGCACGAGCGTATGATTGGTTTGTGAATTATACAGTTTGAATTGTACGTTTTACAGGTAAGTTAGTCAGCATCAATGTGTTGTGTTAACAATTATTGGTGAAAATAATAGTGATAATAAGTGTTTAAGCTTTACATAATTATATTTCAACACCGTTCTCAATATTTGAAATAATTGTACTTAGAATTTTTCTTTCATTCTTAACCCTCTCAAAAATTAATTAGCAAGCCTCCGATTTGCTGTCAACTGGACCTACTTCTACTCTCAATCATTATTGGTTTCAGTATAAATGAATTAAAAAATTATAAAACTGAAATTGGGTGCCAGCTTGAGTCGTAAATGTATTAAAGTTAAAATAAAAAATCCGGATTTACAAGAAAAAGAGATATATTGATTGTATTAAATAACACATCTTGTGAATTTTATATCTACTACATCATAATAGTCACCATCAGTTGAAAAAAAAAGAATTATTTTTTACGTTTCTCGAAACTAATATACATGTTCAATTTCAGTAACTCATATACGTTCTAGACAATCAGAATATTATTATAGATGGAATAATCTTCATCCATTATTCCTGTCAAAATCGTGTCTACGTTGCTATCTTGTGTCGAGGAAATTGAACAATTTCTACAAGTAGCCAGACTCCAGAGATCTCTCTCTAAGCCTGGAAAATCTACTGTGAGGAAATTAGAGAATTTCTACAAGTAGCCAGACTCCAGAGAGCTCTCTCTAAGCCTGGAAAATATATTGTGAGGAAATTAGAGAATTTCTACAAGTAGCCAGACTCCAGAGAGCTCTCTCTAAGCCTGGAAAATCTACTGTGAGGAAATTAGAGAATTTCTACAAGTAGCCAGACTCCAGAGAGCTCTCTCTAAGCCTGGAAAATCTACTGTGAGGAAATTGAACAATTTCTACAAGTAGCCAGACTCCAGAGAGGTCTCTCTAAGCCTGGAAAATCTACTGTGAGGAAATTGAACAATTTCTACAAGTAGCCAGACTCCAGAGAGCTCTCTCTAAACCTGGAAAATCTACTGTGAGGAAATTGAACAATTTCTACAAGTAGCCAGACTCCAGAGAGCTCTCTCTAAGCCTGGAAAATATACTGTGAGGAAATTAGAGAATTTCTACAAGTAGCCAGGCTCCAGAGAGCTCTCTCTAACCCTGGAAAATCTACTGTGAGGAAATTGAAGATTTTCTACAAGTATCCAGACTCCCTAACCCTGGAAAATCTACTGTGAGGAAATTAGAGAATTTCTACAAGTAGCCAGACTCCAGAGAGCTCTCTCTAAGCCTGGAAAATATACTGTGAGGAAATTAGAGAATTTCTACAAGTAGCCAGACTCCAGAGAGCTCTCTCTAAGCCTGGAAAATCTACTGTGAGGAAATTGAACAATTTCTACAAGTAGCCAGACTCCAGAGAGCTCTCTCTAAAGACCATTACCGAAACATCGGCACATTAACCAAAGAGGACGGCAAAAAAATCGTCAACCTGAAGGAAAGCCTGGAAACTGTTAATATCAGTACACTTCCCCGACTCCAGATTTCAAAATATGGCTACCTGGAGTGTTAAACAATGTATATATATTTTTTATTGAGAATAAATTATTATTAATTTGGAGCTGCAAACCTCGCTTCGCTCGGCACGCAATGATTCAATTCAATTGAGATATAATAAATGAATCCGGATAAAGTCGAAAACGTTTTTTTTTTTTATTAATTTTGGGCAAGTTTTTACATAATTTTGGGTTGTCCGATGTAAAAACTGGTGTTAATAGATTTTGAATGACCCAAACAGAAAAACCGGAGAAATAATCTGACATAGAAAAAAATACGATTTTGTGCGTTTTTGTTTCAATTTTCATTAATTTAAAAAAGTTACTTACTTTCGTGAACACACTCTGGCATCCGGATCCGCATCGGCAATCCCGCTCTTGAGAGCTTCTTGCAACGCAGGAATCTGTCGTTCCAACGGCGATTTCGGCCATTGCGTCAATATCATCTCCAAAAATTCACAGCAAGCTTTCCTGATTTCTTTGCTCTTCGATCTCATGCAATTACTCGTTATTATCGGTATCAAACGAGTGCTATAAATATTTTGGATAATAAATTTGACAGCTATTTGTCCCGATGTCGAAATAACCTTTGCAGAATTTTGGATGAGATTGATAAGGTGTTGCAACAACATTTCTGACGTTTTGTCAAATTTGTTCCGCAATATTTGTGATAAGTAAGCTATAGTTACACACGCTTCGCGAACCACTTGAGATCGCAAGTCTTTCAGAGTCCCCTGCAACGGTATTTCAAGATTTTTTAACCCTAAGAAAAACTCTTCATGATTTACCGCTCCCGCAACACACAGCGACCGGATTTTCTTCAACTAAAAAAAATTAAATACCGTAAAGAAACATTCAGTCGACTTTGATATAAAAAATATTACTTACTGCATCTACTCTCTTATTCCAATCTTTATTTGAATCAGAAATGATGTCTTGAATGTTTTTTAAGTGTTCACCTACTTCTCTAGGAGAAAATATTTGCAATGTTGGACAGTCTTCGAAACTTTTTATAAAAGTTTCTTCGTCAATAGCTCCAGCTGAAAATCAATTTTTTAAACTTAAAACTGTGGGTTAATTTTGGGATAAAAAACCAATATTAACAATAACAGAAAATAAATTAGACTGAAATAAATTACCTTAACTCTTTTTATGTACAGTTGGTTGGAATTTAACTAAGACATAATTTCCAAGATGTTCAGCTCAATCAGGTATAATAGGTAATTTAAAAGTTACCAAACTGAATAAAAACATCAAAAGTTTGAACAAATAATTAACAATGCCATAACTGAATAAATTAATAATAAAATAAAGTATAAATAAAGCTAGAAGTTCTAAGAATGCTCTATTTTAACTTTTGTTAATGATAATCAACTGTTGAAGAAAAAAGAATTTTGTTATAACACAGCATATAGACAGCAGTGTAAGTTATTGAAAATATTACCATCACCTAGAACCAAACCTTTGTGCAAACTTACTTGAAGTTGAAGATTGTCTGAAGGAACCAACTCGACTGAAAACTGGCATGCATACAAATATAGGCGAATAATATGAAAAAAAGAAAAACAAAATATTAAAGAAGCAAAACTAAGCAATATTATGTACATTATTAAAAAAAATTATTTCTTATTACCTGAAGGGTTAGAATTTGCACCTGAAGTAGCAAAACCTGGCCTTTGTTTCATTGCTGTGCCAATCACTTGTTTTTTCACTGGAATAATTGGTTTGGCCATCACAGCTTTGTCAGTTTCATCAACATATGCTGAGAGACAAATTAATGTTAAATACTTACAACTTTAATAATGTGGAGACAGAAAAATTTAAGTTTGCACTACTTACAATCTATTCCTTTGCAAGCCGAAGGTAAAAGTTCCCCTCTAGCTTTTGCTTCATCAAATTTATTTGTAAGAACAAGCCATTTGGCTTGCGGTACTATATTCCTTTTCTGCAAATCAATTCTTAATTTTTCACCAACATGTTTATAAAGATCCACTAAGGTATTAAAAGCAGTATCTCTGACAGATACAGCAGGATCTGAAAGTAAATTTACAATTTCTGGAATGAATTTGTTCAAAGTCAATGACTGAGCTCCATGCCTGCAAATAATAAATGTTGTTTATTGCAAAACTGAATACTTTTCTACTAGAACTTACTCATTTAAAGTGTTTACTAAACACCTAAGAACTTCTTCTCTAATTTTTGCATTCTTATGTGTAAATCCATGTTGCAGCTTCTCTATTAAAACCTGAGGAGTTAGCACATTTTTTTCTAACAATTTTAGAATGAGAAGCTGTGATTTTTCTCTAACGGTGTCTTTTGCATCTCCTAATCTGTCTATAACATTAGGTAACACTGTCTGAATGTATGGTCTGAAATCTGTTCCTAAACGATCTATCAGATATGTCAAAACCTCAATTCCATTATTTGATACCTACAAAACAATTAATTCTATTATCCTATTTTTTCCCCAAATCACTAAGGCTTAAAATATAAATATTATAAGGTCTTATCAACTTCAATTTATTTATTTAATCCTCTTCAACCTAGATCAATTAATCAATTAAGGAAAATATAAACTCTATTATGTTTAAAATAACAATTCCTAACTATCCGTGACATCACACCTATATCTTTGAATACTCAACAAGGTTATATATAATTATATAACAGGACATTTATGAATTATTATTTATATTATTTGTATTGTTTTTAACAAACTATTGAGATAAATCTATTTTAGTTAATTAGTGAAAACACTCCCACCTCAATATCTAATCAATTCTATATATAATTTGTTTTTAGTCAAGAATATGCTATGAATACCTACACTTACCTAAAGAGAAAATCTTAAATCACAAATAAAAACACTACCAAAGTCTTCATGTATATAATTTATGTATGAACTTAACAAAATAATTGCACAAATTTATAACAGGGTGGTCAGATGAGATGGTCTTTTAATATAAGTATCTGTGTAATGAACTTACTAAAAATAGATGCTATTTATAAATGTAAAAATACTAATGCATTTCTCCTCTCAACTGTTTGCCAAGACTCATATACAGCGGAAATTTCGCGCGAAAAATTATTAGCTTCAAACTGTTAGTCAAAAAATGTTTATTATTTTACCTTATAATTACTACTCTGTATCCATGGTAATAATCCATCTACAAAAAGACCAATATCTTGGCAATCTATAGAATTAGATGGATCAGCTAAAAAAGTGAGAAGATCCACACCTACTTGCTGTCTAAACTTTGTATCTGGTTTTGATAAATGTATAAAGAAACCATCCAAGTCCTTTGGGCGAGTGTATGCCATGTTTGGCTAACCTGAGACAGAATCAAAATTATTTTTTTTTATTAAAAATTATAATACTTTGAACCAATTATAAATGTGAAGTAAATTAGTATTTCAAATTGATTTGTGTGGAAGTGGAGTGCTGTACCTAACCTGTGTTAAAATTATTGAGATTTCAATATAACCATTCTTGTAGGTTATTTAATAGAGGATATGAACTTTTTATTTGTCTAGTAAATGTTTCTTTAAACCAAAGAAAAGTATAAATTATGTAAATTTGTAAGTTATAAGTGAAAAAAGTAAACCAGATTTATTTTTTGGTGATTTTTAATACATTCCTATCTAAAAAATTACCTTATTTTAAAATGATTGACATCTATCAATGAAAATATTTAGCATAAATAAATATTGTATTAACTACTTAATCCAAAATACCCCTGTGGATTGTTATAATATAATGGAAAACCATAATATGACAAAAAGATCATTTACAATATAAAAAAAAATATTTAAATTGTATTCTCTGTATAAGGACTGTCCTTCATTGTAAGTATGTACAACTGAAAGTTATTACCAAGGAAACAGAAATAATTTAATTGTATTAATATGTACGTATCCAAAATTAAGATGTACTAAATCTTAGTTGAATATAAAATATCATTTAACACTGATGAAATTGTTAATAATGGATTAAGGACTTACCAGTATAATGAATTCTCATGGACAAAAACTTTAAAAATACAACTTACACAACGATATTACTGTCATTGCATTAAATAACTAATAACATCTAAAATCACCAACGCCATACTTCTTTTCAAAATCTTAATTTAGAAGTACAAAATAAAACCTAACTTGCAGATTAATAAATGTACAAATTATAACATAGAACACCAAACTCGTCCTAATTTCTAACATCATCCGTCCGTTCATTATTTTATGTTCCGTACCATCTGGTTCACAAACCACTTACACTATAGACGTTTCACGCAAATGATCAAGGTCACACCCGCTTTTGTAGTTCATGGTGACCACCTGTAGAGGTCTCTATTAAGTATATTTCACAGAACAACATAATTTCAGTGAATAAAAGAAGATAATGTTTTGTGAGAAAGAAGTATTTCATACTCCGAAAGTAGTTGCTGACATTTGACATTTTTCGCAAAAATTATTTCCTTAAAAAGGAATTTGAAAAGGGACGTTTCTAGTTTGGTGAGACTGTCTGAATTTAGTGAAAAATCTAGTTATTTTTAAATTACCAGAATGTGGAGTAGATGGCGATAGTGGTTTCAAATTAGTATTTTTATTATAAATTCGAATTCAATAAAAATATAACATTGTTATTTTACATTATGGAAAAAACAGAAAAAATAAGTTACATTAAAAATAGGCAGAAAGTAGGGCTTGTTCAGTTGATGGTTAGGTTAGGGGTTCTCGTCGTAGGTTCCAAATTGGACGGAAAGACATACTTGTAAATCGATTAAAGCTCTTGGGTAGAATTTCTAATAAACTAAATTCCATTCAAGGGCCAAATAAGGAATTGAAGATCAGATAAATTAGTTCTCTCTTAAAACATTTCGACGAACTGTAGGAATAGCTTGCTGTTCAGCATCTTCCAACATAAGTAATATTTCATCGGGTTCAAGTAAATCCATGTTTTATTTTAAATAAAAAATTATATTTATAGTAGAAAGTAGGGTTTATTTTTTAATGGTTTAAACACCTGCATTTATAAATAAGCATTCTATAATTTTCTTAAACTAATCTATCAATATTTACCTTATAGTCAAAATCTTAAAGTAAATTAAAAATAGATAACGAAACAAAAACTACTAGAAGAGATGATTCTGCTGGGTCTTGACAGGAGAATTGATTCTCTCTCGCATGTCACGCATCTTTGGTGAGATTTTATTTCAAGAACACATTTTTGTCTATTTTAAGAGAATTATAATTCACTTTCTTCTTGTAAGATTCCCAGGGTTTAGCCTTTATACATTATGTATTACTAGAAAGTCCTCTTTGAATGTTCATAGAATGTTCCAATAATATAGGTATTAAGTATGTTGTGGTAATTTTATAAGAAATATTCAAACGTTCCAGCAGATGCTTCTAGGAGTATTCTAATAATATTCCTGTGCTATCTGGGTCATGGAGAAAAATGTTTAAGGTCTTGTACTCAAAAGCTTGGTATAAAATGAATAATTAAAAAAAAACTTTTAAACAGTAGGTATATTTCAGGCAAAATAACATTAACAACATATAAATTTGTAAATTGCTAAAATTTGGTATTTGTTCACTAGAATAAATGTTCACAAAATACATATTATTGAGTATAATTCTTAAATGCCTATTAAATATTTATAGGAAAAACATAAAACTGCACCGATTATTAAATAGATCAAATAAAAGGTTAATTATAGTTTCATTTTTAGAAAGTTGAGTAAAAAACAAATAAATCAATGGTACAGAAAAAAAAAATAAAACAAAAACAACAATCAAAATTGTAATTCATTTAATGTTATAACATAATTGTTCTATTACTCTTAGTTTCAACTAACATTAAGGTATAATAAATTTAATAGTTTATTGAATAAATTCAAATAACAGCTACAAATATTTCGATATTTTAAAGGCACACATCTACTTTCAAAGAATGAATTTTTAAATCTTTAAAATCTTTTCTAAACAATTTAAAATAACAGGAGAAATAAAATATATTTTAAAGTTACATCAAAAAATTTAAACACGTCATTGTTGAACAAGTTTAAACAAGTACATCATACATTTTTGGCAATAACTTCAATATTCTCCTATTAAAGCCAATAGGCACTTCTTATAATCTCCAGAAGCATCATCCTGTAAAAATTAATTATTGAATTAAAATGTATCTATACTAATTGAAAAATAATTTTTATTTACTTTTATAGCATCTTTTAGAGATTCTCCATATTTAAATTCATAAGCTCTTTTGATGTCTTCCATATCAATTTCACATCTTGTAATTACATTACGGATTAGTTTGTTGTCGTCTGTGCCCATTCCAGCAACGGCATGATGCAACTGCCTGGCAAAGAAACTAGGTTGATCCTTTATAGCACGTATAATGGCTAAGAACCCTTCTTCAGAGTCACCAGAAAATTCTCCTTTGATAGTTTCTTCAATATCCACTCCTACAAATTAAAAATAGAATTGACTTACTTGTTAACTTGGATGATTCTGTTCGCTACAACTTACCAGATAACTTTTCGTATTCTTGGAACACTAATCCAAGTTGTGCATAGTTTCTTTGGCATAAAATAGCGTTGAACATGGATTCGTCTGTACCTAATCGTAGTTCACCGGCTGAAAGTAAAGCCTGGGCATCAGCTGCGGCTGCATGCTGATCTACCATCATGCTTTCATCTCGATTTGCTGCGCATAAGGAAACCATCATTCTCTTGAACGTTCCTGAAGTATCACTTCTTAAATCCTCTTCCAAAGGCCGATAGTACACTGAAAAGAAGTGGAGCCAAAAGCGATGTCAAAATTTTTACTAATACAAAAATAATTCAACTACGATATTCATAGTGGGTACAAGAGTTATACAGGGCGTCCCGAAAAGAATGGTGATAAATTATTATACCACAGATTCTGGGGCCAAAAATATGGACCGTCACTGGAATCAAACGTCTATTCTTCAACTTTTGTATCTCTCTGTATTTCTTTTTTAAATAAACCTTGAAAATTTATTAAACACTTCTTTATTTAATGTTTGTATTGTGTCTAAAATACTTTAACTGTGAGAACTTTGGGATTAATTAATAATTTTAAGAGAGAAACATCTTATAAATATTAATTGAACATTTAATTTCAGCTATGCAATCTATGGTTGTCATTAATTGGATGGTTAGATTTAAAAGAAAAACCATTGTCTAGAATTCAAGAATTACATAGAGTTTGTCATACACATGTAAATAATTTATTGAATGTAATAAATATTTCATAAAAATGTATATTTGTGTATTATTGAAGAGACCTGGAGATTTTTCCCATCAAAATATTAATCAAAACCTATTAATGTTTAAATACATTTAAATTTCCCGCTTTATCTTATAGTTCTTGGTTCCAGACGCAAGGTGCCGCGAATATCGTTTTGGTGTCGAGGTTCTAATGGCAGTTTCCGATCTATCTCAGTATATATATCTCTTATCTATGATCATAAGTGTTAGTGACAAGTGACAGTTGTATCTATCACGGAACATATAAAATTAGTGCGTTCTGTAACCTTTGTCATTCAACAACAATAACAAATTTTCAAATTTATAACCTCACTTGCTCGTTCATTGATATTTCTGTATTTTTATTAAAATAATAGAATATTGATCATGAAGTTAACAAGTATGACACTTATGACAGTGACACTTGAATCCACGCAAGCGCACTTTCTATTTCGACACATCATTATCCGTAAAAGTTAAAAGTTGGGAACTTCAAGGTTATGCGTTATGAATTGTGCACTATGACTTATGCTTATGAGTTGGATAAATCAGTCCATTTGCAACTACATAGTTTAACTTTTATGAATTGTACATTAAAGTTATGTTTATGAATATAATTATGCTTATGCATCCGCCTTAAATTTGAAAATTATTTGATTTTTAAACCATTTGTCGCCCACAGATTAACAGAAATTGCTGAAAATACATCTGTGTCGAACTGGAATTGGCTTCCTACAGATCAAAATGTGACAAATGAAGCGACGAGAGAAGACAGGCTACTACAAAATTCGTTTAAAACTAGATGGTTTGATGGACCAACATTTCTTAGGCTTCCTAAAAGGAACTGGCCAAATTATAATACCGAGTTTGCACTAAAAGAATCAAATTTACCCGAAGTAAAAAAGTTTGTTGCATTGAATGTTTCTTCTACTTCTAAATTAAAAGACTATTTTAGACAATCAATATATTTCTGACCTCAGAATCCATTGTTTTCGGGACACCCTGTATATTTTAAATAAATGGATGAAATAAAACAAATTTTTCAAATATAAACATTTATTACAGCATTTTTTCAACACACAAATATAATTTAGCACTGTAATACATACAAATAAAAACATGTTAAGATTTTCAATTAAAATATTTTAACTAAAATACAAATATATAACAAAATATTCAAAAGCAAATAAAATCAGATCTTTTATGCGACTTGAAGTGATAAACATTTTCATAACAAAAAACTTTTGGCATTTGGAAATTTACATACACTTTTGGCATTTTTGGCATAAGAAAAACTAAGCATTACTGTTCACCAATAAGAGCCAACAGACATTTCTTGTAATCCCCTGAGCAATCTCCCTAAAAATGTATATATTTAATTGATTAAAAATATAAATTTCTAAATACAACTTACCTTAATAGCATCTGCTAATGATTCCCCATATTTAGCCTGATATTCTCTTTTAATTTCCTCCATATCAATTTCACTTCTGGTAACAACCAATCTTATTAATTGCCTATCGTTGGTCCCCAATCCTTTCATGCTCTTGTTGAGTCTCTTCGCGAAAAACGCGGCTTGGTTCTTTATGGACCTAACAATAGCTAGTAGGGCGTCCTCAGAATCTCCAGAAAACTCATTCTTAATAGCTTTTTCTATATCGTGCCCAGTTATACGGGCGTACTCTTGGAAAATTAGTTGCAACTGAGCATAGTTTCTTTGACATAGTACCATATTAAAAGTTGATTCGTCAGTGCCTAAACGGAGTTCTCCGGCTTGCAATAATGCTTGGGCATCTTGCAGTGCTCTTTGTGGATCTGTAACCATACTTTCATCTCTTCTGGCATTGCACAGAGATACCATAAGTCTTTTGAAAGTACCACAAGTGTCGCCTTTCAGATCACTTTCTAGAGGTCTGTAATACACTGCAAAGAACACAAACACTGTAAGCACTAAATACACTAATAAAAATACACTCAATTTATCACTAGCGTTAAAATTAATTACTGAAATTCATAGGAAGAATTTACATAGTATCTATTATAAATGGATTTTCCTACTTACTTTTGTGATACGCTTCTCTAATAACCATAATCTCTCGATTGGACATTGTACAAAGAACTTCAATAAGAACATCCTCATCAGTTCCAGCACCGCTCATGGCATCGTGAAGTTCTTTGGCATAAAATTCTGGAAGAGGTGTCATCATGGCGACAATCAAATTCTCAAAATTACCAGTAAGTTCGCTTTTAAGATCTTTGATGAGATCCTATAAATTAAAAAAATAATTTATTCATATCCTTAAATATATTTTTTTATTGTTGTTTATTGTTTATTTATTGGGTATTCTCTACTATAGTGTATTTGAAAATCAAGAGAGAGTAAATTCCCAGAAATGTTTTGCAGTTATCAGTGTTAAAGGCAGTAAACCATAGACGTGCGTTTTCAAAATTAAATTAATATGGAAATAGAAATATTTAATTTGTTTTAGTTATTTATACCTAGATTACCAATTTTAGATAGATAAACATAATTCGTAAGTAGTAAAATGAAGAAAAAGTCAATATTATTTTAGGCATTTTGTTTTAGGCATATGTTTATTTACAAAATATGTATATAATATGTACATATAATTACAATTACTTATAAATTAATATGAGGAGCTAAAAAAACAATTAAGTAGGTATATGAGAAAAAAAAAATCAACCGCAAGGATAAAATTTGACGAGCAACATGCAAAAAATACGACAATATTAAATCTTAAAAAATAAAAATCTAAAAATAAAATTAAAGTACATAAATTAATAATTTTAAAGTTATGGTTCCTCGCACTCTGTGTCAGAAGATTCACCATCTGATTCTAGAGAAATTACAATGGGCTCTATAGTAATATCAATTATGTTATCTAGCTCCCACATTTTTTTTTCTATTTTTGTAACATGTCTAATACATTTTTGCCAATTTTCACTTGTTACTTCAGATATTGCTTTATTGAAAAGATTTTTAACATCTGATAATTTAAAAGTAGTGTTATTTCTGACAACATAACCTTTAATTGAGCCCATATCAATTCTATCGGATTGAGCTCACAATGGTAGGGTGGTAAACGAAGGATTTCAATTTCTCGTTTTTTGGCTATTTCCTCAATATTATGTTTTTTATAATTTTGCTTATGTTTTTTAGCAATAGTTAACAATTCTGCCCTCAGCATTGTATTGTCAAAGGCTAAATTTTTAGAAGATAACCATTTTGCAATTTCATCCTTTTTCCATTTAGTGGTTGGTAAAGGTTCATGTAATCTGGAGTGGTAACTTGCATTGTCCATTACAATATCCAATCCTTTTGGTATGAATTGAATCATCTGTTCAAAATATTCCTCAAACACGTCTCCATTCATTTCTTCGTGATAATCAACGGTTTTTTTTATTCAAATAAGAGTAAACCATTCTCAAAAAAACTGTTTGTACTTCCTATATGACAAATAATTAATCTTTTACCTTTTCTTGTAGGTTCCTTAAAACCAGTAGTATATCCTTCTAGAAAAGCTTGATGGGATGATTTTATATTTTTGTCTTTCCAAACTCTTCCTACACAATGTCCTTCATTAACCCATGTTTCATCTAAATAATAAATGTTTTTATTTTGAGCTTCAACTTGTTGTGTTCTTCTGGGGTACTGTCTTCTCCAACATACAATTTCTTCAGAATCAATTAGCATTGAGTGTCTGCCCATTTTTTAAAATTTAAAGTTTAACTCATGTAACGTTTTCCATAGTTTATCCCGGCTTATTGTGGGTAAATCAACATCATTCGTAATGCAAAACTTGCAAAACTTTATTTAAAGTTGGTATTTGCTTGTTTATAAAAAATGAGTGAACAAGCTTACGAATAGCATTTTTAAAAAACTCGTCCACGTTGACTTTTAATAGTTTTTGTCTACCTGGTTTCGGCTTTAGTGAGGTTACTCCACCTGATTTTTCCTCCTTTAGAACTCTATATATTGTAGATTTTCCATATCCCATTGCCTTAGATGTTGTTTCAACTACACTGTCAATAGTGTTTGAGAGATTTTGATGTTTAAAATAGTGGTACACATTCACTACAGCACTCTTTTCATTGAGCGATAAATGGTCTAGTTTTAATTTTTTCACTGGCGTATACTCACAAACTGCTTCCATTTTTAGTCACTACTATTTATCACGTTTATCGAAAATCAAATAACTGCATTTCTAGAAACTTAAGCACTATTTAAATCAAAATATCTGTCATTAGAAGCTGTTGCCATTCGGAGGTCGTTAAATAACAATTATAGTCCAATGTGATAGTCCAAGAAATTTAATAAATTTTGTATTGAAATTAACAAAAACAATTTAGAATGCATTACAAATATTGAAGTTTTACCGCACGTACTGTACTATAGTTTTGCATACCGAATTAGTTTTTATTCTGGGAATTTACTCTCTCTTGATTTTCAAATACAGTATACTATTTCCTATAAATTTTCATACATTAACGTTAAATCGTTTTAGAGTAATTAAAAATTATTTAAATGTTTAACTTTAGCACTCTGTAACTTTTTGTGTGTACTATTGTATTTAGGTAATGGGGTTCAATCAACATATTTTTGTCCCCAGAATCTGTGGTATAATTTATAACCATTTTTTTCGGGACACCCTGTATACATTAACACCCAATTAAATTTCTTGTATGAATCTCTAATACGTGTATTGCAATTATAAAACATTAATTTAAAATATCGTTAAGATTATCAATAAGTAAAAATACTATTCTTACTTACATTTAATGAATACATCGGTATACTATTGATTGTAAATTAAAAAAAAATATATCTGTGGCTTCAAAAATGTTTAAGGTTTATGAATTACCATTATAATGTAAGTTGTGTTGCAAAATTATTTTGGAGTTTTCATAATAATGGTATCCATAAACTGTAATAATTAGTTGGTGGAAAATCCAACTGGTCAAGGGAAAACTGGCTTTCTAATTGGGAATTACTGTTTGGAGTGTAGAATGTAAAAATGGCCAGAGACCATTTACATAATGTATCCTAACCTAACCTAACCATAATATATCCTGGAAAATGAGCTACTTTTATTAATGGAAAATATTCTTTTATGGAAGGAGGAGATATAGTATGGAAACAAAATGGCTCGCCCCCATATAAGAATTGTTTAGAATAAGGAACCTACAGATGTAGATAATTGACAAGGGGGTTCTCAGATTATAAGACCAGAAGGAGGCCATCTCATATAAAATTACTTCTCAATTAAAGTATTGGGTATTGTTTGTTTAAATTGGTTAAATGTGGTAGTCTCCCCCTGATATAATTTAATTATTTTCACAGATTTTAGCATCATGGTCTCCTTATATGGAGTATGCCAATAAAATTTAGGTACCTAGTGTTTAAAATTAAATTGAACCACTAAAACATTATGTATATAGCATCACTAGCATCTATCTATATTAATTACAGATTGAATTTTTGTTCTTCAAAATTATTTTAAAAAAATACAATTTGCGTATCACTAGAGAGATAGAAAGGTATTTGGTAAAATATTACCTATCTTAAACCACAATTTATTTTTAAGCAATTAATCCGAGGTCTTGTGTAAACAGAATACCCTGAACGACCCTTGGGCGAGTTTATCCTTTGTCTGTAATCCTTGAGGAAAAATTTAAATAGTGTATATAGGGAAAATAATAGTTAGTATTAATTTTAATAAACAAATGCGGCTGCCCGTCCAAATTGGTTACAAACATAAAATAATTGCTGAAAAAATTTTTAAATTTAATTTCTGGCTGTAAGGGCTACATCCCAAAGGCCAAAACAAAAAAAAACTTGCATTTTACTTACCTTTCCAAACAAAGTTTTGAACTGCATTGCAATCTGAAGTCTCTGTTCGTTAGTTCTTCTGGCCAAAACATTGATAATGGCTTTCTCATCGGTTCCAAAGCCTTTCATGGCTTTTCTTAGGACCTGAGCATCGTCTGTGGGGTTGAAAGGCTGGGCAGGTCTAACGGTTGGAGTTTTCTTAAAATAAAACACAAACCGTTATTAACGTGAAAATATTTTGTACAATCTTGCATTACCACCATTTTGCTTTATAAGCACGTTTTTTGCACTTTGTAGAAGCCGGCAAATTAAGTAGTAATATTTAATAGAGAAATGTTAGTTTTTAAGGAAAGTTGATTATAACTATAATTTTTATCTAACGCAATCGTGATAATGTTGAATGATAACAGAAAATGTTTCAAGATATCGATCGAGTTGATTACAAAAAGGAAGTTGTAATATTTCTTTTCATCAAAGTTATTGTAATATTACTTATTTTAAAGCAATTTTTTTATTTTCATATTCTACTTTTTTCGAAATGTTATTAAATATTTTAAAATAAATGCAACATTTAAAATATATTATTGTAATTTATTTATCTTTAATAAAAGGGCTATTATCTAATACAAAATATTAATTTACACATATATGAATAGACACACAATAAGATTTCTAAAATGTTAATAGATTTAATTCCTATTTTTTTTGCAGTTTTTCAAATTGTCGCTTTCCACTTTTTATGCACTGGTCAGTTTTATACACAGTATAATTTTTGCATTTCTTGAATATGTAGAATGCATCTGTAAGAGCCCTATCTGCTTCTTTTACCAAAATGGAAGAGTATTCCTAAAGAATAAATAATATGCATTGAAAAACCAAAATGATTAAACTCTTAACTAGGTATAATTTCCTAGTCACCGTCACCGATACCGATAATATGACCTTGTACTTGATAATATTTTGTTTTATTTTATTTACTTACTTTATACCATAACCAAATGTCAGCAAACAACACAACATACCAGCAATGTTAATTTACAAGGGCCGTGAGGAAAATTCATAGCTAACAATTTGATGGTTAGGTTTTTCTTATTATACAGTGTGGCTTTTCCACACTTTATATCCATGTATAAACATTTAAAGCTTAGTAGACATTAAAAAGCATTATGCAACTGGTAACAAGACAATTATTTTAAACATAAATACACTCACCGACTTAAAATTCAATCCATTCAAAATATTGATTTATTTAAAAATGTTCTAACTCCCAAACGCGGAGGCTGATTTCTTTGAATTTTTTGCAACTTGTAGATAAAAAACTTTACTTTTAAGTTTATTATACTGACGTCTCAAAATAATTTCATACTCCCCACAGGGAAGAAAAGAAAACAATGTTTTCCTCTACTTTTGACTCACCCTGTAGGATAATTCTGCTAGTAGATGTGCACAACTTTATTAAAGTTATTATTCAAAGATCAAAAGAGCAAAGCCCAAATACGTATTTGTTTCACAGTTGTTTATTGACAATGGACTAGTTTAGCGATTTTTTTTTATATTTGCATCTTATAAAATAGGTTTTTAGTGGTTCAACAATACAAATAAAATTTTTATAAAATTAATCCTCTAGCCATAATCGGCTTTTGAAATTTAAATTTAATGGTTACATACTTCATAAGTGGTAAGTGACGTGTTTCAATAAGATTGGTAGAAAATTTGCGATGTTGTCGATATGCTTTAATATTAACCGAGAAACTTATCTCTCTCTCTCTTATTTGTTGTCATTAAAAAGAGATAAACATATCGATATTTTTGTTCTCTGACTGACACATTTGTCACATTGTTCTCACATTGACTTTTAAACACACTTCATTATTGGTTATTCGTTGGCGCTACGTTTATTGCTAAATTTTACGAAATGAGAAAAATTCATTGCAAAATGAATACCAATATAAGTAAGTAGGTATCTTATCCTAAATATATATTGCTACCAGTTTTGATTAATATGATTCTACTAAACTAGTCCATTAATTGGGTAAGTACGTATCTATATCTTATAATCTAAGTTAGAATTGCTTATGTCCTTTTCTGAACTAAGTGACTTTTGATTAATTGTAATAATTTGCCATTAATTATATTAAAGTGGTGATATATATAGGGTTGCCATCTCTAAATTTTGGAAAACAGGACAAAACGCGTGAAAACCCCGGATTTTAGAGTCTGAAAGCCGGACATGTCAACAAGATCTTTTAAACATATTCAATGTAAAAAAAAACAGTTGAAAATGTCATAAAACACCTTTTTTCCTTTTTATCAGCAGTCATTTATATAACAAAATATATCTATTCTAGCCTAGCTCTAGCAGAATATAAACTAAATAAATGCAGTCTTCTTAAATATTACACAACAAAGCAGAACATTTTTAAAGTTTAGACCTACATCAATGTAAGTTACATTAATAAAATTTTAAATCAAAATAATCAATCCTATACTTATTTTCATCAACTTAAAGTTTTGATTAACAACCATATTTTAAATAGTTTTTACTTACTCAATGAAAACAATCATAACTTTAACTACAAAAATAAAAAGCAATTATTGCACTCACAACACGATTTGTCTATCTAGCTATCAAAGCGTTTTCTTCAGCCTCTTGCCTTTTTACTTCTCAGTTTTTTTGTATTTATCATTTTTTCCGATAGCTTTTAGAATATCTTCCTTTTTTAAAAGTAATTTATAAAAATCAGTGCCACTTGTTTTCTGGGAAATTTAATTTAATTTTAATTATTGAAGAAATTGTTTCTACGCTTAGTAAATTTCTTTCTTTAGTCGATTGTTGTGTAATTGAGATGTAAATGAGAATACCCTCTCCACGTTGGCATTTGGCGCCGGAATGCAAAAATAATATTGCGCAATTTTCAGCAATTCCGAATATAAATTCGCATTTGGCGTTTTAAAAAATGGTACCCAAAGTTGAATCGTGGTGTTCGAGCATCGATATTGCGTGACTCACGGGCGACACAATTTTTTTTAATTTTTTTATTTAAAAACCCGGTCTACAAATGAAACCTTCCCCGGACGCTCCCCGGATGCTCTCTAAACTAGGACAAATCCGGGGAAACCCGGACGGATGGCAACCCTAGATATATATAAACAGTTGGTGCGGGGCCAGAAAGTGTCTCCGAAGAGACTAAAACGATAAGCGGTTTTCTCATTTTAATAAAATAGAAATAATTATCCACACAATGTGTCTATTTGATTATATCCCCAAATAGCTAAATTTCCTATTTTATAACTAGAGAAAATCCAAGAAAACTTGTAATCCGTTATAAAACGTTCAGAATTTCCACGTGAATCTTCCAAAAAAAAGTTTAAAAGAAGGACAGAAGTTTTTGCCTAATTGACCTTGATCACCTGAATGGTACGTTCTTAAAAAAATTAATTTTTGGATGATGAGATTGACATTACTTATCTAGCTAATTAATAGTCCATGACCTATTGTCATAATTATATAAGAAGGTTAGTTTTAATGTTTTGTTTTGGAAGGGTTATGTTTATTTATTTAATCTTTTATTAAATAATTTGATTTAGTTGTATTGATTCTTATTTAAGCTAAATATTAACAAGACTATAACTTCACTATAATGCAAAAATAAAAGTATTATTACTTTCAAGAACAGATATTATTATATCAAAATATTAAATATAAAGGGTACGTACTATTATTAATTTTACACACTCATCAATATTGTTACTTATAACATGTAACACTAGCAGAATTAACCTACAGGGTGAGTCAAAAGTAGAGGAAAACATTGTTTTCGGTGAGTGTATATTGCCCCTTTATACAGAGTGATCCGGATTTTTCGGTCCAATACAAATACGGAAACCATAAAAGTAATTGCATCTCAATTATGGTTTCCGATATCACTGTAGTGAAAGTTAAAAACCGAACCAAAACGTACACTTATATAAACAATTTAAACAATACCTTCTGTCTTGTGGGCGCATATCCTTGGGGGGTACTATGTTGAGTATATGAAAAACCTCCATGAGGTACGTGCGATCCTTGATAACCTTGTCCACCGGGAGGAGCACCAGGAGCTTTAGGAAAAGACCCGTAACCTCCAGAAGGAGTGGTTGGGTAAGTATTGGGAGGATATGCACCACCACTACTTGGTGGATACGCTCCACCTGCCGGATATCCTCCGCTGCTACTTGGTGGATAACCTCCTCCACCACTTGGTGGGTATCCACCACCAGAAGATGTATAACCAGAATGGGGATATCCACCACTGGGAGGGTAAGCAGGCATTGGCATAGGCTGTGGCATTTGCATAGGAATATTAGAAGGATAACCAAAACTGTTGGGATTTATTGGGGGATAGGATGGTGCTCCCCCTTGGGGTTGGTGAGAGTATGGGGGTGCTCCCGGTGCTGATCCCTGAGAAATTTAAATAATAGTGTTAGTCTTTACGATATTATTTTTAGAGCATGTTTGTATATTTCCACTTAAAAATCTGGTAGTTGATCAATAGACAAAAAATATTATATAGAAATTAAATTTTAGATAATATACAATAAAATAATTAAAAAGTGCATAATCACAACTTAAAACAATTACAAACATATAAACTGTGGAGGTGGTTTAAGATTCCATAAAATTTATATTGTTTTAGGATCAAACAAGGATTAAAATATGTTAAAATAGATAAATATTTTTGTTTAAAAAGTATTATAAAGTGAATATGAACAATGTAAGCGTAATTTCGCAGGAAAAGTTATATGGAGACAAATTATTTGTGATAGACAAACAGAAAAACATGTGGCTCCAGAAATCCTCCTAAAATCGATTTTAGTTAAAACCGGGACATGTTAAGTTTGGATTTACTAGAGGATTTTTTGTCTTGAATCATGTTAAAATAAATACTGTAATAAATATTATAACCTTCAGATGGTTAGTAGAGTAGAATAGTAGTTGACAAATAAAATGTTTGCAACCAATCATACTTTGGTGTGAATTGGGTCAACAAGTAGACACAAATTTAGACATTATTACTATTTTTAATTAAGAAAATGGTTTTTACAATGTTGTAATGGAAGTAACTATTTCAAAAGATAATGGATAAGCTAATAAAAAAATATTTATGCCCTTGTACCGCCCTTTAATTGCGTGCACAATAATCCAAATTATCTTTTTAATTTAATTAATGACGTATAATATTGATTTGTTTATTTTTACTAACTATTTTATTTTTTTAACAAAACCGTAGACAATATTAATTAAAATAAAATTAGTTATTATTAAAAAAGAATAGGTACAATATACCTACTTTAATTGTTTTGAGTAAAACCTACAACAGTACCATTATTACTTCAATATAGATAAATAATCAATACTATCAATACATTTTTAATGCTTTTAAAATGTTCTAAATTACTTAATTTCTATATTTAGCCTATCTATCACCTTCATAAAAAACGAATGTTAGTAATAAACAAAATATAAATATAAGACTTTCACTTTTGACTCACCTGTTGATATGGGTATCCAGGATAACTCATTTTGTTATATTATCTAAAAATGAAAATTAAAGAATTAAACCAACTAAACATTAACATTAAACTATTTTTTCCGTTAAGCAGTTAAAACATTACAATCAATTAAGTTTAAAAATATTAACCGGCAGTTAACCACACCTTTAAACTTTTTTATCACAGCACGTACCTAATTACTTTTAAAAATTTTAGTTCAATAACAAATAATATACTAGGATAACTACTTACTTATTACGAAGGTTATCCTTCAGATACAATTAAAAAACGAATGATTTTACACTAACTATGAGTAATTCTCTCTTATAATACGTCAACAATACTGAAATTTCGGAACGTCAAACAGCAACCTCGTTTAACTGACATAACAAGAAATTCTAGGTCAAACAAAGTAAAGATGGGATAATGTTTTACTATATGGAGCTGTTACAATTTCACTTATAAAAGATAACGAGATAAACGTATTTTTCTTTGAGCGGTCAATAAATGCATCTTTATGTGCATGTATATACGTAGTAAAAGTTCGTCTTTATTGATTACTGGGAGATAAAGTCTTTACAAGGCCATGGGAGATAAAGTAAATTATGGGCGGAGCCTATGACGTCATGAAGTAAGGTTCATTAAAAATTTCTTAAATAATAATACAGATTTATTGATCAATATTTATACAAAATATTTAATTAATATTTGTCAATTATCCAAATTAAAAAAATATAAAACAACAGTTACATTATTGTTATTGAATATTATTTTCCAATACGCGAATAACAACTTTGACAACTGTCAAAAAAAAGTAAGATGGCGACAAGTATTTCAGTGAGAACTAAAGTTTGTTGTTTAAGGTAGGTAAATATATTTGTTTAATTTTTATTTATTTTACACGCTTCAAGAAAAAATAGTATATACGGACTAGAACGTTCTTTTTGTGTTTCGTCCTGATTGCAAACTAAGGACTCAAAAAGAGTCACTTCTACTCCTAGTGGATATAATCTACTATTATTGTACAAGGCGACAAAATTGTACTTTATCTTCGAGAAGATAATGTGATTTTGTCGTCGTTAATGTGTTTGAATTTGTAAAGTTTATTGAATTAAAAAAGTTAATAGTATATTATTTAACGAGCGGTAATGTAGGTCATAACTCACGCAGATGAAGTTTGCAGCACGAGCCGCAGGCGAGTGCAGTAATTCATCAAGTGAGTTATGACCATTACCGCAAGTTGAATACTATACTTTATCTACGACTTTAACAAGAAATACTAAAATGTAAGTATAGAGAAAGAACTTTATTTATAAACCGTAATATTAATTACAAATGAAATAAAAGTTTTAAGTAGTAATTATTCATTTTGCTTATTGATGAGATTAACTGTAAAGTGTGAACAACCAGTAAACTGAATATGCGGAACTGAATTATGCAAGTTAATTGTTTCGTTTTGAGTTTGTTGCATATAATATGTTGTAGAAAAAGTACCAACTGCTTGAGGAGTTATAGAACTAAATATTTTATTTGCAGTATTTGTCTTATTCCTTTCGGAATCATCAATGTATCCCTAAGCAACATTAGTTGATCTCCAACCACCATGGCGTTTCAGTGCCGTGATATCTCCTCCAGCATCTATTAATAAAATTGCTGATGAGCGGCGAAAACAATGCCCAGTATATAAATAACTATCTGGTACTTTTAAAAACGTAGCAATATCCTTCCCCATTGCTCCAAATTTGCGATTCCATGACAGTATATAGTTACTGTGACAGTATGGTTCAATTACTCACTAGAGAGTTATTATAACTCACGCTTTTTGTTTATGGATACTATTAATTCCTCAAAAGCAGTTGAATAATTATTGTATAATTTAATAGGAGCAGATAAAACATTTTATCTACTCTTGAGGTTAAAGTGATACTTTATCTACTCAAAACACTTTAACATTAGCTGTGAAAAAACTAAAAATGTAATCAATAATCAAATTATAATCATCTGCAGATGTTGTAATGTGAGATTCCTGCATAAAATCTGAATAGATACCTAGGTAGGTAATCTCCCAGCTATTGTTCAAAATAGGTATGACGTTTTGACAATATTTGTTGGATAAATTTTAAGAAATAACTGTACATTTTGGGTTATATAATTTATTGAATTACTCAATACATGTCTTTTTAAAATAAAATTTTAAATCAATTTTTTAAGACATTTTTTATAATTTAAGAAACGATAATAATATAAAGGTTTGGGAGCGTAAATATATTACTTCGTCCATCTCTAACAATACTATCAGTTGGCGGTCGGTAAAATTGGAAATCCCAGTAGGTATTCTTCCTGATTTTAATGTTGCGCAGCTTAGCTTAGAACTTAAAAGAGGGTTATCAACGTCAATGCGATGAGTAACAATAAGAATGACTGCAATGCGTGACTAACAATTATACTTAATTCAAAACTGTTTTAGTTCTAGAAAGAAACTAACAAGTAAATAGGTTTATCATTGAGTTTCATCTAGAAGTGATAATAAACACTTCTTGTAGCTTCCCGAACAGTTGCCCTAAAAATTAACTGAAATACAAGTTATACTGTAAAATATATATTAAAAAATTACCTTGATGGCATCAGCTAACGATGCATTATATTTAGCTTCATATTCTTTTTTTATATCGCCCATATCCATCTCGGACCTGGTAACTATCAATCGAATTAATTGACTGTTGTTTGTACTTAAACCTTTCATGCATTTGTTTAACGTTTTTGCAAAAAAGCAGATTTATTTCTGACTGATCTAACTATAGCTAAAAGTGCTATTTTCGCATTCCCGGAAAAATTATTTCTAATACATTTTTCAAAATCGTTGTTTGTAATTCGCTCGTATTCTTCGAAAATTATTTTTAGCTGTGCGTGATTCCTTTGGCACAATATGGTAATGAATGTGTATTCATCAGTACCTAAATGGCATTCGCTCATTTTGAGTAAAGTCTGCACGTCTTTAAAAGTATCATTGATAGTATCTTCATAGACTTTGCATTGTAATACTAGAATACGTTTAAAATTACCGACTGTCACAGTTTTCACATCATCTTGTAAGGAACTGTTGTATACTAAAAATACATAGATACAGTGTAAAATGTGTTCAACAATATAATGCCTACAATAAAAGGGGACTGATGCTGATAATAAACTTCTTAGGTACTTTCATCTCAGGTATTGGCAATTTTGGGTAAAGAATGCAGGTCAGGATTAAATTTGCAAAAATATTTTTTTAATAGAAACGCATATTAAAGGATATTCACAATTATAAGGGGTTCTATGTTAGTATCAAATGCCCTGTATGAATCCTCCACTTTTATAACATGGTTTATTGTTGAACACACTTTACGTAGATAGTAAGAAATTTAAATAAACGTACATTTTTGATAAATTTGGCTGATCTGTTGTATTTCTTCTTTCGGTGTCATGCACAGAATTTCTATGAGTGCATCTTCGTCGACCTCAGTACTTTTTATTGCATCACGAAGCTGCTTTGCGTAGAATTCAAGAAGAGGTGTCATCATAGCTACAATCAAATTTTCAAAATCACCGCTAAGTTTGCTTTTAAAGTCTTTCAACAAATCCTAAAAAATTACCGAATTAAACTATCTGAAATATAGTAGCAATAGTAGCAATAAAACTCAAAGTCAATCCACAGTATGTAATTTAATGATAATGTTACATCAGCGACATGTTTCGGTTGCAAGACCATCTTCAGGTTCTAAGAGAAGAACAAAATGTGTCAGAATGAAGAATTACAAAATTCAAATTATAACATGTAATAGAACATGGTAGTTACTCTAATAGTACCTAAATAATGTATTTTAACAGTTACAGAACAAACAGGATCAATGTTAAAACATATACCAATTATTATACAGACTCACCTTCATGTGTATAGATAACCTTTATAATTTGATATCTGAAATATATTTTAAAGAGCCACATCCTAACCTAACCTAACCTAACCTAACCTAACCACATATTACCTTTCCAAATAATGTTTTATAAGCATTTCCAATTTGAATTCTTTGTTTATTTGTTCTTCGGGCTAAAATATTTATGATACTCTTGTCGTCCGTTCCAAAGCCCTTAATTGATCTTCGTAATGTTAGAGCGTCTTTTATTGTACATAATGCCGGGACATGAACTACAGTAGGCGAGTTCTAGAAAATATACATATAAATATTTAGGATTGCCAATTCAGAAATGTACAAGGGGCATTGTTTCTGTCGTTCTTCAGCTACTATGTTCGCAAATTCTGGAGCTGATCTAGTAAAATTTAAACGTTAAGGAGGATGGCAATCGTCATCCTTTGCAAAATCTTACATTGAAGAGTCAATAAGTAGTAAGGTTTTTGTTTTTTTATCACCAATTTGTAGTATTTGAATGTCATTGGTGTGTAACAGGTCGGCTGAAAATTACCCGGTCTGACCTATAGATGACGACACTAGAATTAAAACCATTTCATTTTTAGATAGTATCAACCTTCAAAAGATTCGTGTAAAAATTTGACAGCTGTCGGACTATTAGTTTGTGAGATATTGCATTTTTAGTGAAGCAACTTTTGTTATTTTCAAAAAGATGGAAAAAAAAGAATTTCGTGTGCTTATTAAATATTGTTATTTGAAAGGAAAAAATACAGTTGAAGCAAAAGCTTGGCTTGATAATGAGTTTCCGGACTCTGCGCCAGGAAAATCAACAATCATTTACTGGTACGCAAAATTCAAGTGTGGTAAAATGAGCACCGAAGACGGTGAACGCAGTGGACGCCCAAAAGAGGTGGTTACCGACGAAAATATCAAAAAAATCCACAAAATGATTTTGAGTGACCGTACAGTGAATATGATCGAGATAGCTGACACTCTAAAGATATCTAAGGAACGTGTTGGACATATCGTTCAAGAATATTTGGGTATGCGGAAGCTCTGTGCGAAATGGGTGCCGCGCGTGTTCACAATCGACCAAAAACAGCAACGAATTGATGATTCTGAGCAGTGTTTGCAGCTGTTAAGTCGTATTAAGCCCGATTTTTTGCGTCGATATGTGACTATGGATGAAACTTGGCTCCATCATTACACGCTTGAGTCCAATCGACAGTCAGCTGAGTGGACTGCGGCCGGTGAACCGCCACCAAAGCGTGGAAAGACTCAACAGTCAGCTGGCAAAGTTATGGCCTCAGTTTTTTGGGATACACACGGTATATTGTTCATCGACTATTTGGAAAAGGGAAAAACAATCCACAGCGACTATTACTGTGCAATATTGGAGCGAGTGAAGACCGAAATCGCGAAAAAACAGCCCCATATGAAGAAGAAAAAAGTGTTGTTTCATCAAGACAATGCACCGTGTCACAAATCATCGAAAACGATGGCAAAATTGCATGAATTGGGCTTCGAATTGCGTCCTCACCCACCGTATTCTCCAGATCTAGCCCCCAGCGACTCTTTCCTTTTTTCTGACCTGAAGAGAATGCTCGCGGGAAAAAAATTTGGCTTTGATACTGAGGTAATCGCCGAAACTGAAGCCTATTTTGAGGACAAACCGAAGGAGTACTACAAAATGGTATCGAAAAGTTTGAAGGTCGCTATAATCGCTGTATCGCCCTTGAAGGCAACTATGTTGAATAAAAAAAAATGAATTTTGTCAAAATAATGTGTTTTACTATGGTAGACCGGGGACTTTTCAGCCGACCTGTTATGTATTAATGTACATATAGGTAAAACCCAAAAAATTTAAGTAAGATTCAACGAACACTTAAGAGCATATAGATTACAACAAGCAGATAAGTCGAACCAACAGTGTAACAATACAATTATGTGAAAAATAATAATAGATTATAATTCTAACTTAATGATTATAAGAATATTTATTGAATGTTCTAAATGAATATCCTCATATTTGAACGTTCTTCGAACGTTTTTACATTATAAGAACAATATTTAAAAAATAAATATGAAATACCATATTCTTACTTTCAATATTCTTAGAATTTTCTATAGAATCTACTAATATCTACTTTTTTGCTCTCAGTTAAAAATAAATGGTCCACCATCTGGACTATGAGAGAAACTAAACCTGTATATGTTTATAATTTCTAAAATTAGAACATATTATTGATATATTGGAAAATTTCATGAAAACAAATAGAAAAGTATGACAACTAAACTTGCTGTACATGAACTTCTATTCCAATTCGGAAGAAATTGTTTCTATGGTCATTGAATGTAGTAGGTCTAGTCACTTTCTGGGTACATTCTAGGGTGGTTGGTCTGAATGCCCTTTTTTGAGTTTGGGATTATTATAACCGGAGCTCGGGATATCCCCCATATCACTATCAATTCTCAAATATTTACAATACGAATAATATCGTATCATGGTCGAAAGCAAAAGTAAATTTAGCGAACAAAAAGATACTTCCAAAAACAGAAAATTTTTGATTGGGGTATAATTACGTAGGTATAATAAACTTTTTGTAGAGGTCGTTAAAAAGACTTGTATTTATTATATATTTTAATCGGTTGTAAGTACCACTAATATACTTACCGAATTACATAAGCTCATCGTTTTCTGATAGCACCAACGAACACCTCGTACCAATAATACAAAACTACTTGTTTTACACAGGTCTATTTTTAATACAACATAATTTACCAAAAGTAATATCTTTACACCTTTTTATTGATACAAAACACACAATCCAAAAATACTAATTTAAATTGTTTAACTTTCACATAATATACCCACATCAACATAGTCTAGCAGGGATATTAATAAAAAAGTAATTTAAATTTCTTATTTTTAAATATTTTATATTAACATGTTTATATGATGTTTAGTCAAGTATTTATTTAAAATTAATAACATAAGAATAAATTGAATTTGGAGATTCCGTAAACTTGAACAGCTTGTAAACTTTAAGCTCTCGTATGTACATTCTTAACTGGATTATCTCTACAACTGGGGCAGATCATCCCTCCACTAGTGATCTTCCATAATCATTTGGAACCACCTAGACAGTGCCGTAGCGACCCCAAGGTGCGGCGAAGGATCGTCCACTATAGTTAACAGATAAGTTTATTGTGATCTATCAAGTTTACTGTTCCCATATTTTTTCTCTTTTATTTCCGTGTATATCTATTTATATCGTCAACTGTATTAGAATAAGTATTTTTAAAGAACTGTTTGCGGATTATTTTGTTGTAACGTATTCTCTACCTCATTAATTTCAGCACCAAGGAAATCTTATTATCTTTTATATGTTTGTACATTTTCAAATCATTTTTTTTATCTTCATAGACAGTTTTTTCTGACATCTTTCTGTCATCTTATGATACTTATTTAAATAACTCAGCTTAAAACAACTTTCTTCAGTAGTATCATAAAAAATAAAAAGATTTCAGTGGCGCCCTTATAATTTCTTAAAGAAACAAATATTGTACAATAGTCAGAGCTAATGAACTTACTCACCCCTAGCCGAGGTATTTAACTATCATAATTTTTGTGTGATAAACATTTATAAATTCTGTTAATTATTAAGTATCTTTTACAACTAATTAAAGACGAAATTAAGCTTAATGTTTCTTTTATTGTAAATTACATTTTTTCTTTTGGTATATTGTTATTTTTTTAAAAAAGTTAACTAAATATTTTTATAAATTCACTATCAACAGGTAACTCATATTACAAATTGTCGCCCAACGCACAAATAATATTTCAGAGTATTTAGATAAAATAAGGTATCGTGAATTAAAAAGGCATATAGTACGTATACTTAGATGAGACTTAGTTTGACACACATGATACTGTTCAGTATGGCTGGGTAGATCAGTCTCCGAGAGGAAAGCGTAGGTATAATAATTCTTCACGCTGGAAGTGAAAACGGTTTTGTATCAAATACGTTACTACTGTCTGCGAAAAATATTAAGCAATGTTCATCCGACTATCATGAGGATACGACTGCAGATTTATTCGAAGAATGGTTTCATATCATTCGCGGATATTAAATAAAATTCCAAAGAAGGCAGATACACTCTTACGATTACCTCAAAAGTGACTCACGCCTCTCCGTTGGTTTTCAACTAAACTCGATGTATAAAATAATGACACTTGTCATGAGAGGTTAACATAAATTCTTATGAATACAACCATTTAAACGTTTTTGGCGCTATCTCTTTCCAGCATTTTTAAATTTAAACTAAGGTATGTTTTTTTTTCTATATCTATTAATTTACATAACTGTTTTTATAGCCTGATGATGGCCTCTATGTTGGGCCGAAACTAGTAGCAAAGAAATCTTATCCAACAATAAAAATCTGTGACATTGGCTGTGGGTTTTTCATTAAAATTAATTCAGTACTCTCAAGCCACAGCATCTGCCGTACTTATGCTGGCTAATAGGAAAGAATTACAAGATTACCTATAAAAAGCCTAACTGGATGGAACAATGGATTAATTCACGCAACTTATCAAAAATACTATGAATGACAATTCACATCAATTTACAACAGTTTAAAAAAAAAGTGATATAATGATCAGTCCATCAGAATGGTTGGAGATTGACCTTATCACGCCATTAGCCTATAGATTAGATTACTAATAATGTATGAGAATGAAAAAATTGAATATTTTTCAAGAATTTCATTATCATCAGCAAAACCAAGTTTATTATTTCTGACATTGGAGTGACGTTTACATTTTAGATTTCTAAAAATCATGCAGGATACGAAGAATACTAAATAAAACAAACATTTAAAAATATAATTTTTAATAAAAAAAAATTTAAATAACATATTAAAAAAGGCAAAGTTTCAAAATATATTAAATTCTTATTTATAATAATATACACTTAATTATTTTATCCCACTAGAGATAACAACGTTTTTTTGACATCAGAAGATACTTCCTCCTAAAAACAAGAGACATTTTAAATAGAAATTTATCTTTAAAAAACTATGTATTAAAATGAGAGTATTGACGATTAACAAACATTAAAACAATAACATTTCCACAATATTAAAAACACGCAATAGGTAACTTAGCCCACTACAGATAATAATGCTTTTTTGTAGTCTCCCGATGTATCATCCTGAAATAAAAATTTCATGTTTTAATACCAACAAAATAAGCTTCAAGTTGTTTCCTATTTATCACAATCAAATACGTAAAACGTAAATAATTCATTAATAAAACATGATTAATTTTTTATTGTCTTCCTAGATTCCGATATCAAATAATATCTGAATTATACTTAGTAGTTTTCACAACAAATGGTATTGACTGAAGGATTATAATAAAACGAATTAGACCCTTAAGTTGTAAAATCAGAGATGCACATCATAAATGTAAAAGGACCTGATTACAGCTTACACTGCTTGTTCATTTCAGTATTTGTGTTGCATTGGAAGTGTTCACTTGTGTTACGGCGTGCAATAATTTTATAACATTTATTTGTTACTACAGACATTAATGCAAATATTTTATACCCTAACGTACAGAATAGACAATATATATCCGTGGATAAAAAGTAATAATGCTTCTTCCAGTGGTTCGTTAAAGAAGAATCACTTATCTTGTGACGCGAAAATCATTATAAAACATGTGTATAGTTCCTTACTTCAGCAAGGTTATAACGAGAGTGCTGCAGCAAGAGTATAACCATTAATTTGACGCAGGTGTCTCTAACTTAAGTTAGACAAATTGTTGAAAATTCCATGGAATCAAGAAAAAAGCGTAAAGATTCCGGTGTCACAAAAAGTCTAGACGACTGGGAAAAAGATTTGATAAGGCGAAAAATCTACACTATGTACGATGAGCAGCGTGTCCCTAAAATCAAAAGTTTGAAACAGCGGCTCATCAATGACGAAACTCACATTAACTATGGCCTTACTACTCTTTGGCGAGCCCTGTCTGCAATGGGCTTTAAATATCGCAAAATTATCAAAAGACAAGTAATAATGGAATCCACACGTTTAATAAACTGGTGTTCTGAATATATAACGTCAATAACAAAATACCGGTATGAAAATCGACCAATACTCTACGTCGACGACCCGTGGTTTGACACACATGACACCCCTTTCAAAGAATGGTCTGATTCCTCTGATTGTAAAACAAAAGCACCATCAAATAAAGGGAAGAAAATCACAATATTACATGTAGGATCAGAAAATGGTTGGATCCCAAACGCTATGTGACTTTCTGCCAAAAATATTAAGGACTCTTGTGTTGAAGATTGGTTTAAAAATTGTCTGTTACCCAACATTCCGCCAAACAGCGTTATAGTAATAGACAACGCAAGCTATCATAGACAATTGCAAAAATTCCTGGCTCAAAGAATACGAAATTGGAGATTCAAAACTTCATGGCTGCAAATGACATATATTTTGAGGAAATTATACAAAAAAGAACTTTTACAAGTGCTGCAGTCATTTTCTTTAAAAAAAACGTATATTTATGATACAATTGCAGAAGAAGTGGGACATACAGTGTTACGACTACCTCCCTACTACAATAAATAAATTACGTGTATATCTCCTATATATTATGCAAAAGTCAAATTTCTTTAGTTCGACCCTGTAGCACATTTGCATCTTTTACCTGATGATTTTCTACACAATGAGATTAAATCAGGTAGTTTATTGCAGTTAATAAGCCAATACCATTTACTGTGAAAAATACTATACCTGTGCTAAAAGTTACTAGACGACCTTTTGTCTAATGTCTAATCCCATATCATTAAAAATATCATTAAAAATAGTAATTAAATCTAATATCAGTCATAAGTTTGTTTATTTATAAGAATATTAGATTTTTCCAGATAAATACATTTAACAAGGACGAGTTTTCTTAATTTTTTCTGAAATAAGAAAATCATTTTTATCACGACAATTCGTTCTAAAATTCTGATTATTTTTTAATAACCGCACGCCTATGACTCGTCGATTTCCTTTCCCTTTTCCCTACATTGAAAAGATGAATCACTCTCAACAATTTTAGAAATTATAGAGAGAGATATGAATATTTACTGAACATGTCAGGTGAACATAATATTTTATTCGTTTATTAAAATTTATTATACCTATTATAGTTTATAAAATATTAAACGATGTATAGTAGCCTTGTTTCGTACGCCATTGAAAAAGACCGATTACGGCAAACACGTCATAATTGTTTCCAAGAATTTAATGACTACTATTTAAAATAACGTTAAAAATTATTTAATCCTATAATTAAAAATTAATTTGTTTTTTATCTTTCACACTGTAACCATTTTGATTTGAGTTTAAATAACGTACTTTGTGGGAATTCGCTCGTAAAAACAAATTACAAATTCTATCAAATAGGTACTGATTGGAAATAATTTAATACTAGAATCCTGACTTCAAATTATGAAGATTCAACCCAAAACACCTAAATAAAATGTAGCTGTTTACTTAGTTTTGTTTAAAAATTTAAAAACTATTTGGGTTCAGTACTTTAAGAATGTTTTACGTATTTATTTCATATTTGGCTGAAAATGTAGACACTATACACCCTAAAAAATTATGACTACCTCTGGCTACCAGAGGCGTGCGACAGGGGCAAGTGACAGGTTAATTGTTCCCAAATTCTACGCTACTGGCGGAATAGAAACTTTAGCAGGATTCGATTCAGGATTCTAGTATTAAATTATTTCCAATTAGTAATGAATCACCCTATAATAGCAAAATGAATTTATACATTTTTTCGTTGGCGTCAATACTAAAAATTTGAAAACCATTTGTTTCTCTACTAGAGAATAATGAATAAAATTTAGTCTTTGTCAATACCCAACATTGATAGATTTATTTTTCTTATCCAAATATTGAATATTAAAAAATGTAAAAAAATAATTAAACCATAATGGACAGAAAAATGCAATTAGTAGGTACATACAAAATAATGAGCAATAATTAATACTTACAGCTATTCTTTCTGCCAAAGACTTATCATACATTCTTTCGTATTCTTCTTTAATTTCTTGAAGATCTTTTTCCGATCTAGATACTACGATTCTAATTAACGTCCTATCGTCTGTTCCAATTCCAGCCATTGAATCGTGTAGTCTCTTAGCAAGGTACGCGATTTTGTCTTTAACGCATAGCACTAGCTGCAACATCGCTTCTTTAACTGTTCCTATAAAAAAAATGTTTAAATTTATTATTGGATTGAAACACAATTGTTTACCTGAGAATTCATTTTCGATAGCAGTTTCTATAGGATGTCCTACAATTTCCTCATATTTTTCAAAAACTCTTCGCAAATGAGGTCTATTTCTCTGACACAAAACTGACGTAAAAACTGATTCTTCTGTACCAGCAAAAAGAAGTTCACCAGCTTGAAGTAGATCTTGAGCATCTTTAAAAGCACCGTCTTCATCGATGATGTCCGATTCATCTCTACGTCCCTGTCAATTCAACAATCAGCGTTTGGTACATAATTGATTTACACTGAAATTTTTAGATACTTACTGTTGATAAACCGACTAATAGCCTTTTCAACGTTCCCGATGTGTCTCCTTTAATATCAGATTCTAAAGATCGTTGATATACTAAAAATTAATTATTCTCATATTATGTACCCACTTAATATTTAGTTTTTAAATAACATACATCCTTCATAAACTTGAGTAATTTTAATAACCTCCTCGTTATTATGAACACCTAATATTTCAACTAAAGCACTTTCGTCTGTTCCTAGACCACTAATAGATTTATGTAATTGTTTGGATTGATATTCTATTGGTTCGGTCATTAGTGCCACCATGATATCTTCGAAGTTTCCCCTCAATTCGCTCTTTAATTCTTTAATTAAATCCTGCAATAAAGATTCACTCAAATTCTAAGTACACCACAAAAACGACATTGTACTCACCTTACCGTACATAGTTTTAAATCTGGCAGCTATATCCCTCCTCTGGTCATTGCTCCTTTTTGTAAGAATTTCAATTACAGCATCCTCATCAGTACCGAAACCTTTGAAGGCTTGTTTTAGTGCCTTTGCGTCCTCTTCGTCATTAAAATCGGCATACGGATACACTGTAGGCTAATTAATAACACAGAAAAAGAATACGTATTTGACTAATCACCAAAAAACGTTCAGAATAATTGTTTAAATAAAAAGTAAAAACACAACTACCTACGTATATAATTACAAAAAAATATAAATATAAAAAGACTTACTGCCATTATTATTAATCTCTTTGGTACTATTTATCAATTTATTGTTGTATAACAAAATCCGTTTTCTCTTAACACAACTAAGTATTATTACTCTGTGACACAACACTACCAAACCCACGAGTACAATAAATAACTGCTGATTCGACAGTTGGGTATCGTATGTATGGGTATTAATAATGGAACGGTAGAGCATGCGTTAAAAATTGAATGTAAATTTATTTTTGGTATCGTATAATCAATCGTATTTCAGAAAACGCTTCAATGAAGTTCGCTAGTTTTATATTCCTATGTTTTTTATTACATTATTAATTACATTTATCTGGACTGCTAGAACGAGTCAGTTAGTATCGTATTTTGTGTAAGCGATTTTTGTGAGGGAATATTATAGTCTGGGGGCCAGCAGTAATTTCATGACAGCTGTATTGCCTCTGAAGTGCTGGTAAAATCACGTCACAGACGAGTCACCTGGCGTTTATACAGGTGAAATAAATGCCCAATTTCAACTGAATTTATGAAACTTCTAATCAACAAATGTGATATAGGTTATTTTAACAGGTCGGCTGAAAAGTCCCCGGTCTACCATAGTAAAACACAATATTTTGACAAAATTCATTTTTTTTATTCAAAATAGTTGCCTTCAAGGGCGATACAGCGATTATAGCGACCTTCCAACTTTTCGATACCATTTTTGTAGTACTCCTTCGGTTTGTCCTCAAAATAGGCTTCAGTTTCGGCGATTACCTCAGTATCAGAGCCAAATTTTTTCCCGCGAGCATTCTCTTCAGGTCAGAGAAAAGGAAAAAGTCGCTGAGGGCTAGATCTGGAGAATACGGTGGGTGAGGAAGCAATTCGAAGCCCAATTCATGCAATTTTGCCATCGTTTTCGATTATTTGTGACACGGTGCATTGTCTTGATGAAACAACACTTTTTTCTTCTTCATATGGGGCCGTTTTTTCGCAATTTCGGTCTTCAATCGCTCCAATAATGCACAGTAATAGTCGCTGTTGATTGTTTTTCCCTTTTCCAAATAGTCTGTAACATGTCTATCGTCATGTCACCGTGCACTATTATCGACCGTAAACGATACCGCTCTTATTACCATTAAAACCGACCCTATTTACTGTTAATGCCACTGTAAACAAGACACCCCTTATAGACGCTAACTATGTATCTGTTTGAATGAGGCCAAATAAAGAACGCTGACAACTGACATAAAACACAAATTCCGTCTTGAGCAAATCTATTTAAACGACCCGCAAGACAACGATCCTTCCTTTTCCTCGACGACTAACAGGCGAACTGAAGCGTCTGTATCTCAGCTTGTGAAATTTCCCAAATTGGTTGACGAAAGATACAACCCCCTAAGTTGGAGTGAAAATTACCCCTAAGTTGGAGTGAAAATTACCCCTAAGTTGGAGTCAAGCTACAGTTAAATCATCCTTAAGTAGGAGCCTGACATCTCCCAAGTTGAAGCCAAGCTACAATTAATCCAAGCTAGAGCCCAGTTGCCGCCTATGTGTAGACAGCCCTTCGAACCACTTCTGAGATAAGAATAGGTACTATTACATTTCGAGCAGCCAGAACCATCACAGAAACTTTCATCCATCCATAAAGAAGCTGAAGCCGCCCTTCTAGACAGCACAGACATTCAAAGTTAAGTCCTCTTTTTACAACTCCAGTTCACTATCAGCAAGTACTTATATTCTCAATAAATAAACAATAGCTTTAACAAACAGTTTCATTTGTATACCTTAGACTATAAGTCTTAAGGGTGTAGCGTGGCCGGTATTTCATTTCAAGTAGCTTCTTCATTTGTTTAATTAAAGTAATTACAAGGTGTTTCTATCTTTCTCACCTTAGTTTTTGTATAGTTTTTTGCTTAATCGTTCAAAAGATAGTGGCGCCCTTTTTACTTATACATCAGAATCCTTCCTATAGTGAGCATTAACTTGGAGTCGAACCACCCCCTGGAGAGAGTCTCTTAGCCGGGATCTCTTTTGAGGAGTTATAGTGTCGCAAATTGGCTTCCTGCCTTTTTGGGACAACTATTGCTACAAGTCGATGAACAATATACCGTGTTTATCCCAAAAAACTGAGGCCATAACTTTGCCAGCTGACTGTTGAGTCTTTCCACGCTTTGGTGGTGGTTCACCGGCCGTAGTCCACTCAGCTGACTGTCGATTGGACTCAGGCGTGTAGTGATGGAGCCAAGTTTCATCCATAGTCACATATCGACGCAAAAAATCGGGTTTATTACGACTTAACAGCTGCAAACACTGCTCAGAATCATCAATTCGTTGCTGTTTTTGGTCGATTGTGAGCACGCGCGGCACCCATTTCGCACAGAGCTTCCGCATACCCAAATATTCCAACACGTTCTTTAGATATCTCTAGAGTGTCAGCTATCTCGATCATATTCACTTTAAGGTCACTCAAAATCATTTTGTGGATTTTTTTGATATTTTCGTCGGTAACCACCTTTTTTGGGCGTCCACTGCGTTCACCGTCTTCGGTGCTTATTTCACCACGCTTGAATTTTGCGTACCAGTCAATGATTGCTGATTTTCCTGCTTTTGCTTCAACTGTATTTTTTCCTTTCAAATAACAATATTTAATAAGCACACGAAATTCTTTTTTTTCCATCTTTTTGAAAATAACAAAAGTTGCTTCACTAAAAATGCAATATCTCACAAACTAATAGTCCGACAGCTGTCAAATTTTTACACGAATCTTTTGAAGGTTGATACGTTTCTTTTTGTTCTAAGGTTGATACTATCTAAAAATGAAATGGATTTAATTCTAGTGTCGTCATCTATAGGTCAGACCGGGGACTTTTCAGCCGACCTGTTACTTATAAAAAACACATTCAGCTGCTGTTTCGTTGTCGTCTAATCCTTCAGGTGGCCGACAAAATAATTAAAAAAAAAGTTTTTTCAAACCAATTTTTCATAGCCAAAACTCGGTTATGTCATAGTTTATACAGTGTGTCCACAGATGGGGTTGCCTATAGGAGAAAATTTTTTTTATTCATTTTACGACAAAAAGTCATTCTTTATAAAAGTTTCTGCTTCTTTTAAAAATGAGAGGAACACTGAAAAATCGTAGATTGGATCTACAGGGTGTTGACAAATTAAGAAAACATGAAAATACCTCAATTTATATAAAAGAAAGTTGTTTATACTCTAAAATAAAGCCTTAATATAAATTTTTAAATTAAAATTCCAATTTTGTATGTCCACGGACGAAGTCGACCAGAGGAGAAAATGATTATTAATTTTACGACCAAAATTAATTTTTTATGAAAAAATTTTCTCGGTAAAATGAGATTCACATACCAAACATTAGATAAGATGTATAGGGCGTTAGTAAATTAAGAAACAAAAAAAATTACTTTTGGTGGTAAAATTATTTGAATATTTGTATTCAGGCTTTATTTTAGATTATAAACAACTTTCTTTTATATAAATTTTGTGTAAAATAAAAAATAATAGTACTTCTCTCCTGAGGTATTTTCATGTTTTCTTAATTTGGCAACACCCTGTAGATCGAATCTACGATTTTTCAGTGTTATTCTCATTTTTAAAAGAAGCAGAATTTTTTATAGAGAATGACTTTTTGTCGTAAAATGAATAATAAAAATTTTTCTCCTATAGGCAACACCATCCGTGGACACACTGTAGGTATATAGTAAAAAAAGATTCAGCTGAATACTTATCTTATTAGTGCAAAGTTGCTCAGCTGATAGGCTCCAAGCGTGTAATATTTAAATTAGCTATGAAAGTTAAAGTGCATTAATTACTCACTAAATTTTTTTCAATTGTAAAATGTATCACTTTCCCCCCTGCTAATGTAATATAATATTCTGACATAAATATCATACTTTAATTATTGCGAAAAAGTTTTGTTAACATACAAAAAAACACATTTTAGGTAGTGGTTTTAGAAAACATTTATTTGCAATATGTATATTAAATTTGCAGGTAAACAAATAGACGAATAATTATTTGCTTTATCTGTTTACATAACTATATAATACCTAATAAAATATGATAAAACTGTATCCGAACAATAAAATGAAATGATTTATTCATTCATTTACTTTGTTATCCATAATAAAATGTTTAGCATGATTAAACTGAAATAGAAGTAATGTTTACTGTCGATATTAAATAAAAAGGATTTTGGATGAAATAATAGTACAAACTGTAAAATTCTGTTTAATAGCATAACAATTTTCTAAAAAATATAATTCTTAACATATGTAAGCAATTATAACTACACATAAAAAGTAATATTTAATACGTACAGGAATCTACATAAAACATTCATAGTCAAGCGATTCACTGGTGCAGTCATCATTTTTTAAGCAATTCGTGATTTTTAAGTTCACCTTTTTTTCTCGAATCTAGGGTATGAACAATTTATTCAATTAGAGCGAGAAGCATCTTTTTGATGTTAGACGACTCGTCACTCTGAAAAAAATCAAATTTATCCATAATCCAACTCATCTCTTGCAACAAATTGTTGCTATGCTAATTGTCCATTTATATTTCGAAAATGTTATTATTGGTAGAATTTCAATAAGCTTGTAAAAATACTTAAGAATGGCACTTCTCAATTCTATAAAATTTCAGTATAGTGACTGAATTAAACAAGTGTTATTATAGAAAGACAGAGGGAAAGCTACGGTATTAGATAAGAACAATTACTATTACGATAAAACATAACTTAAATGTTATTTTACTTGTTAATAAAACATTAAGGGTGTTAGTGTGCTGTTGTTATACCAAGTTTTACAAAAAGAATTGGTGCCCAGAATTTTCGATTCATTTAAGCAAAATGTCTTTTTTTGTAGCAACTCTGAAATTTTTGGATGCACGGTATACAAGGTCCGGCAAAACTCTAGTTCTAGAACTCGTAGTTCTATAACTCTTATTGTGTATATATAACTTACATATTTATTTAAAAGTTATATGTCAAGGGTAATTAAAATCAAACATTTTAAAATTATATTCATGTATACCGGGTGGTCCATTAGTAAACTAGGCAAATAACTTAATTTTTTTCAAATGGAATGCTATACCTGTTTCCACATTTGTTGAAAATTGATCAATTAGCAGCTTGATCCTATTCCTACTGGAGACTTATTTTTGTTAAAGTTGGTAGTTATGTTTATATAAATGTAATCATATATTTTTTTTGTGTAATTAAGTTGCCAGGTGAAAGTTACCTTGGTAAAACAAATTTTGTAGTTAATTTTATAAAATAAAATAACGTGTCAACAAACTGTTAAACTTTGGACGTAGTTTATTTCTTTGGTAAAGAAACCCAGATCCACCCCAAAATCTCAACAACATTTTTAGAACCGAAATAGTTAGTAATATGAACTTTAAATTTTGTTTGTAAAATTTCCAGTCACCTCGGAGAAAACCACCTTTTTCCCAAAAAATTTGAATTTGCACATCCCTTTTTAAAAAAACGCAACTTTATGGGGTTTAAAGATAAAGCTTTCAAATTACCAATGTACCAATACAAAGGACTGAAGATTTTTTTTAGATTCAGTTTAAAATTTTAATTTTGAATTGAAGTTTTTCAAATAGGATAAATATTCATCAATGGATACTGGAGGGAAACACATTTTTTGGTAAAACTCTGAGTAGGCTGAAATGTCAGAATGTTTTATGTTTCTATAGTGACAGTTTCGATTCATTTTTGCTAGTTTATTGTGTTTTTTAAGCTTTGTGCGTTTGGTAATGAATTTTACTACAAATAAATTAACTGACATGATTTTTGCTTTGGGAGAATCCGACAGAAACTGTGTATTAGCAAAAAAAATATAACGCGTTCCAGATAAAAAGAGTTTTGAAAAATTGCTCAACCAATTTAACGAAACTGAAAATGTGGCGTATAAACCACCAGTAATTCCAAATGTGCTATATTCATGACGGTTATTTTGGCAGTAACAAAAAATCCAAATACAGGCCAGCAACATTTTTCGGAATTGGTGGAAGGTCTTTTGGACGAATATTAAAATATCATCATTATCATTAGTACAAAATCCAAATGCATCAAGAGCTGAAAAACATGGATTTTGAAGTTAAAATATTGTTTATGTAGGTATTATTTAAAAGACAAATACCTATTTAGATTCAGCTAATATAAAACCAAAGTTACCACGGAAACAATGATATTGAGTCCTTACTTCATCGAAACTAACATTACTGTTGAGTTGATTTATTTTATAGGTCACTTAGAAAAAGTTAAAATATCTCAAAGAATATTAATTTTTTACCTAAAAACCCAAGCAAACTATCCAATCGCTCTTCTCAAAGATTATTATTATTTTTATATTTTATACATCAACATTACATTATTTTCACTGATCACTTAACTATAAAACAAACTTAAATAATTATTTTAATAATTTTCTGAGGTAATCGTTCATTTCTTTATCGACCTAATAAATTTAATAACATTTTTTCGTATTTTCCTGTCGAATCACCCTAAAATAAAAAAAATAAATAAATAAATACCTTTAAACAGGTTATAACTGATACCATAACTTTTTTATTTTATTTTGAACTTTGCTAACATAGGAACCAACAAACAATAAAAATATTTATCGTAAATAACATAACTAATTGCTTGTAATAACGTATTATATAATTTTTGTCATCTTTCTCTTGGCTTTAACCAATTATAATTAACAAGGTCTTAAGGTATTTTCCAGAACAGTCGTCCTAAAAAAATAAGAAAATATTCCATCAGTGCCGTGCACTTTTTCAAAAAAAAATGATTTTAAAAATTTGTTTAATTATAACATCTAGCAAAATTTGGGATTTAAAAAGCTAATTGCTTTTTAGATCTTTTGTTCTGATTATTGTATATTTACAGCATCAAATTTACCAGAAATAAGCTTATAAAATATCTTAGTTTTTATCCATTATTTCTTTATTTATATGGCAAGCGTGTTTAAGTTTAAATAAAGCAAATAGGTATGTGTAATGGAAAAGAATTATAGGAGAAATAGATGTAAAAAACAATGTAAATATGTACATGTGCGTTGGTTAATATAGTAAGCAATAAAATGTCCCTTACCGATACTCTTTCGTAGAGGCTTTTGGAATATTTAGCTTGGTATGCCTCTTTAATATCCTCCAAATCAATTTCAGATCTGGAAACAATGATTCTGATGAGAGTTCTATCGTCTGTACCAACACCAGACATGGCGTCGTGTAGTTTTGTCGCCAAATAAGTTGGTTTGTCTCTTATACTGCTAACCAGGCTCAAGTAGGCTTTCTTGGTCGATCCTGGAATTATAAAAATACCTAGTATGAATTGATTATTCATATCAAACCTGTAATACTAGAAAATTTTGAATCATATTTCAAAATTTCATCCTGTACAATTTATAATAGACTGTTCAAATTTCTTGGCCAATATCCCACTTATATTATTGAAAACTCAAAATATTTTAACTGGGTGACATAAAATCCGTTTTTTTTTCGTTTACCTGAGAATTCATTATCAATGGCGTCTTCGATGGCATGCCCGGTCAATGATTCGTATTCATCGAATATGAGATTAAGTTGTTTGGTATTTTTCTGGCAGAGAATGGAGTTAAATACCGATTCTTCGGTGCCCCAAGAAGATTCTCCGGCATCGTATAATGCTTGGGCATCAGCTGCAGCGGCGGTTTTATCAACTACGTCAGAATCGTCGCGACCACCCTGTAAAAACAAAAAGAAAATACGGTCATGAAATATAAAAGGTAATTAGGAGGTAATTTTAGATTTGCTAAACTTACTGTGCTTAGGGAAACCAACAATCTTTGAAGCGTTCCAGATTCGTCACCCTTAATGGCGTCTTCCAAAGATTCTCCGTACACTGTAAAATTAATTTTAATTAATGTATAATTTTTATGTTTTAATAATAATAATAATAGCTTTATTGTCCAACAGGTATCCATTTATAGGAAAATTTTACAATGTTTTGAAATTTTATAGTAACTGTGTTCTTTCTGTGTTCTTTTATTCATAGTATTTAGTATAATAGTCCAGTCGAAGCAGACATGAAAACTGTTCTGTCAGCATCTAAGGTTGTGTGTTCTGTTCTGTCAGTATCTATGGTCCTGTGTTCTGTGGTCATGAGACTGACAGGAAAGTCGGCGAGAGCGGGTTTTGACAATTGTAAGGTTATTGTACTGATCAAGACATTAAAATGAATATACTTGCTAATATTTAGTTGTTTTATATTACAACCTGTGACAAAACAAAAACAGTCTTAAATAGAAAAATAGAAATAATGAAACTTTAAATCAAGATGGCGACGAATCCACAGAACTATCAGAAAAACAGCTGGAAACAGAAATAACCCTCTGCAGCCACCGGCACTACACACAAAGGTATACCTATTTAAGACAAGAATGATGAGTTCTATACAAAGGAAATGCTGCCAACAAAACGAACAAAAAAATAGTGAAAAGGGTTAGCCCCATAAGGAAGCGGTTTTTCCAATACATTTTTGATTTTTCTTATCTATTTTTGGTCCCTTTACCATCCATGTTGTACCCGAAAACAATGGAAGTATTTTTAGATATTTTTAATTTTGAGTATTTTACATCTTACAGTTGACGAAAAACTAAATGTCAGCTGTCAACACATAAACGTATCGTTAAGGTATTAAGGTAGTATTATTCATTATGCAGCATCGTATGTTAGATCCAAAACCCTATTGTAATAATGAGTCTACTGAAGCTGAGGTAAATGCAAAGAAGTGTAGACACCGTGGTTAGGTGTTGTCAGGCATGGCTTCGAGAAGGCCGTACGCAAAGAGCAAGGGGCTCTGGATGCCCCCGTAGAACAACAGACCGTGAAGATCGCCGCCTAAGATTATTGGCCTTAGGGGAGCGTTTCTCCACTACCAGGTCCATTGCAAATGAATGGTTTGCAGAACACGGAAGACCTTTTGGCCTGTTTTCATACCGACCACACTGGGTCCTCCCTTTAACCCCAGAACCACGACGTAATCGCCTTGAGTGGTGCAGAGAACGGTCACTCTGGGATCAGGAATGGAACAGTATTTTGTTTATATAGGGATGCACGATGGTCGAGCGAGGGTTAGAAGACGACGTGGTGAAAGGAGAAATCCACGGTTTTTTGTTGAAAGGCATGTTCATCAAACTGTTGGAGTTATGGTTTGGGGTGCTGTAGCTTATGGTTCGAGATCACCTTTAATCTTCATCAGAGGTAACATGAACGCGCAGCGTTATATCCAAGAAGTTTTAGAACCCCATCTTTTACCCTATCTTAACACCCTGGCAAATCCAATTTTCCAACAAAATAATGCCCGACCACATGTCTCAAGAATCACAATAGACAAATTTTATAAAAATAAAATCATTTAAACTGGGTGTTCGGATTTTTATGTCACTTAGTACATTTATGAAGAATTTCATATTTATATAGATTTTAAGCCACATACAAGTATTTACCATTCACCTCATATATTAACAACCTTCCAAACCTCGGTACATTAAACATTTCTCGAGGTATTCAAATTCCAGAAGCAGAATCTATAAAATATCTCGGGATTGTTATTGATAGACATCTAAGATGCAAACTTAGAGGGCTTATATCTAAATTTAAATTTCTTAAACAGTTCTTAAGTATTTCCAATCTACGAATAATGTATTATGCACTTATACAATCACAAATTACATATGGCATTTTAGGCTGGGGTGGAATAAGTGATAAATATTTAAATTCTGTAAATACGATACATAAATGGTTAATAAGAATTATATATGGAAAACAATTAAAATATCCTAGTGAAAAACTATTCAGCGAAAGTAAATTTTTAAATGCGCGCAAACTGTTTTGTTTTAAGATAATTATGAATATACATCAACAAAAAATAAAATTAAACTTTGCAACTCATTCGCATAATACAAGATCCAGTTCTGCAATTCTACCAAAATGCAATAAAATAATATTTCAGAGATGCTTTAATCATTTAAGACCAAAACTTTACAACTGCTTACCAGAAAACCTTAAAAAAATTAAAAATTATAAAAACATAGATATAAAAAAATTATTAAAGAATGGATGGCCAATACTGGTACGAAATTTTTTGAACATTTGATAAACTCTTTCTGATTTTTTCTGACTTCTGATAATTCCAATTTAATTAAAAAAAAAATAATTAGATGACTTAATTCAGTGCCCTACTCACTCTACTGAATTTGATCATATTATCTACTGAATTTGATAATATTATCTATAGCATTAATATATATGGTTACCTACTTTATTTACTTGTTAATTTTCATTGTATAAAATCACACACAAATAGTGATTACCCTGTGTGGTATCACTATTTCAGTGAAATTGCATGTTTATTTTATTAATTTTACAAATTATATTCAACTTTGTAGAATATTTTTAAATAAACATTTTTATTATTATTATTATTACATTTTATTTCGATAACACTTTTTCGAAATTAAAAAAATTATATTTTCCTATTAACCTAAAACGTATTTTTTCAGCTAACACGATAAAATAGGGGAGTGTAAGGACAATAATAGGAATAAAAGAGCAAAAACAGGACGGTTCAAGGATGTAGGGCACTATTTAATCGATATTGAACGCTGAAAAAGGCGGCAACAAAGTTTTATTGTAGGTAGATAACTGTTAAACTATTTTTATAATTTATATTTTGTATAATTTTATATTTTGTTTTTGTCGTGTCGCCTTAATAAATAGATAAATTGAAATAGTAAGCAATGTGTTATCTAATTACTTAGTGGTAATTGTAGTTAAATGAAAAAAATGTTAATGTATTAAGTTGATTCGACTTACGAGCTTCGTATCTTTCGGAAATTTGAAGAATTTCATCATTATTGTGAACTACTAAAATTTCCACCAGCGTGTCATCGTCCGTTCCAGCTCCTTTAATTGCTCGATGTAGTTCTTCTACTTGATAATCCAAAGGGTCTTTCAGTAGAGCCAAGATGACGTCTTCGAAATCACCGCCCAAGTCACTCTTCAGATCGTCGATCAGATCCTTTCAAACAAATACAAAAAATTAACTAGCAGCAGATGATAAAAAAATTGATAAAAGCATATTTAAGTACGTTAAAAATTAAACCAAGGTTAAATGGTTACAAAAATTTACCAAATATGTACTTTTAGACCCATCCTAAATGACTTATGCCCGGTTTCACCAACGTCAAATACATTTTATTTGTCGGAATATACTGTTTGGCACTTATATCTTTTATTTGCAAGGATTTGCTATAAAACATAACCCACAAATACAAATTTGAATCTTCATTCAGTAACACATCAAATTGTTCATTTTTTTACGAGCTACAATTTAGTTTATTTTGATATCGTTGTTAAAATGCATATTTTATGAGATATTTGCAAAAAACCGTTGAAAAACATGGAAAAAATCGTAATTTTCCATCGGCAATAAATATTGAGTTTTTGAAAAAACTTGTAATGTTAAAACTGGCCCTCACTTATATACGGACTTGCTGGACCAGAATACAGAAAAACGTGGAATGCTTAATTATTGCAAACATAAGTTAATATTTATATACAATAACTTAAGTAGGATACTTACTTCTCCAAACATTGTTTTATACGTTGTGACTATCTGTCGCCTTTGTTCGTTGGTCCTCTTGGCCAAAATTTCGATTATAGCGTCTTCATTAGTGCCCAAACCGTCTAAAGAGTCTCTCAAAATTTGAGCGTCTTCGTCTTCTTTGAAATTGGACCAAGGAAATACTGTCGGCTGCAAGTAAAATAGTTAAATAAGTAGTTAATTATTATAATTATTACGTAAAAGTTACTTATACCTATTATTCTATGAGCTAGATTTCTTCTAGTTGGATATAAAATTTTAAAAATAATCAATCAATTTGTTTTAAAACATCTACAAAATATCTGGGTATTTGAAAACCGATTATTGCGAAATTGACACTTACAATTGTTATAAATGTCACATACTTGTCAAACACTACAGATGCCTACTTAATAATTAAAGAGTAAATCAGAAAACGAAATAATTTTTGTAATTATTAGTTATTTATTGTACAAGACGATAAAATTTTACTTTATCTTCGAGAGCTAATTTTGCTCGAGAGATTTTATCGTCGTGTGCAACACAACATTTTTTTCTATAGCAAAGATTTCAAGTTCAGGTGAAAAATAGAATTTTATAGAAAATTGTAATTTTGGGCACAAAAATCGCTATTGTGTTGCTCCGTTGCTAGGGATATGAATTACTCTGTCAAACAAATGTTACGTTTTGGTTTTTGCTGAGAATATGTACAAAGTAAATAAATACGAAATAGACGGAAAATAATTGACACAAGAAAAGGAAAATCTGCCATCATATGTAGAAAATGCAGCGTTGGAAGAAGAAAGTTTATTGTTACCACAAAAACCTAGTATGATGTATGAGAAAGAATATCAGTATTTTAAAAAGTGGAAAAGTATTAAGAATATCAATAGCGTGAGTGAAAAAATACTTTTAGCGTGTTTATCTGAAAAGTCGAAGAAAGCGATGCCATCGTCATTATGGTCGTATTATTCGATGGTGAGGTGTACGTTGTTGGTGAATGAAAATTATGACATTGTTAAATTCAGCAACTTAACAACCTTACTAAAAAACTTGAGTGGAGGATACAAAGCTAAAAAGTCCAAAATCCTGGAGTCAAATGGCATTATTAAATTTCTGACAGAAGCTCCTGATGACGTCTATTTGTTGATGAAGGTTATTGCTATTTTTGGTGTGCTAGGTCCGATGAATTGTACAAACTAGAAGTGTTTAATATGGACGATAGAAAATCGGTGATAATCGTTTCATTATCTGATACTAAAACCAAGGATAGGTCGTTTTGTATTATTGACAAGAAAAGTGGAGTGTTTCTTGGAAATTGTGAGGGGGCCTTGCGCCCCAAAAATGTACCTCACAGTAAGTTTTTTGAGAATTACCGACAACTAAAGTGGACTACTCAATCGGTGGGGATTAACACTATATATAATATCCCCAAGAAGATTGCAGATTTTTTGAAACTTGCAAATTCAAAAATGTACACGGGGCATTGTTTCCGTCGTTCTTCAGCTACTATACTCGCAAATTCTGGAGCTGATCTGGTAAAACTTAGGTGGATGGAAATCGTCATCCGTTGCAGAATCTTACATTGAAGAGTCAATGAGCAATAAGATTGCTGTATTCAAGTGTATACTTAGCGGACTTGATATTCAATCCAGTACCTCGAATCAAGTTTTTAAGAAAATAGTTATCAAAAAATTGTTTGTATTTTTTAACACCATTGTTATAAAAATTGGTAAAAATATGCATTGTTTATGAGCTTATTTTTTTTGTAATATATTAAAAAAATATTTGTTTCTAAAAAATGCGTTTGTTAATTAACATTCTATTTTTGCCACTAAAACCAATTTTTCTTTACAAACCATAAATTCTATTGTTCTTTTGGATTATAAAAAAATTCATTCATTTTTTATCGGTTTATTTAATTTGTTTCTTTTTCTTAATATTTTTGTGTTCATTTCTTTCTTTTTATTATTATAACATTGTTCAAATCAAAATATTCCGAAAACGGTACATAATATCGAGTTTTACCAAGAGTACCTTTTTGGTGTAGAATTAAACGATGTTTATGTTCACTTGGAGTTTTGACTAATAATTCTACCCTAAAAAAAGTTATGTTGAATAATACGTTGTATGAATCGTGTAACTAGCGCCCTCTATGAGAGTTAGTTATAAAAACAAATTCATGGGATATATCAGCTTCGAAAACATATTCGTATAAAATTTCATTGCAATGGTGCCAGTAGTTTCGGCAAAATCGTAGGAAATGTGTAATTTTTTATTTTCTTCAACGCCCTTTATCTTGAAAACGGATGGCGTTAGAAAAAAATTTTACTAAGCAAACCCCAATTATTTTTCAGTTTTTTACCTATCCTAGAGACGGTGTTACCTTTTTTTGAAACACCCTGTATTTAATCTAATTTATGATTAGATTTAACCCATATTTTTCACATCTTTATAACAACTCTATTTAACAAGGATTGCAGGTCACAAATATTTGTGACAAGGAGACCAGTGTCATCAGGATAACGAATATTGTTAACAACTAGACATTGATGTCTATGTATAAACTGACGAGCTGGTAGATCATCTAGCCGGTCATTAAAATGATGACTAATTTAATAATTTATTACTCACAAATAAAGTATCTGTAAGGTACCAAGAAATTATTTATGCAACAAATTTTTGCAATTAAGAAAATGATTTTGTTGGTTCGGTTAATCAATTATCAAGATTTCTTTTAAGAATAAATAATCTATTTTAAATTTAAAACAACTTTGGTTTAATTATCGTAAATTTATAGGATATCCTGCAGATTAAAATGATACCAAAGCTGTTTTATATTTTATTAATAAAATTATTGATGTGTTTTAAATAAAAGTAAAAACATCGAAAACGCACATTGTTAAATGGAATAAATATAACATAAAAATAAAGAAAATAACGAACAAAAAGTATTAAGTTTTATTATTTATTAATGTATTTTACACTGCTCCACAATTGAAGTGAAGTGGATATTTTTTAAATTTCAGAAAATTGCGTACAAAAATAATATTTTAAATATACGTATCATGCTATCATTTTGTCTTGTTTTTCTTTTTATACGCTGTTATCTCTTTATCCAGAATTGTAGGAATTAGATTTCAAAATAGTGAAATTTTTTGTCGCGTAGAAGTGCTTGCAGTGACTAACATTGTTACTGTAGTCCATAAATCTGTTTCCTTGAAAAAAAATGGCGCTATGGCGATTAGACACGGTGCAACTCGATCAATTAGTACGTTGGATACACGAAGGCTCAAGTCAGGAAGAAGTTGCAACAAGGTTTAATGTGTCCCAAAGTGTTGTTAGTTGTACATGGAATCGATATTTAGAAAATGGGTTTGCAGCGTAAGGGCATGGAGGAGCTACAACTCCTGCTCAAGACCGGAAGAGTGATATCTTGTAAAAATGTTAGAAAAAGGTCGCATGCATGTAATTTAAGAATCAGAAGGCGTAGTTCGCATCCACAGTTTACAGCGTGCCTGCAAATATCGGTGGGCGAGAAAATACAGTCATTGGAGTTTTCAGTATATTTACAGAAGAGTCCAGATTTCGGCTGAATATGTGTGATGGTCGAATATTGTTGTGGAGAGAAAGAGGACAGCGATACAATGAACGTTTGATGGCTCCAACCACTCTTTTTGGTGGTGGATCAGATTTCATGTAAGGAGGCATATGTTATGATGTTCGCGCTGATTTATTGGTGTTAATGAATATGACAATGACGGCTGTACGATATAGGGAAATGGTTATAACAGGTCGGCTGAAAAGTCTCCGATCTACCATAGTAAAACACAATATTTTGACAAAATTCATTTTTTTTATTCAACATAGTTGCCTTCAAGAGCTATACAGCGATTATAGCGACCTTCCAACTTTTCGATACCATTTTTGTAGTTCTCCTTCGGTTTGTCCTCAAAATAGGCTTCAGTTTCGGCGATTACCTCAGTATCAGAGCCAAATTTTTTTCCCGCGAGCATTCTCTTCAGGTCAGAGAAAAGGAAAAAGTCGCTGGGGGCTAGATCTGGAGAATGCGGTGGGTGAGGAAGCAATTCGAAGCCCAATTCATGCGATTTTGCCATCGTTTTCGGTGATTTGTGACACGGTGCATTGTCTTGATGAAACAACACTTTTTTCTTCTTCATATGGGGCCGTTTTTTCGCGATTTCGGTCTTCAATCGCTCCAATAATGCACAGTAATAGTCGCTGTTGATTGTTTTTCCCTTTTCCAAATAGTCGATGAACAATATACCGTGTGTATCCCAAAAAACTGAGGCCATAACTTTGTCAGCTGACTGTTGAGTCTTTCCACGCTTTGGTGGCGGTTCACCGGCCGCAGTCCACTCAGCTGACTGTCGATTGGACTCAGGCGTGTAGTGATGGAGCCAAGTTTCATCCATAGTCACATATCGACGCAAAAAATCGAGTTTATTACGACTTAACAGCTGCAAACACTGCTCATGCAGAATCATCAATTCGTTGCTGTTTTTGGTCGATTGTGAGCACGCGCGGCACCCATTTCACACAGAGCTTCCGCATACCCAAATATTCGTGAACGATATGTCCAACACGTTCCTTAGATATCTTTAGAGTGTCAGCTATCTCGATCATATTCACTTTATGGTCACTCAAAATCATTTTGTGGATTTTTTTTTGGATATTTTTGTTGGTAACCACCTCTTTTGGGCGTCCACTGCGTTCACCGTCTTCGGTGCTCATTTCACCACGCTTGAATTTTGCGTACCAGTCAATGATTGTTGATTTTCCTGGTGCAGAGTCCGGAAACTCATTATCAAGCCAAGCTTTTGCTTCAACTGTATATTTTCCTTTCAAATAACAATATTTAATAAGCACACGAAATTCTTTTTTTTCCATCTTTTTGAAAATAACAAAAGTTGTTTCACTAAAAATGTAATATCTCATAAACTAATAGTCCGACAGCTGTCAAATTTTTACACGAATCTTTTGAAGGGTGATACTATCTAAAAATGAAATGGATTTAATTCTAGTGTCATCATCTATAGGTCAGACCGGGGACTTTTCAGCCGACCTGTTAGAGCTAATAACTGTACCATTTTTTGGTACAATAGGCCAACAATTTGTCTTTATCGACGATAACCCCAGAACAGAGGATATGGATGGAGAATAAGAACCATGCCAAATAGAGTGATAGCACTAAGGCAAGCTAGGGGTGAAATTTGTTTAATTTATTTTTTTTGGTATATTGTAACGTGAAAACGTGAAAGAATAAATATTAACTTATTTTATCGAATTTTGATCGGTTATAATTAAGGAGTGTTGATTTGGGTGGTGTTTTTTTTCTTTTCGTTTTTTTTTCGGGGGTAGGTTTTGGTATTTTTTTTTCGGGTTTTTGGGAACTTCTACAGAAATGATGTGCCTTTTCGTCTATATTTTTAAATTTTCGTTTTTTTCGTCATGGACTTTGTGGCGTGACGTCAAAGTTTCACTTTTTTTTGGCGAAAAAACCTTGGTTCCGGAAAATAAGGAAACTGTTGGGAAATCGAAAAAGTTTTTATTCCGGACGTATACAGGGTGGGACAAAATTTCAGAATTCGATAATGGTATTTCCCAAGTCCTTTTGGATTTTCCGGAAAAATGGAAAACGTGTTTTGTTGAAAATCGCATTTTAGCTCCAAACTTTCTTCGATAACTTTGGTGTTTTTAAGATATTTTTTTGAATGAGGCCTCAATCGAAAGAGGAAATTTGGTCCTACGACATACTAAATTTTGAAAAAAATTATTATTAACCAACGAAAATTACAGATTTTTTGTAATATTTTGTTGAGCAGTGTATTTCTAGGCCATTAAACTAATTTGAAAAATTGTACCTAATTTAGGATGAAATTTGAAGGCTATTACTATTTAATTACTCCATTTATATATATAAAACAAAAGCTAGTCTACATTTTAAAAAATATACTATATTCCGTAAAATTTTTACCATTCCATTATAATTTTTTGGGGGTTTTAGAAATAAACCCAAGGTTTTTTATTTAATCGATGCTTGTTTTATAAAATGTTACATACATATCGTTTAAATTATTTAATATAAAAATTTACTGAAATAATCGATAATGAAATTGGTTGAGATTCCAATATTTTGATGATGAAAGTGTTAAGCAAATTTAAAAAGAAAACTTACCGCCATTTTTATAGTAAAACGCACAAACAGGACTTTATTTAATAATGTAACTTCAACGTCTGAGGAAACCACCTTTACAATAATATAATAAAATTCTTGTTGCGCGAGAATCGACTAAGACGCTTGCGTATTAGAATTATGCAAGTTGTGTGTGGTAGAATGCTACATATTCCCACCACCTCAACCTTTTTATACGAATGCCTAATCGTAAACAACTTTTATATTTTATATCTGCTTATGATATAATTTTGTTTATTTTTTAACGTATTATTTTTACTTTATTTGTTTATCAAAATAATTTTTTTCGTAATACGATTAATTAAACAAAAACGTTTTAACTCGCACAGAGTACATAGAAGAGGTGATGATTGTTAACGACACAAATAATTATGATACGGATCGGATGATTCATTCATTTAATAAGTTGTTTATGGTGAAGTATTTCCCTGTGTCACATTTCCTCCCAATACTTAAATTACTTCACGTATTCTAATTATCTATTCATAGGCGGCTCAAAACAGTGGCAGATCAACGAAATAATGTTATCCCTACATTTTCTCACTTAAATGCTATATTCCAATAATTTTAATGTACCAAAAAGCGTTTTTATGGTCAAAATTTGCACACAGGATCGGTTCTTGTATTTGTATAATTTGGGTTAAGTATAATCATTTATATTTGTGTTCCCGAAGGCGTAGTGAGAGTTAGTCCATGTTGTTAAATAATTTTGGTGAAAAATGTTTCGTCCTTGGGAAGTTTTATCCCTTGATGCCAAAGAAATCGTCAGACATGTTCATCAGAAGCTGGTCCAAAGGGGTTGGGCTTTTACTCCTGCTGTAAGAGAAACCAGCGATTTGACAGGGATACCGGAATTATCAGTGAGAGTTCACATTTCGAGGTTTACAGAACCACTGATGACGGTGGTAAAGATTTGATAAGAAGAACTATCTACTCTATGTACGAAGAAAACTTAGTGCCATCAGATCATTGCAAACAAGACTAAGAAGCTCTACTGAGATAAAAATGACCTATGTGACCTATGGACACTTACTAGGTTTTAAATACTGCAAAATTGACCAAAGGCAAGTTAAAGGATCACGATTATTCATGCTGGATCAGGAGATGATTGGACTCCAAACAGTTTGGGACTCTCGGCGAAGAACATTCAAGATTCCTCGTTGGATTACCACCAAGATACTACAGCCGAATTGTTCGAAGATTGATTCGAAAACACTTTACTGCCAAATATTCCCCCGCATAGTGTCATAGTCATGGACAATGCCAGTTACCATAGTCGCCAATTGAAGAAGGTTCCAGTCTCTTCAAATGCAACAGCGGAAATCCAGTAATTTATGCTCCAAAACAACATGTACTTTGAAGGATTTAAAAAAAACGCAGCTTTTAGAGGTTTTAAGGACATTTAACTTACAGAAGACATATGTATGTGACACAATTGCAGCATCCAAAGGACATACAGTCTTCCTCCTTACTACTGCGTATTCAAACCAATTGAGCATATTTGGAGAAAACTAAAGAACAAAATACTGTAACTACATTATGTCCTTCTGTAATTGCATTAATCCGGCAAAATGTAGATGACCCAGACGCTGATTGTTGGAAAAGAACAATAAACCATGTTATAAAAATGGAGGATTCATACAGGGCATTTCATACTACCATAGAACCCCTTATAATTGAGGCTATCAGCGCAAAAGTGGTGTAACCCACTATTTGTGATGGTTGCAGTTTTGGTGTAAACTACATTCCATACATTATTAACTTTGAATACAAAAGTGGAGTAAGCCACCTTTTGTTATCAAAACAACAGATGGCGCTAAATAAAAAATAAATTAATAAAAACAAATCTATCTTAGCAAATTTTAAATCCTATTTTTCCTAAGTGTAGTGCCGGGGGTTACACCACTTTTGCTCTGATAGCCTCAATTAATGTAGACGATGATAGTGATAGTGAAACTGAATTGATATATTAACATATTTAAATTTTTATTAAATTTTATTGTGAATATCCATTAATATGCATTTCTATTAAAAAATTATTTTTGCAAATTTAATCCTGACCTGCATTCTTCACCCAAACTCAAAGTCTATTGTGTAAAGGCGGCATCCCACCGGACGCTCTGCTCTGCGCCGTGCCGTTCGTTTTCGTTCGATTGTGCGCGTTAAGGGGCTTGAGCGTTTGGTGGGATCGACAAACTGCTCCGCGCCGTGCAAGTTCGAACAAGGGCGAACATTATCCGTTGGTTGTCGGTACTTCAAAGAAACGTGCGCGTTCAGTGGGACTGGTGTTCGTGATTTGATTTTGTGTTTACATTTTTTTTAAAATGAGTTTTGAGTGGAATCATGAAGAAATTGAAAAACTTCTAGAATTATATCGAGAAAAACCAGAATTGTGGAATCCAAAAAGCAATAATTACCATATTAAAAATACAGCTTTCAAAAATCCTATATCATTACTTTTATTATGAGTTTACAAAAATACCCCTCTTATTTTTATTAGTTGAATGTTAAGTTACTTTTATTATGAGTTTCCAAAAAAGCACTGTTATTTTTATTAGTTGAATAAGTTACCTACTTATTATGTAAGTTGAATAAAAATTAGTTTTACGTACGCGTATATATTGTTTGAGTGCTTCATTGAGCGCACTACAAACTTCCATAACACTCCTTGATACAGTTTGCTGGGACACTTTGAATGTATACATGAGACTGCTAAATGAATCTCCTGTTGCTAGGAACCGTAAAGTGATTGCCAGTCTTTCTCTAGCAGATACAGCAACTCTGTAATTAGTATCCTTTTTTCTTATGACTGGTTCAATCATTGTTAACAGGTGCTCGAAATCTTGCAACGACATACGACAGAAATTTTGAAACTGTCCAGCAACTAAATCACTTAAAAGATTATTTCCTCCATAAATGTATACTTTTAAATACTAGTGTAACCCAATAACGACGTTTCCTCCGGGTCTTTCGTTTTTCTTGTAAAAAATGGTTAATTACTATAATAGCAGCACTAGCTACTTTCGTTTCCATCGTGCGCGTGTCAATTTAAACTGGAACTTTTTGCTCCTCGACGAACATAGCGCGCAAACTTGCGCCGCTATGTGTCGTTCTGCGCCGCGCTGCTCGGCACAGCTCGGCACAGAGCAGAGCGGAGCAGAACAGAGCGTCCGGTGGGATGCCGCCTTAAGGTCCGGCCTTTTAAAGGAGCCATAACGGGGACAGGGTCGGCTTGAGAATGAGATTAAATAGAATTTTAAACTTACTAATTGACAAAAATAATATTTTATTGGTAAAGGGTAAATAAGTACAAAAAGACGAGTTTAATGAAATTTAAGCTAGATTAACAAATAAAACTATTAGAAAAGGAGCATGATATCAAAAACAAAAATTTTTTACTAAATTTTTTTACCTTGGTTAATTTATTGCATATTACTCCAAATTAAGTTCGGTTTCACTATCATAATGTAGTATTTTTTGGCCTAGGCCTGAAATTGGCTAAATGAGTCATAGTCATAAGGATGGAGGGAAATATATTAAACACCATGACGTATACTGCTGGTGTTTCTTACATTAACCTTGCATAATTTAGCGGTTGAAGTAAAGGTCGATCCTTGTTTTGTGGGTCGTACAGCAATTCTAAACAAACAATTACAACAATCCTTATAATTGTTATGCACGGATGACTATGGTAAACTAAATTTAATCTCAAATACACCAACAAATGAACCGAAGCACAATATGTTTACAGTTTTATTACCTAATTAAAATTGCAATAAAGTAGAACAATTAAAACGAATTAAATAAACTTTTTAAAATAATTTATTTAATACGATATTCACAACACAGTTTTTTTTGTTTATAAATACCTTTCTTCTTACATCTTTAACAAAATTAATTTCTATAGGAAATAGAATTCTTATTGAGGTTAAGTAGCTTAAAGAAATCTATTTTATTGTCAGGGCACCTGACCAACTAATACGCTCGAAACTCGGCTGACTAACTATAAAAATAAAGATTTATTTACAAGTTTACTATTTATTTAAAAAAAGGAATTTTATTTATAACCATTTTATAAATATGTTATCTTAGAACTTCATTATTAAATTGACTATATATATAATTTTACATAATTTGTTGTTGTGGAAGAACTGACATGCAGTAAATGCGAACAACTTCTTCGCCATTTTTGCTATGTGAAAGAAATATTTCTTTCTCTTAACATTTTTTTATGTACCTGTGAGAGCAACATCTTCCTCTATCCCTCAGATATTTACACTTTATCGTATTTTTTTGTTCGTAGTAAAAATTAACCTTTTACAATTGTACTGCAAATTTATTGTATCAACCTATACTTTTTGGCAGTTTTACTAAGAATAATAAACAATTCTTCGTTTAATTAAAAAAATAGCTGTAAGTTGCGTTAAAACTGTAATTATACTGCACTTATTCCGAAACCGTATACCTTCGGGCTCTAAAGCTCTAAAGCTCTCTCTACTCAAGAATCTGCGCATCTCCCTAGGGATGGGCAGAGTCTTTTATAGGTGGTTCCCCTTCTGTCTGCTTCTTGACAGATGTTTCTTCTTAGTTGTTTAGCTGTTTCTTTGGTCTTGGATATCTCCTGTAATCCTCTGCTGTGTAGTTTGTTAATTCCTTAAGTGCTGTATTTGGGTGTATCCAGAGTTCTTCAAATCTTCTTCTGGCTCTGGCTTTCATGATTTCTTCTGTCTTCTCCGGGTCTAGTTCCCTGTATAGTTGTGTATTTCTTATGTACCATGGGGCGTCTGCTGCTTGCCTTAAACTGATGTTCTGCTGTGCTTGTATCTTCTTTTTGTAGGTTTTGGCTATGTGTTTTCCTCTTGCTTGTTTTGCCTTCTTTGTGATGTTTTCCACGTGTTCTTTGAAGGTTAGTCCTTTGTCCAGTAATACTAGGTATATTGCCTAGTTTTTCCATTGAATATCTTCTCCTCCTATATTAAGGTTTTCCTCTAGTTTTTTCCTTCTTATAGTAAAGTAGACTGCTTGGGTTTTTTCTGGGTTTGTTTGGATTTTCCATGTTGTACACCATTCGTCTATTCGGTCCATAACCTGTTGGAGTCTTCTTGTCACCATCCTTGGTTGATTGCTTCTTCTTCTCTGCGTAAAGAGCCATCATTGTAGTGTCTATCTTTGGAATGTTTGCCGTGTATATGTTGTAAAGTACCGGTGAGAGGACTGCTCCTTGTGGTACTCTGGCTTCTGTTGTTCCTACTTAGGATTTTGCGTTTCCTATCCTTATCTTTGAATCTTCTATTTTTCAGATAGCTGAGTAGCAGTTTCGTCAGTTTTTTGGTGTACCCTGCTTCTCTTACATTATATATTAGTCCTTCGTGCCATACTTGGTCGAAGGCTTTGCTGATGTCCAGGAAGATGACTCCAGTTGATTGATTTCTATTGTATCCCTCTATTGTGTGTTCTACTATTTTGAGTACTTGGTCCGGTGCAATGTGTTCTTTTCTGAATCCGAATTGTTCTTGTGGCAGTTTTCCTATTGCTTCGGTTTCTTCATTTAGCTTCTTGAGGATGACTCTCTCGGTTATTTTGCTCGCCGGTGGTACTAGGCTGATGGATCTGTAGTTTTGTGGAAACTTGGGATCTTGTCCTAATTTCCTTAGCATCATTATTTCTGCTTCTTTCCTTTGGTCTGGGAAGTGCTTTGTTCTTAGTATTCCGTTTATGATCGCTGTCAGAAATCTTGGTAGATGCTTCAGTGCATTGTTGTTGATGCCGTCGTATCCGGAAGCTTTTCTGGCTTTCCTTCCTTTTATTATGTAGGCTACTTCTTCTGGTGTTGTGAATCCCAAGTTTCCGTCTACTATTTCTTCATCGAAGTCTTCGATTTTATCTTCTACTTGATCTGTGAAGTACATGTCTTCGTATGGGTGCTCATTCAGGGTGAATTGGCGCTCCATAGTTCTCCTGAAGGCTTCGGCTTGGCAAGGTTCCATTTCTTCTATTCTTTTGTCCCAGTCCTTGGATCTTAGTTGCTGAAGAAGATAACTTGGTTATTGAAATCTTCAATATCTGTAATAATAAATTTTAATCCCACAACCCTAACTTAGCACAGTGAACCTTTGCTTAACTGAAGCATCTTCTCTAAAAAGCATTATAGAAGTTTTGCATGATTGAGAGATATATGCTTTCAGAGGTAAGTATGTTACATGTTTTTTTAAGGCGTGAAAGAATAACACTTTGTAAATAAACTTAATTGTTCTAAGATAACAAATTTATTTTCATTATGTACAAATGTGGGTTAGTAAGTTTATATACAATATTGCCAGAAATAAACAGTAATGAATCAAGTTGCTCGAAGTTTACAGTCTCTACGTTTGCCATGTTGGCAGTCAGAAACAAATTACACTAGTTTAGTCAAAAAAGGGGGTACATAACGCCAACCTATATTTTCGAGTGTCCGCCATTTTGTTAGTGTACAACATCAAAATTTATAAAAATCGTTTCCGATAAAATTTAGGAATTCCATATATATAAAATTCACTCTGTATGGATAAAAGTCGCCTCAAACTTTGAATTAATGAATGCAATAATTTAGAAAGTTTTTTAAAGGATTGACTTTTTGATTGTCATTTTTAGAAAGTACTGACAAATTACAGGTCCCTTATGAAGTGTCTTTCGTGAATAAAATTTAAATGATGAAAATGTAAATATTTATCTAATATTTAGTGCTATTTATTTCCGGTTATATTGTATTTATAAACTTCAATCGGCAAGTTTTATCAGGAAAATTTAAAGAAATTATCAAGAGTTTATCAATTGCCATTGCTAAAAATAATTAAAGATTTTTATACAATTAATATATTTCATATAAACGATTTCTAAAAGTTTTATAAACTTTATAGTATATGAAGATTAAACATTTTTTTTAGTATACTTTAAAAAAAATTAAATAAATTCAGAAAAGTACCAACAGAGCACAAAAAATACAAAGATCATTATCTACCATGAATTTTAAAATGTTAAACATGTAATATCACTCCAGTAACTAATCTGCTATACTAAGGTGTTCAATTCAGGACTTCCCACCATGATTTTGTGTTTAAAACAAATCCAGGGACACGTCAAAAATGGACAACTATTTATCAGAGATTCAATGCGCCCCATTTTACTATATGCAAGGGGGAACTGCTAATGTTAAATAGATAGGCAGTAAAAGGAAGAAAACATGTTGAAGAATTTACAGAAGAAGAAATTAAAGCTGTTGGTGAAAATATAAAACAGGGAAAACCGTGATGGTCTGCCACCGACTATAAAAATATTAGTAAATTGGAAACCGGGTTTAATTAAAGATATTTTAAATGATCTGCTGCGACAGCAAGTGTTCCAGGGAATTGAAAGAAGCAAACAACACTGTTACTAAAACCTGGAAAAGCCCCTAATTCGCCGGCCTCGTATAAGCCAATAGACTGCTAGGAAAATACTGTCAAACCCTACTTATAATTCCTGGATAGTAACGGGTTCCGCAAGGGTCTTCAGCTATAGACGCCGCGGAGTGAATAAAAAATGCCGAGGATTGAATAAAAAATGCCCCGAAGATTTAAAAAAAAAGGTGGATAGTCCTAACATTAAAAACGCATTCAACACTGCAAACTGGAGTCTAATTATAGCAAAGTTCGAACAAATAGGGAGTTCAGTATATTTGGTAAATGTTATTAAGGACTATTTATCAGATAGGAGCGCATGTTTTGGTTAATCCTGTAGAAATAAATATTGAAATGATTACATTGTTGTACACAGATTTCCAGTAAAGTAGGTTGGAAATTCCTAAAAAATGAACACTCTATATGAATAATTTTAAACCTTGCAACACAAATCGATTGGATGTACGTACAATAAACGAATGATTACTGGTGTAATCAATTATTAATGTTTTGTGTACTCGAGGTAGTTGATTGTATTTCTTTGTGCTTTGTCAAACTAACCCACTTCGTCTACAATTATAAATTTCTATGTAACTTTTTGATGAATATATTTTTGTCTAATATATTGCTATTTCTGCATCAACAATAAACCTAATATACTTTTTTAAATACTCTATTTTACACAAGCCTCAATATTAATTAAAAAAATTAGGCAGTGTTTACATATTGCGTGTAACTTTGCGAATGATATGCTTAAAAGAAAAATGAACACATGTTTGATTAAATTTATATACAGTAATTCATTTTATTATTATCTCAGTTAAATAATAGTACATTTTTATGGAGTGGAAAGTGGAAAGAGCCTAATATTCCTGGACAACTGTGAGAGTCCAGAAATGTAGCTTTTCTCCTAAATAATAAACACACTATTTTTCCGCAAATCGTTATTCACAAAGATTAAATGGTGCTCTGAAATTCTTAATAAAATTACTTATATCAAAAGTGTTATGTAATCTGACCAATCACAAGTCGTCTTGCGATTCTGATTGGTTTGTCAAGTTCGGTGTTGTCAACAACGTAACCAACGCCAATTGCAAAGCAAGGTTTGGCGACTGTCAAAAAAAATACCTTTTTTATAGCCTGATGATGGCCTCAATGTTAGGCCTAAACTAATTGGAATCATTGTTTTCCATCAATATAAAGAATAAAATTCTGTGACATAAGTTTTGGGTTTTTCATTTGGTTTTAGACACAATTGAGATATGAATATGGATGGTTTACTTCGTTTAAAAATATATTGTATACTTTGTCCAGTATAAATATAGATGCACGTCACAGCAGTCAGAACGGGAACATGTTGCCAAACATTTAAAATAGTATTTGAATCTAGTAGTTTCTCTCATGTTTAAATGCGGCAACATAGCATAATTTTGTCAACATATAAAATATTTTAGCATGAGTTATCATAGAAGTCTATGTTTTACTTCTATACTATTTTTATAAAACATAAACATAAGATTTTTAGCAAAATTTGAAGGAACCAAATTCTAAGGTTTGCTTTGCTATTTTCTTAAGTAAAAAAATGTTGTGGTCGGAAACATTTGAAAATATGTAAAAAATGGTTTTATTTAGACGCTTAATCGACTGATGCACTAGTTTTTTAATAGAATGTGTAAAAAATTGATAAATCTGGTTGGGGTTTACAAGTAAAGCGGCAAAAACTAGTGTTAAGGTTGAATTGTCAAACTTAGTGCATATTTTTTCTCCTTCTTCATTTTAACTGCGGGAACTGAGCCCATTCGCCAAACTAACCTTACCTAATACAGGGTGTCCCATATCGACCTTCACCTAGAAGTTTATGGGGAACGGATAATACTAGATGGATGAAATTTGGTATACAGGGGTTTTACATACTTCTGAATTCAACTAAAATATTTTCAAATTTATAGCACTTCCGGTTATACGGGAAATTGACACCAACTTCACTATTTAAATGGAATCCTACATTTTTCTTTCTTTTTTTGGTTAGACGATTAAATTTAAGGGCCACTTTAAATAAGGTACCAGGTACCTAACATTTACAGTTTTAGAGAAATTTAAGTTTTTTTGTAAAAAAATGCCAAAAAGACGATTAATAAAATGTTAATTATTTCAATTAACTAATTGATAAAATTTAAAAATAATTGGACCTAAGGGTCTAAATTATAAGTTATAGTGTTTAAATAAGATATTAGTTATACAGGGTGGTCACAACGTTGAGTTAAATTTTAACTTGACAAAACGATGATTTCTTCTTTTTTTTAAATTGCAACCCCCATTTTTTATATTTTTATTTGATTCCTCATAGAAAAATAAGGTAAGTTTGTATTTAGTTTCCTATATCAATTTTCATGCGTTTGAAAGATATGGCGGAAATTAGGTTGTTTTTGGGTACCAAAATTGTAATTTCCTTCCTTTATTATTGTTGATTTTAGTTTTATACAGAACATAAAATGAAATACTTTCTTTGTAATATTTAATAAATTTGTTACAAATAAACTATGTATGTTGTAATAAATGTTATGATATAAGTATTGTATGCTATATTATATAATGATGTAATGCAGCCTATTGTAAACTGTATACATTTTTATATTTCTAAATGTAAATAAACAAGTAAATAATTTTCTAACGATTTGCGGAAACAGTATTATTCTAAAGTTTTATTTTTTTTAATAATAAAAACCGTGTTTACAATGTAAATATATGAAATTGAAGTTTTACTTTTAAAATTTTTATTATAATATGTTATAATGTGATTATTTATACAGTTAGCGGCAGTTTGTTGAAGAAGATAACAATTAAGAAGTTATTTAAAAAAGTGTAGAACTTTATTCTTTACATTAGGTATAATATGGTGTGTCTAAAAAATGTACAAATCATTTTTTTGGGTCCCCACAATCAAAACTTAAAATGGCCATAATACAAAGTATACTAAAAAATGTCAATTTTTCTTCAGTTTTTTCAACATATTTTTTAATTTATTTCTCTAAAATAGAGAAAATAAAACGAAAAAATGAGTTTTTGATAAAAAACAATCTTTCAAAATGGTGATTAAAAATTATCAATTTTTTTTTATTGAAATTTTATTATAACGGCTGAATATTTCTTAATGAAAAAAATACAGTATTTTTAGAACAGCACAAAGTATATTTCATCAAACTTTTAACTCAATCGAACCATTTTTGTAAAAGAAAAAAATTAAAAACCAAAATAACGGTTTTTTGGATTTTTTCGGAAATTTTTGAGGTTAGGGCAAACATGATTATTACAAAAGTTGTAGATTTTTTTATTTTCAACAACTTGTTCATTTGACTTTTTCAATAGGATGCATTCTTTAGTCACAAATCGAAAAAAAAACAATTTTCACCCCTAAAAACCCTCCTATACCCCCTAATAGACGATTTTGGTTCGGAATCTTTTTTTTTAATTTAATTATGACATCTTTGACTAAATTGTGCCTGTGGGTTTCTATCCTGCTAAAATTTTGATCATACTTTTAAAATCCCGGGTACAAATAATGCATATCTGCACATGTATAAGATGAAACGGTATCCCACTAAAATATACAATTTTTTGAACACTTTGAAATTTGGTTTTTCATAGAAACTAAACTTTGAAATGTAAAGAATAAAGTTTGCCTATATTTTTAAAATTCACTTTTTTGATATTTTTTAACGAATATTATGGTCCTTCGTTTTTGTTATCGCTTTTTGTAGAATTAGAAAAACTTTTTTAATGTTTTTGCTAACTGGGCAGTTAACTAAATGTGTGTGTTTTTAGTTTGAGAACGAATCTATCAATAAAATAAACAAATCAAGATGGTTACGTAGGTATAAAATTTGTTTTGGCGTATAAATATCGTTCCTAATATCTACGTTGACTAAAACTTTTGATTTTATCCTTCTATATATGTACAAAATAGTGTTATCAGTCATTGTACATCGTACAGTGCCTAAGTGTTGAAAGTAAAACAAGTATATATTTGCGTATTAACAAAAAAATTTTATAACGGTTTGTAAATACCTATACCTAATCAAGAATTTAAATATTGTTGTTAAATCTTAAACTTTCACTTAACTATGTATAAAAATTAATAAAAATATTTTACTACAAAATCTAATCCACGATTGAATTTACTAAACATTGTAATGAATAAATAATAAATAAACTATTAGTTAATTAAATAGCGTGATTTCTATTTTGTAGAAAAATGATTTTATTTTAACAATAAAATTTATCCTCTTCTCAATCAGCTAACAGCGTAATCAGAATATTCAGGTAAATATATACAATTTTATCTTTTAAAATCTTATTGTTATTCTAAATGGCACCCTGCACTTTTTGAATAATAAAGCTAATTAAGTCATCTGCGTTTTATTTTCAATTGTTTCAACATTTTCTAAGCTTCAAATCAAATTTTGATGATTTGAAGTGTACCTACTATTAGATCATTCCTATTATGTAAAAATATATTTGATTATAGACTAATTAGAATGCGAAAAAAATTAAAAAATGTACTGTGTTATCTTAGAACCGTTTTTAAAGGCAAAATTTTACAGAAAATTTCACACCTCAACTTTTTAACCAATAAAATGCCTCCCACTTTGCTCGTGCGTTCAAGGTTGCGTTCATAAAGTTTACTCTTTAACTCAGATTTAACTCTAGGAGTGCGGCGTTCATAAATTTAACACAGTTAACTCTAGAATTAACTCTGTATGAAAACAAGTTAACACATTATAATTTATACAATTTATGGCTGTTTTTGTTTTATTTCAATCTGTTAACGTTGATATGCTGAAAAATGTTAGTCAATTATTTGAACTTAGACTACAGCATTGCATTGATGTTAACGGTGAACACTTTGAACGTTTATAGTCTATACAGGGTGTTTCTTAAGTAATCTAAAATATTATATGAGGCGCTTCGTTACTCAATTTTAAGACGAAAAGTTCATATAAACATGTGTGATAGGTGTTGTCGTTTATGAGATACAGGGTGTTGTACGTGAAATTAATTTTTCTTGGTGACGCTACTGATTTATATTTTTTTATTATTTTATTACAAGCAACATGTGTTAAACATAAAGAAAAAATAATACATTTCAGAGCAAATGTTCAAAATGTCCAGAATCCGCTCGATGTCTAATGGATTGTCGAATACGTTCGAAGATACCAGGATTGTTACGAATAACATTACAGCCGTCTATGATACGATTTTGAAGATCTTGTACGTTTAATATTAGTGTTGTGTAAACAGGCGATTTCAAATATCCCCACACACAAAAATCCAGAGGATTGTGTCCAGGTGATCTAGGGGGCCACGGGTGCGGAGATCCTCGTCCGATCCAATGGCCTGGAAAAACATTATTTAAAAACTCGCGTACAATCACTGAAAAATGTGGAGGAGCTCCGTCATGCATGAACCACATGCGCCTTTTAATAATAATAGGTACATCTTTCAAAAGAAGTGGAAGTTCATTTTCTAGAAAACGTTGGTATGTCTCACCGGTTAACCGTACAGGAAGGAAAAATGGTCCAATTAAATAATCATCGATGATGCCAAGCCAAACATTGACCGAAAATGTTTGTTGAAATCGTTTTACACTTATGGTATGTGGATTTACATCTGCCCATATGTGGTCATTTTGAAAATTCATAATCCCATGTCTAGAAAAGTTGGCTTCATCCGTAAATAGAATATTGGCCACAAAATTCGGATTGTTCGCGATTTCACGTAAAATCCGTTGACTATACTGTATGCGTAATGGATAGTCAGTAGGTAACAAATGTTGAACACGTTGAACGTGATATGGATACAATAAATTATCTTTTAGAATATTCCAAACAGTTTTGTTACTAACATTTACTTCATCTGCAACTTTTCTTGTATTCGTTTCTGGATGTTGGTCAATAATTTGAAGAATCTGGTTTTCCAATTGGGGATTTCTCACAGTTCTGGGTCGTCCAATAATATTCTTCGATTTAGCAAAAGTTCCAGTTTCTTGTAAACGAATATGTAACTTAGTAAACGTATCTGAACTTGGTAAACGATTATTTGGATAACGCTGGGCATACGTACGTCTAGCTTCTAAGGCATTACCATTCGCTAATCCGTACAAAAAATGCATATTAGCCATTTCAACATTAGTAAACACTGGCATAGTTATTAACTAAACACAGAGTCAATCAAATAAAAATGTACGATTTTTGCGTTGGTTTTCAAATTTGACACTTGTCAACATTATTTCAAAGGCCACTTAGAATAAGCATGTTTTTGCGTATTACTTCTAAAAACCAGTAGCGTCACCGGCAAAAATGAATTTCACGTACAATCAGAACTGACTTATTACAATAAATTCAACACCCTGTATCTCATAAACGACAACACCTATCACATATGTTTATATGAACTTTTCGTCTTAAAATTGAGTAACGAAGCGCCCCATATAATATTTTAGATTACTTAAGAAACACCCTGTATAGAAAGGACAAGGAGTAATAAATCATTCATTTAAGTAGATTTCATATACGTACCAAAATATATTGTAAGAGGGTATACCCGAAAACCAATTGAGATCGATGAGTCATTAAAACAAAGACTAAGGCGTAAAGTCCATGGATTTTACTTACGAAAGGAAATTACAACACTTGACAAAATTATGACATCAGTGCAAGAAGATACGGACTATACAAAATTCTCCAGAATGACATTATGCAAACTTTTGAAAGATGTGGGTTTCAGATATACAAAACATAATAGAAAATCTCTCTTGATAGATAAACCGGAAATAGTTTTTTGGAGAAGAGACTATTATTTAAGAAGCATCCGACATGCCAGAGAACAAAATTTGAAAATCTTCTACTTAGATGAAACATGGATAAATGCTGGATATACAGTTTCCAAATCTTGGCAAGATGAAAACATTAAAAGCAGAAGGTAGGCATTCGTGGAAGGTTTGTCGTTAGGTTTGCAGCCACCATCTGGAAAAGGAAAAAGACTTATCATTGTCCATGTTGGAAGTTCTGAAGGTTTTGTTGATGGTGGATTATTAACTTTTATTTAAAAACGCACGGGGTACTATCACGAAGATATGAATGGGGATGTCTTCAAGGAATGGTTTGTTCCAATGTTGGATCTGATTCCAAAAGGGGCTGTTATTGTTATGGACAACGCAAGTTACCATTCACGGTTACGAGAAGCATTGCCCACAAGTCGTTGGCGTAAACAGAGCTTTTGGAGTGGCTTATTTTGAAAAATATTAAGTTTCCAAAAGATTCACTAAGGAAAAAACTTTACAGAATTGCAAAAATGAACAATAATAAATACAAAACCTACATTGTAGGAGAAATGGCATCTTCTCGTGGTATATCAGTTCTTCGACTTCCTCCTTATCATTGTGAACTTAATCCCATAGAATTAATATGGGCTTAGGTAAAGGGGGAAGTTGGAGAAAAATACTACTTTTAAAATAAACGATGTTGTGAAATTGTTTGAGAGTGCTGTAAGTCATGTTAGTAAGGAAAATTGGACAAACTGTATCGAGCATGTCAGCAAAGTAGAGGTAAATATGTGGAAAATTGACAATATTTGTGATGATTTAATCGACCCTATTATTATTAACGTCAACAACGATTCTTCCTCTTCCGAGTCGGATATAGAATAAAATGTAAGTAATAAATGTATTCCAATAATTATTTCTTTTCATTTTTTATTATATTATAATTTAAAACGTATTTTTTCCCAAAATACACACCACTGCATTGCGTTATTGCTTATCTGCTAATCCTTTAACAATGAAGAAAACCCTAAACTTTGCTACAACTGAAACAAATACGGGGTCGATCTACCTGGTTTTTAGATTTACGGAAGAAATGTAATTTAAAGTAAGAGATTTATCAAAAATTTCATGGTGCTCCTTGTAAAGGGTTTATTACTCCTCGTACTTTTTGTACAGACTATAGTTTAATATTATGGTTAGAATTATACTTTTGGTGATTGGTTTTATTTAGAATAAATTGTCTATTAAAATTTATTGTTTTTAAGGATTGTTTGTTACATTCAACGTTTATTCCTTTCACATAATAGGTTAATAATTATGGTTTACAATAAATATTACAACATAACTTTTTATAAATTTTGGGTATAGAGAATGCTTAACAAAAATTAAAATTACATAATCGGATATTTCATTTATGATATAAAATACAGGTTGTCTCATTTGAAAAAAGAGAGAAAATGAAAGGTACGAGTTATCGTCGATCCTGTATACAAAAGGCAAAATAATTAATGTTTAATAGAATACGGTGATGTATCATATTACGAAACTATTTTAGGCAAAATACTTTTTTTTCTTCAACGTACAATAAGATACAGAGCGTTGATTTACCTACGATTTTCACATAAATGTGTCCATACCTTCTGAAGGACTCTGTATATCGTATCAAAAGCTTCCAAAAATGTGAGCAGTCCGAATTCGGTATAATATACAGGGGTTCCCATTTAGAAAATCATATGTTTGGTTTGTAACGAAGTTATACAACACTCTGTATAATTTAAGGTAATTTCAAAATATGGACTCTAAAGACATCTACTATTTTTGCTAATAACATTTTTTGATATCTTCTAAAACAACCCAAACACATAAACCGAACTTTGTCGTAAGGTATATATAGCCAGTAAACTCAAAAGTTGAATGTGTGGGCAAGTAATTAAGATCATGTTATTGTTGATAACAATTGAAAACCAATGACTTTTTTAATAACAATTCTTGTTTACTAAGCAATAAACAGACATTGTAGCAAATCTAAATAAAAGAATCGGATATTATTCGTATTAAATACTAATAATTGTAGAAAGCTCTAAATTTGATAATCATCTAACGAGTGATCCTAAAATTTTAAATCACACGATTCTAAAAAACCCTTCCTTAAAATTAGTTATTGGTCCAGGACTAAAAAGTATATAAAACGATCCTTATTCATCAATACTACACATGTCATAATATTTGCGAATCTCTTGGTATAAAAGAACACCAAGACAAATACAAATTGTTTTATTTCTTTTTGCTAAAACGTATAAAAAAATTTCCTAAACACGATTCTGTTAGACCGGTAAAAATTCGTTTGTCAAACGGTCGTCACTCTGTCAATTTCTACGTATCTAACAGAATTATCGCTGTGTCAGCAAATTATGTCTCTATCATCAATGATGGCAGTGTCTGAAGACAAACTTTTAAGTCTTGTCTGAAGAATCGATCTTGGTCTTCTTCTACACGTTTTCCAAAGAACCACTCCCGTCAAAAAACTGCAAAAAACCAAAAAGTTACAATCACATCTTCTTTTAGATTTTCTGGGATCAAAAATAAAAGTTAATTTTACCTGGATAGAATGAGTCCTAAAGCACCAAAGAATAGATAAATTGGAGGTAGCTGTAATAATATGGAGCAGTGCGTTATAGCTTCATCTATTCCAGATGGACAATTTTCTATACCATCACACCATACGCTGGAGTTAATGCAAGCGTCTAATTCTGGACATCTGTACTGACATTCATCTGGGCGCATCATAAAAAGTCCCAAACCGTTTGGAGGAGCGTCTCTCCTGAAATAAAGATCAAAGTTTACTTTCAAGATGAGTATTGTAACAGAATATAGGAAGAAATTGATCTGCGTGAGTCCTAAATCTCTAAATAAAATTGATGAACCACTAATAACAATAAACCACAATCTTAAGCACAATATGCCACACCAGCAACAACCACAGTAAACAAAATATACAACATCCCAATGGAGATCAATAAAATAATCTCATAAGAGAGAAAAGCAGGGGCGAAATTGCAACCCCTAACCCCTAACAGACAATACAACACTGAATAATATTCAAAATTCAAAATCAAGGAAGCAACAGAAATATAAAACTTCACTCAAACGAGTTATTAACAATTATCCTGTATAAGATAAAATTTTATTACAAATCAAAAATATCAAAAATACACCATGCAAATTTGAATTAGATCCTGATGCTGACAATTTAAACCCAGAACAATCTTCGGGTAATTCATGTGTCTCAAATACCATTCCAAATAAAAATTCGGATAGACGTAGCATGATTGAAATTGAATACACAGGTGGCACAATTTCTGAACAAATAATTTCAAACGTTCGTCGATCCATCCGAAAAAGGAAACCAGTGAAATTTTGAATATATGGACGTGAGGAAGGGTCCAATATTACTAGTTCTTAAGTAAATTCTGTCAGTTGTTATTTTGACAGGAAATGTTATATTATAATTAATTAAACTACATTAAAGATTTGTATCACCGTTTTTCTAATTAATTAATGCATAAATTCGTATGAATACATAATACAAGACAGGTGTAGTAAAATAAAACGCAAACAAATTGAATTATAAACAAAAGAGCTACACTGGTTGATTAGCAGAATATCCAAATTGTCACTGGAAAATAAACATATCCTTTACAAAGCATATCTGAACTTATGGTATTGAGCTCTGAGGATATGCGAGAAAATCAAACCTAGCTATAATCCAAAGAAGTCAATCCTATGTTAACTGATGCACCTTGGTATGTCTGCAATGCAACCCTTCACGGAGACCTAAAAATCCCATATATTAAATATGAAATCACAGAGAGAAGCAAGAATCATCATAGCAGACTACAAAATCACGCAAAACATTACTCCATCTACTTCTAGAACCATAAATACAAGAAGATTGAAAATGAATTTGCCAGCTGAACTAAGAAATGGCTGAAGACACCCATTTGAGATAACCTCATCATGTCAAATAAGAGATAAGATTGGTTAGGTTACTAATAAATACATAAAAAAACTTTAAAGAACAGATGCAGAGGTTAAAACCAAAAAAGGGCACGATTTATATCAAATTTATAATTCCTTTTGCCAGGAAAACTAGATTATCAATAAATCAAATCAGCAAATGAAGCAAATGAAGAATCAATATTGATCACTCTGATATGAATCCTAGAGTTTAAAATAAAAAGGTTGAAAGAGTTTTTTTATTATTCTTGAAAGAGGATAGTAAAAAAAGAGAAATTAATTAAATAGATCAAATAAAAAATTAATACAAAACAAATGTGATTTAACCTAAAAGAAAACAATTTTAAGGACCTCACCTCCTGGAAAGCTCCAACCAATTAACGTAATATTCCGCTTCTTCTTTACCGTAAAATTCAACTACCACCGTTTTGGATAATTCAGTACCCAAATGATCTATTTCTATTTTATCCAACGCCATTCCATCAACATTTTCTTGTTCTTTATTCAAATTCCATCCCTCGGAAAAGACTTCTACTAGATTTTGGCGATAGGAAGACGCTGAAGGGCATATCAAGGCTGAATAGACAGCAGTATGGACCTAAAAAGGGATTTATAGCAATAATTTTCCGGTTTATTACCATATTTGAAAATATTTAAACAAACGTTTTCAGCTATACCACAGAGTATATAATAGAAACCAGAGTATCGATTCTATATGGAGGGGGTAAGCATCCATTTGCAGGTATCGCCATGACACTTTGGGAGTATCCATAGCCGTCGCCATTAGTTTTGGTTAAGGTAGGCAGTTGGTTTTATGTGAAAAAATCAGTGGTAGCGTACTACTTCTCAGTGTTCTGTAAGTGGATATTTAATAAATATTGTTTACAACAACATACAATGTGAGCATTATTCTAAATCCATTGAAAATTTAGATGATTCAGCCTTATTCTGTTTATTTAAAGCATATAGAAATAAAGATAATAGTGTCTATGGAAATATTTTAATGCCTGGTAGAGTTTTATTATATTTATTGCTAAACTAAATAACATTTTTTAAAAACTATTTGAAGAATTGGCAATAGAAGATCATGTTCTTCAAACTATATTAAATATTAGTAGTAATGAAACTTTTATACATCCTTGTACAAATTTTCCATTACTTTATTTAAAAAAATTTATTTTAAGGTTAAGACTATACACTACCATTAAATGTATCAAGAGAAATTTTAAAAGTAATGAAAATAAAGATAAATTGTTAATTTGGAAAAATAAATAAGTGTTAAAGTTGTTGATGTGTTTTTTTTATATCCTTCCTTACTAACGAGGAAAATTGCATGTAAGACATACATATGATAAAATATAATGTTTTAACAGAACACCAAAACGGTTTTTTTCCAGGAAGGTCAACGGAAACTGCATCAATTGCACTATTTAATTTTGTACATGAATCCCTTGACAAAAGGAAGAAGGTGGGTGCTATCTTTTTTGATCTTTCAAAGGCGTTTGATTCGGTAAATTTAAGGATTATCATCAGCAAATTGGAAAATCTAGGATTTAGGGGTAATTTCTTGTCATGGCTTACTTCTTATATGGAAAACAGACAAATTTTGGTTAAAATTGAAGAACAAACATCCCTGCCTTATGGTGTGGATATGGGCGTGCCCCAGGGATCAGTGTTGGGACCATTGATATTTTTATTGTATGTAAATGAAATGGCTCACCACGTAAGTACGGATAATGTAATACTATATGCGGATGATACGACGTTGGCTGTTGACGCCGATTCTGATGAAGAACTGATGGTTAAAATGAATTTACTTGCTGAAGAATTTATGACATGGTGCAATAAAAATCGCCTAATAGTAAATGCAGAGAAAACTGTTTGCATGCAATTTACATACAGAAGTGAGTTACCTCAAATCTCTGTCATTACAGTAGGGTCCAGTCATATTGCTTTTTCAAAATCCACAAAATTTCTAGGATTGTATGTGGACAGTAATATGTCATGGAGCAGCAACATTGATCATATATGTGGTAAGCTTAACAGTAGCTATTACGCAGTTTTGCAATTAAAAAATACTCTCGATATAAATCAACTAATTAATGTTTATTACGCTATGGCATACTCGCATATCGCGTACAATGTTGTACTTTGGGGTGGGGTTGCTAATGCATTCAGAGTGTTTATCTGTCAAAAGCGCATTCTTCGTATAATATTTTCACTTAAAAGTGGTGAAACCTGTAGAGAACATTTTAAAAAATATAATTTGCTTACATTTTTTTCCATTTATATTTACAAATGCATAATGTATGCAAAGAGCAATTATGGGACATTAGCTGTTAATTCCGATTTTCACGATTATCCAACTAGAATGGCAGGCAATCTTAGACCATTAAAACATAAAACAGCCGATTTCGAAAGAAGCCCGATATATAAAGGTGTTCAATTTATGAATCACTTGCCCATTTGTCTAATGCATGAAAAAAATTTTAATAAATTTAAAAAAGAATTAAAACAATTTTTAGTAACCAATTGTTTTTATAATATATCGGAATTTTTAGAAAAAAGATATTAGCAATATGGTTTTTTTAATGTGTTTTTTATATCTAGTATTGTAAGTGTATTTTATTTTTTTAAGTTATTTATGTAATTTTCTTGTTGTGTTATTTTAATCGTATTTTATTGCTTCATTGTGTACTTTTGACTTATCCTATATCATTTGTATGATCTTACAGGACAAATAAAGATTATTATTCGGTCATTTATTTTGCGTAGAAATTCTATTTATATGTAATTATTTAACCTAAAAAAACTAATTTTACTTTTTTTAAAAACAAATAAATCAACGTTTAGTTAATATTATTAATCTTTTTGAAAACAAATTCTATTTTTCTAAACTTTCTGAAAATAACAATTATCTCAACAATAAAGAAAAATTTCAAGTACGGGTCTTATTTATAATAACAATTTTTTTAGTACTACCCTGAGCTTATACCACAAACCAGACTAACCAATTTTCTGTTTTGTGGTTTATACTCCCAAAAAATGGCCGCTCTTGTCTTATAAACATCAAAGGTGCCGACAGCGAGTCGATACTCTGGTTTGTATTATATACTCTGTGGCTATACTTACTACTATTCTGTTTGTGTGATGGCACCTTTGGCCTGTGGTGATAGTTTCGATAGTGGAGTTACCCTTTTTAGTCGATGAGTGTCGCATTATAAAACCGGATATTTTGACGTACAGATATTTGTTCAGTCCTGGAATTATCACCCTCGGATTGGTTTCGCAGTTAATCTACAAAAACAGTAACACGATATTATGATATACTATTTACTCATAGAAATCGTAAAAAAGGGTATTAAGATAGAAATCCGTGTATTATTACACTTAAGGGGATTCATTAGATTCGTACATTGGAATAATTCCTTTTTTACTCCAAGCACACAGATTACGTTACAAAATATTAATATTTTTATTGAGAATGTTGTTTGTGAGTTGGTCGCGATATTCATTGATTTTAAATTTAGTATATAATTATCTATAAAGAAAATTTCCAGCTTAAATTGTTTAAGAAATTCAAGAAACGTTAAGTTTCTTAAAATGGTGGTTATAAGCATTTCTTTATTTAGATGATTTCTTCTAGAATATTCCAGACGTAATTCATGAACAATGTTCTATACTTAATTTTTACTATTTCGTAAATATAATGGGATTAATAATTTAAATTAGTACAGATTTTTGTAATATCCATTTCAATTGTTAAGCAGTGTAGATACTTCACAGTTTTTTTGTGAAATGAACCAATATAATATATTTTGAATAAAAGAAAGTATTCATCAAATAATTTCGTAAAACAAGCAAAGGAAAAATGAAAGATGAATGTTATTTTATCATGTACATTTAATAATTTTTTATAAGTAAAGTTCTTGAATTTCTTATTTATTATTATGCTTCGTTCTTCCAACGATACATTTATACCAATATAATATTTTTTCGTATTTTACGCTTACTAAAAGCAATTCCCACAATATTTAATCTTATTTTTTCTTGTCAATTTTTCATTTTTATACTATACACTTTTTAATGGGATTCCTCGAAATCGGATATTTCCAGTGACACCTTAACGCTTTTCTGGTTTTCCTTTTTCCGTGTATACTATTGCTATTATTATATTTTGAGATGAAAAGCCATTGAGCGTGAACTGAAAAGCAAAAACGAAAATATTTCTACAAAGTTTCACTAACGATTGCTATTTCTATTTAAAGATTTGTTTTAATGGCCCGTTGAACCTTTTAAATTATTTAATAGTTGTACTCAACATTTATCCTCTATGATTTTAACACTTATACAGGGTGATTTATTACAAATTGAAAATAACTTAATACTAGAATCCTGACTTCAAATTATTAACCCAAAACACCTAAATAAAATGTAGCTGCTTACTTAGTTACAGGGTGTTTTGTTTAAAAATTTAAAAACTATTTGACTGTTTTACACATATTCATTTCATATTTGGCAGAAAATGTAACAGTATACATCCTAGAAAATTATATTAAATAAACGTTTCTGGCTACCACCAGAGGCGTACGACAGGGCCAGTGACAGGTTAATCGTTCCTAAATTCTTCGCCACTGGCGGAATAGAAACTTTAACACAATTTTTCGATTCTCCAATACTTTTTACGTAAATAAAGTATTTTTTTTTCTCTACGATAAAGTCAATATTTCTCGAGATATTTTAAGTTAAACATGAAGCTGTCCAATTTTAATGTATGATAACTATGTCGATGTTTTGGGCCAGTGAATTGCATTTAATAGGTAAATGAAACTTTAATCCTTAGATAAAGATATTAAATTATTTAGCGTGGTCAAAGTTCACATATAGCTTCACTAAAAAGACAAAAATCTTGAAATTTCACATTTGAGTATTTAAAAGGGTTGTATTTAATATGAAAAATTCTTTACGAAAATAGGTATGCAATTTTCCGGAAAATTCTCGGGAGAAAAATTTTGTTTTTGTTTTTTCACTCTAATTGCTTAAATAATAAATATATGGAAAAAAGTTTTAATCAAAATTTGTAGCTGATGCAATTATCTACAAAATTTGTCTGAAAAGTTTTTCTGTAAATTGAAAAGTGTACGAGATATAATTATTTCAGCGGAAATCTATTCGTGGGTGCGCGCGAACGTCCCGTCAGCCGAATTTATTGAAGGCTGGATTTAAAAGTTAATAATTTAAAGGTTGTGATGCATTGAAAAACCAGACAAAGTAATATAAAATGTAGAGAAAGACCTCAACTTTCAAAAAAAATTACTTTCAAATTTAAAAAAGTAAATTTTCTAACTGTAAAATCCATTTATTTATAAAAAAAACGAGCAGAAAAACGTCAATAAACAATTATATTTCCTATTTAAATAATTATTGTCGCAGCGAAAATTCCTTTTAAATTTAACATTTCAAATGATCATTGAACATTATTATCACAAAAACAAAGCGAAAAATGTTTAAAATTTTAAACCAATGCTTTTTAAAAATCTCTGTTTTTTACATGCTTAATTTCAATCGTTTTTTTCAAACTTTAATTAATTATATCTTTTTTCCAAATTAATATACTTCAATGAAACTTTATCTGTAAATACTTTGAAGTATATACTTCCAAGACTATTATACAGTTTTTCTATTAATATCAAATTTTTTAAATAATAGACATTTATTTATAATAAGTGCTAAAATCAGTCGTCTTTTAGAAAATATAGCATAACTGTTTTCAGTGCTTACAAGATTATTCAGATTTTTGTCAGCTTGATAATAATTGTATAGAGAAGCGATCGCGATACATATTAACACACCTATGCGTCAGGTACGAAAGAGAAGGGAGTACGAATGAAGGTGAAAAAGCAGGTGAGAAAGCCGCTGGCAGCTGCTTCTCCGCGCCGTCGCGCTGTGAGCCAGCGCGCATGCTCTTACTCTGTAGAAGCAGACGAGTTGACGTGTAGTAGTATCATGGTCCTTAATTCTTATCTCATGAAATAATTTTATTTTTAATTTTTATAATTTTTTTATTCAAAATATATAATAGTCAAAGAAGGTTTACGTGGAAAATCGCTAGAATTTTCATGAAAAACCAATTTAATGATAAAAAAAAGCACGGGATATTCTGAACATATTGAACATATTGATCAACAACAATACCTTATAAATGAAATACTCGTATATTCGTCGTCATAAATACTAATTAAAATTATAAATGAAACTTCGAGAATTCGCTTATTTCAACGGTACCATTTGGAAAATCGTATGTATCTTTTCGGAAAATCTAGTTACAAAAAAAGTTTCAAATAATTTTTTTAGATTTAACCATCATCTTTTAAGTACACAATGTTTAATAATTAAATTGTTTAATTTCTCAATGTTTAGTAGAAAGAATTAGTAAAAAAAAACGACTTTTTATGTGGAAAATCGGTGATAATTCATTAAAAAATTATTACAAAAAAAAAAAATTTTTTATATAATTTTAAATACCTTCATTTATAGGAAATTTTATATGAAACAATTTTTTCTACGGGTCATTGTATATTTACTATCTTAAAATTAAAAACTTGAAAATTGATGATGTTTAAAAGTAGTATTAGAAAAATTTGGTGTATTTCAAAAACTAATGAAAATATCAGAAAACTTTATAAACAAATTTTGTAGGTAAATGCATTAGCTACATTTTTCTGTATTTTCGTTATTTAAACAATTAGAGTGAAAAAACAAATAAAAAAATTTTCGACCAATGTTTTTCCGGAAAATTGCTTACCTAAATTCGTAAACATTTTCTCATATTAAGCACAATCCTCTTAAATACCTAAATTTGAATTTCCAAATTGTTTGTACATTTTGCAGCATTTTACGAATATTTTGTGTACTTTGACCACGCTAATTGACAAAAAACTTAAAATAATGTTAAAATTATTTTTAAATATTTTTAAACAAATAAACTGATCTCTATTTTTAATTACAATCAGTGGCATTTAATGGATAATTTTTTAATATTAGTTGCCTCTGGTCTAGTATTAAATTATTTCCAATTAGTAATGAATCACCCGTCACCCTGTATACGTTTTTCTGTTACACTTTTCGTTTGAAACATATTTTCTTAATAGATGTTGGTTTTGGGTTGTTGAGCAGTGTATTAAGTATATCGAGGAACATAGTAAATGCATTACCATTTGCATCCTAGAACCATCTAGATCTTCGAGCAGTTGGGTATAAATTTTACGGATATTAAAAATACAAAACTCTTGCGTTCCTACAGGTTCTCGACAACTCATACATATTGCAAATATATTAAAAGAACCAATCAATATAAATGTAGTGTAACATTGTTGCTGCTTTTTAAAAGAAAACAATTGACAAAAACAAAATTTAATAACCTAAAATGTAATTTGCTCAACTTACCTCATCGTAAGACGTGGGATTAGTGAAAGCAATCACGCCGCTGGCGCCCCTATATCGCAAATTCTTTTTACATCCGGGAGTTTTGATGTACTTCCAGTGGCCCTCAAAAAACAGCGTATCGAAATCATCTGAAGCATTCATACCCACTACGGTAAATCTTAATTCCACCACGTTTGATGTCGAGAAATAAGTAAAAGGCAGCAGTCTATTTTTGTCCACGGTGCACAGGCAGTCCTTCGGTACTCCAGGTACGTCGTTCCAGGGAACTTCGTAAAATCTCAGAGTGGCCGAAGTGTTTCCACTGCACTCCAATCGATTAGTGTCTTTGCTGATCACAGTTTCGCATCGACGATTCTTTACCGTCATATCGGTGATTGTGATTTTGATACGTTCGTCCTTTTTCACCTCAAATCGGTATACGCAGCTGAAAAATATAGAAGTGTATAGAGAGAGAGAGAGAGAGAGACATAAGCTTTATTGTCATGAAAATTTTTACAATTTTATGGACAAAGCGACAATTTAAAAATAGTTAAAAATATAAAAAATAACATAAAAAATACTGACTGTACCAATACAAAACAAAATATATAAAATACAAACTTAAATTAATAATAATAATAATAATTAATAATTATAATACACTGCAAGCAACGTACATCATACTAAATACTGAACTACGCCAATTTACTCAAGAGAATAGGGTAGATTGTAGAATTCAGCCACCGAATAGTAAGGTCTCTCATGCAGAAATGCCGTTGCCAATCTCCGGAATCTAACAAATGTATTTGCCACCTTTAATTCTAAAGGTAGCTGATTGAATAACTTCTTGGCATTGAAGGTGATGGAATTTTTTACCAGATCAGAGGTGGGTATTGTTAAGTAAATGTCGGAATTTTTTCTTCTAGTAGGGTAACTATGAATTGGTCTCTCAGTTAAATTGTGAAAGTGTTTGCGAACCAAACACACGGATTCCAAAATGAATAGAGCGGGAAGAGTTAAAATTTTGTATTTCTTAAAATAGAATCCGCAATGCGTCCTACTACTCAAACCATAAATGTAACGAATAGCTCTTTTTTGTAGCTTGAAGATAGATTCAAAGAGGTGCAAACTACAAGACCCCCAGAAAGGTAAACCATAGCGAAGGTGCGATTCGAATAAAGAGTAGTAGGTTGTTAAAGCAGTACAAGAATCAAGCTGTTTAGATACAGATTTAATGGCAAAACAAGCAGAGGATAATTTTTTAGCTAAAGTGTCTACATGTACAGACCATTTAAGGGCATCGTCAATGTGGAGACCAAGAAACTTAATTGAATTTGAAGATCTTATTAAGTCATTGTTAAGTTTGAGAGGTTGCAAAACTCCTTTGTAAGATAAAACTAAAGTTTTCTCAGTGTTAAAACAAAGCCCGTTCGAGTCAGACCAGGACTTAATAGTAATGAGATCTTTGCCTATGGTAGAATGTAAAGTTAGTATATCTGGACTGTTCCATGTTACACTAGTGTCATCAGCAAATAAAGTGAATTTACCATTAATTCGTAAGTCTGTGACATCGTTAATGAATACCAAAAAGAGAATTGGACCCAAAACTGAACCTTGGGGTACACCACTGCTAACTGGTAAATGTTTCGAAAGTTTTCCATTTGCTCGCACCAGTTGTTCTCTACATCCCAGGTAAGATTCAAACCATTTTAAAGGAATACCACGGATGCCATAATATTCCAGTTTGTTTATCAAAATTCCATGATCAACACAATCGAAGGCCTTTGCGAAGTCACAAAAAACCGAAGCCGTGAAAAGTTTATTATTAAGTGAGGTATATATTTCATTAAGAACAGAAAACATTGCGTCATTAGTACATTTATTAGGTAGGAAACCGAACTGTTGGAATTTCAAGATTTTATATTTGAAAAGAAAGGGCAATAGACGGTTTTTCATTAGTCTTTCGATTATCTTCGATAAGATTGGTAATAAGGCAATAGGACGATAGTTACTAGTATTACGTTTCTGGCCACCCTTGTGGAGAGGAACAATTATTGCTGTTTTTAGACAGTTAGGAAAGAGGCCTTTTTCAAAGGATTCATTGATCATAGAACATAAAACGTTAATCACCGCATCAGGAATATTTAAAAACAACTTAGCTGATAACCCATCAATGCCACAGGAAGTCTTGTTTTGAATACTGAGTATGGTTTGCACAAGCTCAAATTTATCTATTGGTCTAAGGAAGAAACTATCAGTGATTCTTTTAGAAGGAACGAGGAAAGAAAGAGCGTCACGACTTGGAGATATTTTAGAGCTAATAGTCTTACTCACGTTTACGAAATAATTATTAAGTTCGTCTGGGTCAAGTTCAATAAAGTTAGAGGAACGAGTCTTGTTCCTCAAATCATTGATAATGGACCAAGTTTCTCTCGAGGAGTTTTTAGCTCTAGAGATGCGATTGTTATAATAGTTTTGTTTAATACATTTGATAGTTTTCCGGTACAATATCTTATAGCCATTAATATAATTGAGTATGTGAGGATTGTCTGTGAATTTTTTAATATACATGAGTGATCTCAGATTCTTAGATGAAGTACGTGTTCCTTTCGTAGACCATGATTTGTGATGTTTAGTTTTACGAGAGCGAAGAGGAAATGATGTGTTGAAGCACCTGATAATTTTATTGATAAAGTACAAAAATTTAGAGTCAATATCTTCAGAAAGATCAATCCAATCATTTGCTAAACATAAGTTATGAAATTTGCTGAAGTTTTGTTGAGAGAAGATCCTCACTAACTGAGTGTTTTTCTTAAGAGATTTAAGAGGTAATACAAATTCGGCAAAAACTGCTTCATGGTCAGAGAGACCTGAGTTAATCACTGAGTGATTCACATCATGGGATAGAAAGTCGGAAACTATGTAATCTAAAATTGAAGCAGTTGTTTTAGTAGTACGAGTTGGTGAATCCACGTGCATATTTAGATCAAACGACTCAAAAATATTCACCAAAGACTTTTGAGTGGCGCAATCCTTAGCGAAGTCAATATTAAAATCGCCGCATAAAACTTTCTTACTCTTAACAGGCAGAGCGTCAAGTAAATTAAGAAGGTTCTCAAAAAAAGAATGAACATTTGATTGAGGTGGTCTGTATATACAAATTATATACAAATCAATATTTTTGTTGTAAATTGTGGAAAATTCAAAAGTATTTTCTACTTGTAGAAAATCATATTTTAATATAGCCGAGAAGTCATCGCTAGAAGATAAAATTAGGGTTCCACCGTGAGCTGAATTACTCCTGTCATATCTGCTGATAACTCGATATTTTTCAATAAAAACAGGTTCGTTTGCTTGTAGCCAGTGCTCAGTAATAGCAACTATCTGCGGGAACCCCAATTCCTCCAAAAACAAATACAACTCGTCCGTTTTATTGCGTATTGACTGAATATTAATTAGAACCATTCTTAATTTACTGTGCTTAAAACTAAGTGAGGATTCTAGTTCCTCTGGACACGTCCTATCATTTAAAAATTTTTCTTGGAAGAATCGGCAGTAAAGTAACGGCTATTACATTCTCTAACTTTTTGTAGGTGAATTCTCCGTTCCGAGGTAATGTAAGTTCTGTAGGTGGATAGATCTTCATCCACTTCAACTGAGCTTATGCCATAAAAATCATGGAATTTATAATAAATTGCCCTTAATGCTATGGGATCCACGGGCAGACCCTCGGATGCTAAAAACACCTTTACACTTGTGGAAGTATAACCTTCAAAACATACAGACGATGGTTGGTCATGTAGATAGGCGAGGAATAACTTGAGAGATGATAAAATAGCCGGTTCTCTTAATCTAGACATAATGTAACGATTACCTCCAGTAGAAGACTCCTGTGTTAATCTGACCGTAGGAGGAGTCATCGGGTCCAGCGAAAAGTTAGTGACATTGTGGGAATCTTTTGTAAGCTGGAATGATTTCTCACACGAAAAGCTGTTTGATTTACATACGGCTATAGCATGTTTGTCAGATGTAATGGCTACTACAGGATAGGAGGGATCAGAACTTTTACTTACATGCCGTATTACTATATATATAAAAGGGGTAAGTTTAATTTTCGGTTTAGATCATATTATACACAACGAATGAGTAGTTAATATATAAATTTGTAAACATACGAGGTCTGGCTATTAAATAACGAGAATGCGCGCGCAGAAGGCGTCCTAGAGGGGTAGGGTGGGAAACGAATGCAGCGTTAGATAGCTGGAAGTGTTTACTATTCCAGTCCGAAAACACACGTTTTCGTCGCTGTAGTAGTATTTTTTTTCTGCAGAGGTTAGAAACGAACGTGTTTTTTTCTCGTGCCGATAACAATGTGTGACGAAAAACACGAGCAACGGTTAAATGTGATATTTCTCGTTAAATTAAAAAAAACTCCCACTGAGTGCTAAAAGTTGTTGAAAAAGGCCTATGGTGAAAATTCTTTATCTCGTGCGCGTGTTTTCGAATGGTATAAAAGGTTTTCTGAAGGTCGAGAGAGTACCGAAGATGACCAACGTCCAGGTCGACCTTTCTCTGTTTCAACTTTGCAAACAGATACCAAAATAAATGAAATTGTGCGCGGAGATCGTCGTATGAGCATTCGCATGATTGCTGAGACTGTAAACGCAGATAAAGAAAAATGTCAGAAAAAATTTACATGACGAATTGAACATGAAGAAAGTCTGTGCGAAGTTGGTCTCAAAACATTTGAACCCTGACCAAAAGCTCGTCCGTCAACAGATCTGCTCAGATTTTCTTTATAGGTTAGATGAAGAACTTGAATTTATGGAAAACAGAATCACTTGCGATGAAACCTGGTTATTCCAATTCTTCTTCTTCTTCGAGTGCCATCTCCATCAATGGAGGTTAGCGATTACCATGGCAAAACTGTCTCTATCTTCTGCTGTTCTGATGAGTTCTTCGAACCCTAGTCCCGTCCATCTTCTGATGTTTCTCATCCAGGACAACTTTTTTCTTCCAATGCCGCGCCTTCCCTCTATTTTACCTTTTATTATCAATTGTGGGATATAATAGGTCTGTTCCAACCAAGCAGAGAACTGTTGTAAAATAGTAATTTTTGTGCGCAGTGGTATACTGAGTTGCGCAATGCACTAATTTGGTCTCGTGAGTGGTAATATTACCGTTCTAGAACGGTTCTTTGCTTGGTTGGAACAAACCTATTATTTTCCTTGTCTTAGCAGATGACCAAAACAACTGGTTTTCCTGTTCTCTTTCCTTTTTCAACCTTTGCAGAACTGCTTCATTTGTTATTCGTGCTGTCCAGGGAGTTTTTAGAATTCGGCGATAAACCCACATCTCAAAGGCCTCCACTTTATTCATACTAGATGTTTTGAGTGCCCAAGCTTCCGCGCCATAGAGTAATACCGACCATATATAGCATTTAACAAGTTTCAGTCTCAATTGTAAACTGATATGTGTGTCAGTGAGCAGCCCCTGTATTTTCATAAAGCTACTTCTTGCTTGAGCAATCCTTGCTGTTATTTCTTGTTCAGGGTCAAGTTTGTTGTTAATCCAGCACCCTAGGTATTTGTACTTTGTCACCTGTTCAAGCATTCTGTTGTTTATTACTTTTGTCTTTTTCTCGTTGATCTTCATTCCGAAATCCTGACATATTTCATTCAGTTGGTCTAAGATATATTGTAAATCGATATCCGAGTCTGATATAAGTACCGTGTCATCTGCGTATCTGATGCTTGGTATTAGGACTCCGTTAACTTTTATTCCTTTTTTGATGTTTTTAAGTGCTTTTCTGAACAGCACTTCGGAATATAGATTAAATAGCATTGGGGACAGCACGCACCCCTGCCTTACACCTTTGTGAATGTTAATGCTATTGGAGACTTGGTCGTTTATTCTAATTTTAGCCTTCTGTTGCCAGTATAGATTTTTTATTATCCTGAGATCTTTGGAGTCCAACCCAATATTGTTGAGAGCATTCAGTGACTTTTTCCTGTTACCGAAGATCAAATCTGCCTTAAAAGGAACTCGGTTCGAGTCGATGGAAGAGCTGAAGCGAAAATCGGCGAAGTTCCTAAATGCTCTTACAAAAGACTTCCAACATTGCTTTGACCAATGGAAAAAACGAATGGAACGGTGTGTGGCGAAGGAAAGGGAGTATATTGAAGGGGATCATTCAATTATTAATTAATTTTTCTCATAAGCAGTCTCGTTATTTAATAGCCAGACATATACTGGATATACTGGTGAGCTTTTCTTTAAACTCTGTTTCAAAAAGCTATAAAGTAATAAAATCTAGTTATTTTCCCGCATTTTTGCTGAATTAAATCAGTATCTAATTGCTTCGCAATGAGTGGTTTTGGCAGGGAAATCCATATACCACAGATGTTATTATTAACTGGTAATAGTATATTACATAACAAGTGTGGAAAGTGTAACATTTTGCACGAGTTAAAGTTTAGCACGAGCCGCGTAGCGGCCAATGCAGAAACTAAACGAGTGCAAGAAATACACTTTCCAACGAGTTATGTACACTATTTTTCCTACGACCACGTAAAAATCCTTCAACAAAAGTATTTTTTAAAGTAAAATCACAGAATACACCTTATTTTGTGGTAAAATCCAATCAGCCTTGGAACTTCACTATCTGGAGAACAAATTTTATTTCAAATGCATAACCCAGTAATCTTTTTAACACTTTATAATGTCAATTGAGTTTTCTTGTATACGTAGTATGTATTTGAACACAAATCACAACAAAGTTCAAATATGTTCAAAGCAATGTAATAATAATAGACACAAAGATAATTGTAAACAGAAACACAAACATAACTTCAAAAATCCACATTCGACACATGCACGGAACATAAACACAATATAAAAAAGAAGAATAAACTGTTCTTCTTTCTAAAAGTGTTTTTTTTAAAATAATAATACTGAACCTATAAGAAACTTTTTTCTTTATTCTTACTTTATACAGAAAAATTTGTATTGGCAATTACAATACAATATTTGACACAAGAAAGATTTAAAAAAAAATTAAATGGTCCTTGCTTTGACATTTATGTGTTTTTACTATTGATAAATTTGACGTAAATGTCACAGATCATAGAACTATATTTTTTTACTTTTCAATACGTTTAATGATATTAGCTACTTTCTTAAGTACTAATAAGTGTGCAAACTAGCACTTTCATATGTGGTCGTAGGAAAATGAATATTATTATATGTAAGTGTTTTATAAAACAATTCAATGTTTTGTTAATGATTGGAGCGTTTAAAACTTGTATTATTAATATCAGAAATAGAAATATTCTTGCTGATGGAATTGAGTATGAAGCTTAGCAAGGTGTAGGTACAGGAAACCTACCGTGACTGCATTTTAACCTAGATATGTTCGCAGCTGAGTTTTTTGCAAAATTGTATTTGAATATGCGTGGTATATCTTCAGGCAAGGAAGTGTGTAGAAGGTAATCTGAGTTACTGGAGCTTTTAGAAAGTTCAGTGCATTTTTGTTACCATTTCTCTTTTAAGGAGTTATTGTGAAATTTGTAAAAATCAAAGGAGGTTGTTGTATTGACAAATTCCCCATTTATGGTCAACCACCTCATTATCCATAATACAAGAGTAACCCAAATAAACGTAACATCTAATTTTACTAATTTTTGTTTAATATTGCGGAATATACGTTTTTTATGGATCATGCAGATGGCGAACGGATACTGTTCAAGAAAAATATATTACGAAGGTAAGTACATCAATCTTCAATCTCCATGTTTTTACATGGCCTATTAGTATTTATACAGGGTGTCCATGAACTTAATGCCAAAAATTCGGGAGCAAATAGAAGAGGTCAAAATAATGTAAGAAGTTCAAATAAATTTTTGTCATACGAGCCTTCGTTTCCGAGTTATAGACCTCTAAAGTTTCGAAATAAAAACCTTTGTTTTGTCACTATATTCCAGTGACGGATTGCATACATCCATGTCCTGTGTTTGACGGTAAAAATGAATCTACATTACGTACAGAAAAGCAGAGACGGCTTGTGCCCATTGGTTAATAATCCGTAATTTTAATAGGGACCATCTGAATAATATTTGAATTTCAAAAATAAATTTTCCAATCCATTTACTAATGAAAATGTACTCTTGTTTGAACTCGATAAAATTAAGGGTTCAGGAGAAATTTGAACTTTTAGATCTGATCGCCATATTTTGTAAAGACAGACATTCTGAAGAGAACTATCAATAATTGTCACAACTTATAATGGACTAGTTTAGTGATTTTTTTTTATATTTGCATCTTATAAAATAGGTTTTTAGTGGTTCAACTGTACAAATAAAATTTTTATAAAATTAATCCTCTAGCCATAATCGGCTTTTGAAATTTAAATTTAATGGTTACATACGTCATAAGTGGTTTCAATAAGAATTGGTAGAAAATTTGCGATGTTGTCGATATGCTTTAATATTAACCGAGAAACTTATCTCTCTCTCTTATTTGTTGTCATTAAAAAGAGATAAACATATTGATATTTTTATTCTCTGATTGACACTTTATCAAATAAGGAGTAAAACCTTAGAACAAAAAGAAACAGGAAGGAGTCTGTCATATATTAACTTTAAGGAAAATTTGCGACGGAAGTCGGCCATCTTGAAGCTCCTTTTATGACTCATTGTTTTTGTTTACAGTGTACTGTCAAAGCAATATATGCATATAAATGTCAAAAATGAGCGCATAGGCGTATCATTCGGTTCTTATAAATACTAAATTATTTAGAAAACTAATTTTACTCACACACTTGATTGGTTGAAATTTATTAAAAATAAAAACGGTCATTTTGCATATACTCCTTCCTTTATCTTTTTGTTCTAAGAGTAAAACACTAAACAAAATATGATGTCATTTTCGTTAGTTTAATTTGTTGTTTGGTTGTGTTTGGTTTATTGTTTAAGTTATTTTTTTAATTTAACAAGTGATTTTAACGTGTTATCAAAAATGTTTTCTGGATTTACCAAAGCATATTCTAGAAATCTACCACGAGTAGATTTTGAAATAGTCATGGATTTTTTTTCTTCAAATACTCAACATTATAGTGCCGAAATAAGAAATATTAAAACAGTAATCTTCAAAGAACTGCTAAGAACACTCTGATTTGTTTGTTTATTACAGATAAACACGATTTTCTCTCCTGTCATATATCTTGTCAACTGGTACAATCAGTTAGTCACAGAACACGGTGTTTTGTGCCGCCAGTTCTTTGAGAATAATTGAAACGAACGTAGCTAAAATGTGACAACGTTGACTTTTAAACACACTTCATTATTGGTTATTAGTTGGCGCTACGTTTAAAACTTACTAATTATTTATTGCTAAATTTTACGAAATGAGAAAAATTAATTGCAAAATGAATACCAATATAAGTAAATAGGTATCTCATCCTAAATATTTATTGCTATCATTTTGATTAATATGATCCTACTAAACTAGTCCATTAAAAATTCCTTAAGATAGTATTTGCTCCCGAATTTTTGGCATTAAGTTCCTGGGCACCTTGTATACGCGCAAGGAAAAAACTAGGAATATTGTATATCATAAAGCATTAGAATAATAACCATAGTTTTTTATTAATTATACCAGGACAACGTCTGTCGGATCAGCGAGTACCTTATAAAATATTTAATTAACCGTATCAACCTCCACTTATTTCCTATAAATATTTATTTCAAACCGAACATTCCGCTAGGGATTATTATTAAATGTTTAACCGGCTAGTCTGATAAAACGATGAAAATTAAATTCCTGCGAAAATTATATTTTGAAAGAGCGAGAGAGCTACAGATTTGTGGCGGGAGAGCCCTGTCCCTTTACTACATGCGTTCATAGCTGAAATATCTGCATAAGTTATTGTAATAGAAACGTATTAAAACAATCTCTATGCACTATATACAGTGTGATTGATTAGTGTGAGGAAGCTCAGTAGACCTGTTATAGTAATAACTATAAAAAAAAACGACAAACATTGTAGGCAGCTTTAAACTCAGTTTCTAGCAAACACAGAAATAGAAAATATCATATTGAACACGAAAAAAGGTCAAGGAAAAGACAATATTGAAAATCCCCAGTTTAAACAGCTGCCTCACAGCTACACCAAATTTTTGACAAACATCACTAACACAATTTTAAAATTATTTTAATATAAAAATCCGCATATTCCTCAAAACTATAAACGTATCAGTCTTCTTAGTTAGGTTAGGTTAGGTTAGGTTAGTTAGTTTAATTTCTAAAGTTATCGAGAGAGGCATTCTTGAAATAATAGATAAGAATGACGAAAAAGTACCAATTTGGTTTTAGAGCTGAACACTACTATGAGTAAAATTGATAGAAAGCATCTTTGGCCATTGGACAGCAAAACGAACATATAAGTAACGCTCTTTTTCTAGACATAGAAAAAGCCTTTGACAAAGTTTAGCATAAAGGAGTAATTTACAAATTAAATTCTGTAAATTTTCACTCGGGTTTGCTAAAACTAATCAAATCTTTTCTCAAATTACGAACCTTTCAAGTAAAAGTCAGATCTTCCATTTCACCGATAAGGAGAATCCAAGCTGGAGTTCCTTAAGGTTTGGTTCTCTCTCTAATTCTATACAATTTGTATAGGGATGAAAATCGACAAATATTTAATTTACCGTGACGAAACATAGTTCGACACTCATGATACTTCACAAAAAGGTTGGAGTGACTCCTCAAGAAATTGTAACACCAAATCCCCCTCAAATAAAGGCAAGAGGGTAACAATAATACATGCAGGTTGCCTAGTTCCAATAGTAGTAAAGCAGAAATTCTTCTTCTTCTTCTTTTCTAAATCCTTTTGCCCTTTCAGGCGTCGGATGTGGATTCCGTGCCCTGCACCCATTTCTTCCATGCCTTTCTGTCTCTTGCTAGATTTTTCATTTCTGCTATGCTCTTTCCTCTTTCTAAGCCTATCTCTTGTATTTGGTCTAACCATTTCCTTCTAGGCCTACCCCTGTGTTTTTTGATCGGTTTTCCCATCTCCATTATTTTCCTTGTTAATCTATTTGGTTCCATTCTTACCATATGACCATACCATCTAAGTTGTCTCTTTTTTATTTTACTAGTTATCGGTTCCTGTTTAGTTGTCTCTCTAATGACGTCATTTCTAATTCTCTCCCATTTAGTTTTCCCTGCAATTTTTCTTAGATGCTTCATTTCTATGGCATTTATTTTAGTTTCGTCCTTCTTTCGCACAGTCCAATTTTCACTTGCGTATATTATTGTAGGAACTGTTATCATATTATGAATTTTCATTTTTACTTCTAAGTCTATATCTTTATGTCCAAGAATTGTTTTATTTAGAGAGTAGTATATTTTTGTTGATTTATTTGCTCTGTTTGTTATTTCTGCATCTATTTTTCCATCTTCTGTTACAATACTTCCTAAGTATTCAAATGTTGTTACTCTTTCTAGTGTCTGGTTTTTGCATTTAATGTCTCTATTATTTTGATTACCTGATTGTTTTTCATTTATTATCATCACTTTTGTTTTATTTAAGTTCACTTCCATATTCATGTTCTCTACTTCTTTAGTCCAAATATTCACTAGTTTTTGCATTTTGTTCTTTGTATTCGCCATTAAAACCACATCATCGTAAAGCAGAAATTAAAAAATTTTATGTTAGATAATAATATATACTTTGAAGAGACTTACACAAAGCGAGATCTCTTAGAAATATTAAAAGTTTTTAAAATAAATAAAGAATATGTTTTTGATAAACTCGCAATGGAAAATGGACGTACAGTGTGGGTTCTTCAAAACCCACCAATATTCTAGTGAGATTATTATTCAAAATTCTAAATTCAATGTACCTATTAAGCAGACATTTTCAAATAACAGGGAAGTGTTTTTAAACTAACAAAATTCACAATGATCCAAGAAATTTGAGTGTTGAAATTCGATATTAGTGCAGTTGTTGTTTCTTTGAATATTGTGATCATCTTAATCTACTGTTTCTTCTTCAACACTATTATCTTTTAAAATTTCTCTAACAATATCAAAAAAAGCCATTTTAACACTCCTTTATTTTTTAAAGCTTTGTTTTAACATGCCTCTAAATAATACAATTTTAACGGATTGTGTTAACGGAATCCTTTAAAATTTTAACGGAAATTTAAAATTTTAAAGCCCTCTAAAATTTAATGGAATGGTTACAGAATAGACCCCTAAGTTAGCTAATAGTTAATTTATTTTGAAATTATTAATAGACCAGATGGCTCATCTTTGTTAGAAAAAAAGTTTTAGTGGCCTTCTTCAAAGGCCTTAGAGGTTTTTTGTACATAATGTTAATAATCTGTTTGAAATCTGCAAATTTGCACAATAAATAGATTTTATAAAAACAATTTTATCCCTTTTATTTAAAAAAAATTAAAACAATTTACCTGATGTCCTTAGATCCTCCTCTGCCGTATAAAAATATATCGCGGGGTGATTTAAACATTTGTTGTTCATTACCTAGCCCTCCACTTGAAGTTCCACTAGCTCCAAACCGAGTTGTAGCATCTCCGAATCTTCTGGAGCAGGGACCTTCACCGTAAGGCTCCCCATCCATATGCAGGTCGACGAATTCATAAAGAACTTTGAAAGTGACGGGTCTGTAATAAAAACAAAATTTATCACCAATGGACTAGTTTAGTGATTTTTTTTTATATTTGCATCTTATAAAATAGGTTTTTAGTGGTTCAACTGTACACATAAATTTTTTATAAAATTAATCCTCTAGCATTAATCGGTTTTTGAAATTTACATTTAATGGTTACATACGTCATAAGTGGTAAGTGACGTGTTTCAATAAGATTGGTAGAAAATTTGCGATGTTGTCGATATGCTTTAATATTAACCGAGAAACTTATCTCTCTCTCTTATTTGTTGTCATTAAAAAGAGATAAACATATCAATATTTTTGTTCTCTGATTGACACTTTATCAAATAAGGAGTAAAACACTAAACAAAATATTCTGTCATTTTCGTTAGTTTAATTTGTTATTTAGTTGTGTTTGGTTTATGAAAGAAATTACTTCTATACTATTTTTGGTTCGAAAATAAAAATCCCTAACACCTTCTCTTGGTGTTATAGCGGTTCCTTCAAAAATAACCAATAGAAGTAATTGTTCTCTCGGGAAGCAACCCTTCTATCGGTACACTGAGAGAACGAATTTCAAGAATACCGTTTTGGCATTTTCAATAGAACCACGCACACTTTCTATTGGCTGTTCTATTCTATCACCGTCAAGAATAGGGGTCTTGTTTGGTTATTACAGATAAACACGATTTTCTCTCCTGTCATATATCTTGTCAACTGGTACAATCAGTTAGTCACAGAACACGGTGTTTTGTGCCGCCAGTTCTTTGAGAATGCTTAAAACGAACGTAGCTAAACTGTGACAACGTTGACTTTTAAACACACATTATTATTGGTTATTAGTTGGCGCTACGTTTAAAACTTACTAATTATTTATTGCTAAATTTTACGAAATGAGAAAAATTACTTGCAAAATGAATACCAATATAAGTAAGTAGGTAAATGATCCTAAATATATATTGCTATCATTTTGATTAATATGATCCTACTAAACTAGTCCATTATTAAAAATTAATACAATACTTACTTTAAAGCAGTAGAGTCGGCCACCTTTAATTCTAAAGTTAAACTATCTCCGGAAGATAGAAAACTTTCTGCTAACGTGCAAGGTCTGGGAAATCTAGTCACGTTTCCCAACAGGGAATGGTCGCAGCTTCTCGGAACGTGTTCTCTGCAGTATCGCGCCAACATCGTGACGTTTTTCTTGTTAGTATTGGAAGACGATTGGGCGGTGGGATTTTGTCGACTTTTTGATTTTTCTTTCATGCTGGAACTAAATAAAATGAGATAATGTTACCGTTGATTTAATGGCAAAACTAGCCTTTTCCTACGTTCTCCTAACACACAGTTAGTACTATTATAGGGGTTCGGAAAAATAAGAAAAGAAGAAGCAATATCACACATGTTCGATAATTTTTAAAATGTGGTTTTAGTTCCAATCTAAAATTCTTTAGCAGCAACAGAACGAACAGAAAATGTAGAATTATAAGAGTTAAACATAAGTGAAAATGTTCTAAAGACATTACTAACACATAATGTTTTCCAAATTCTAATTAATTTCATCAATTTTTCCACTGACCATTCTACTTTTAATTTTCACGGGGTCCACGAAATAACAGGTCGACTGAAAAGTCCCCGGTCTACCATAGTAAAACACAATATTTTGACAAAATTCATTTTTTTTTCAATTAAGTTGCCTTCAAGGACGATACAGCGATTATAGCGACCTTCCAACTTTTCGATACCATTTTTGTAGTACTCCTTCGGTTTGTCCTCAAAATAGGCTTCAGTTTCGGCGATTACCTCAGTATCAAAGCCAAATTTTTTTCCCGCGAGCATTCTCTTCAGGTCAGAGAAAAGGAAAAAGTCGCTGGGGGCTAGATCTGGAGAATACGGTGGGTGAGGAAGCAATTCGAAGCCCAATTCATGCAATTTTGCCATCGTTTTCGATGATTTGTGACACGGTGCATTGTCTTGATAAAACAACACTTTTTTCTTCTTCATATGGGGCCGTTTTTTCGCGATTTCGGTCTTCAATCGCTCCAATAATGCACAGTAATAGTCGCTGTTGATTGTTTTTCCCTTTTCCAAATAGTCGATGAACAATATACCGTGTGTATCCCAAAAAAAATGAGGCCATAACTTTGCCAGCTGACTGTTGAGTCTTTCCACGCTTTGGTGGCGGTTCACGGGCCGCAGTCCACTCAGCTGACTGTCGATTGGACTCAGGCGTGTAGTGATGGAGCCAAGTTTCATCCATAGTCATATATCGACGCAAAAAATCGGGTTTATTACGACTTAACAGCTGCAAACACTGCTCAGAATCATCAATTCGTTGCTGTTTTTGGTCGATTGTGAGCACGCGCGGCACCCATTTCGCATAGAGCTTCCGCATACCCAAATATTCGTGAACGATATGTCCAACACGTTCCTTAGATATCTTTAGAGAGTCAGCTATCTCGATCACATTCACTTTACGGTCACTCAAAATCATTTTGTGGATTTTTTTGATATTTTCTTCGGTAACCACCTCTTTTGGGCGTCCACTGCGTTCACCGTCTTCGGTGCTCATTTCACCACGCTTGAATTTTGCGTACCAGTTGATTTTCCTGGCGCAGAGTCCGGAAACTCATTATCAAGCCAAGCTTTTGCTTCAACTGTATTTTTTCCTTTCAAATAACAATATTTAATAAGCACACGAAATTCTTTTTTTTCCATCTTTTTGAAAATAACAAAAGTTGCTTCACTAAAAATGCAATATCTCACAAACTAATAGTCCGACAGCTGTCAAATTTTTACACGAATCTTTTGAAGGTTGATACTATCTAAAAATGAAATGGATTTAATTCTAGTGTCGTCATCTATAGGTCAGACCGGGGACTTTTCAGCCGACCTGTTAGTATGGAGAACGGTAAAGGTTTTATACCGTCGTAGTACTTAAGAAGTTTAACCCTCTTTTGCTTTTATTTAAATTTTCGACTGGTATTAATAAATATTGTCAATTATCTTACCAGTACAGTCCTTCACAGTTAGATGGCGTCCAAAGCTGCCCATCCCACACGTTTAAGTAGCTCCTGCATATCTGATCAGCCTTTTTAGGATCCCAAGTGCTGGCGACGTGAAACTTCAACACGCTCAACCAAACCCTGTACCTTGGAGGCGGTAAAATCATACCCACATGCCTCCAATCCGGATACCTGCTCCTGTGAGACGGTGATGGTGAGGGCGAAATCGTAGCATCCAGGCCTTGTAGGTGGTAAAGACAAGTAGTATTGGCCGGTATCGAGTGTAAGGGGCTTTCCAGTACTCCTCGATTAGTGCCGCGTATCCAGAATTCGCAATTTCGTTTCTGTTTGTTGAAAGAAGGGGATTGTACGTCAACGAAAGTTACCTGTAAATAAAAATAGTTATAATTTTTTTTGGGTGGGTTTTTTGGCCCTCTGAATCCAAATCTGGCATCGGCGAACACCCCACTGGCACCTGGTGCACCTAAAAACCGGGCTAGAACCTCATCTTCGAGAGTTTTCTTGAGAAGAGTGCCAAAAACCACCCGAAAATCATAAGAGGGCAGTTGTGTGGGGCGGTGGTCCTGAATTTCACATCCAAACGAATGCCTGCCGCGCTGGGATTCTTATCTTTACATATTTTGGAACTGAGATCAAATCCAACCCAACTTGCACAAGCCAGATTTAGATTCAGCGAGCCAAAAACCCCCCAAAATGGTTTTTGGTTGACCTTTTTTGATTGTGTTTTCATAATTTGAAGAGGAATTATTAAAAGATCGACAGCGTCCAAAAAATGAGCGCTATATTAAAGAAACGATACAGCAATAAAATGAAACTGCGCACTTTTATTTGAAACCTACTTGGTACATTATTCTGGTCACGCCTGCGCGTCAAAAAATGTTTGAGTCTCGGTTAGAGGACAAACCCAACAATAATAAATAAATATTAACTAAAAATTTACCTCCACCTCTAGCTGGAATCCGTGCAACGCTTGAATAGGCGTAGGATGTAGGAAAGTACCGTAAGGGGACGATGAAAATTCCACTAGAAGTTCGTGTCCGCTAGATACGGCCGGAGGTACTTCTTCTCCTCCTCCGCAAAATTTTAAAATCACTGGATCTCTAGTAGTGTAACCGTCATAGATGGTGACGTAATCTTGTACGTCATCACAAGCGTCCCAAACTTTTATTTCGCTAGGAGTCGCCGTACCGAATAAAGCAGATTGACTGCGGATGGAAACTAGTTGACCTTTTGGTTGTCGTACGGTTATCAAGGCGTGCTTTCCTGCAACAACAACATTAGGTTTAAGAAGTTGCTAAGTTAATCAAATATTTTTATAAATCTGTATCTACTCTATATTAATGAATGGTTAATAGAAAGATTGAAACACTACAATTATCTTGGCACGATAGTAAATGAAGAACGGATCAATAACCCAGAGGACATTCTTTAAAATTTGTTTGGAGAAGAACGGGTTCCTCCAAGTCAGCATGGATTTAGACAGAAAAGGTCTACAACATCGGTCAAATAATAAATATCCTAAAGGAAAAGGGTAGGCCTTTATATATTGTTGAAATGGTAAATTGTTATTTAACAAATCGGGAAATAAACTTGGGAAGAGTAAGGAAAACTCTATGTATGTATGTATGAGTTAGGGGTGATAATTACACTGCGACCTATAGGATCTATTGTGTCCCCCCTTACTTGCCATGTTCTGATATTTTCTCAGACCTATAGCAGCTCTTCGAGTCCTATTTTCCGCAGGAAGTTTAGGACATCGTCGGGCTTCAAATCAGGTAGATCCCCTTCTTCTATTTCATGTGCTCATAGGTATCTAGCCCTAGAACTCTGCAAGGCAGGGCATTCTGAGAGTATGTGTATTAAGGTTTCATCCTCTTCCTCACAGAATCTGCACTTTGCTTAATCTGCTAACCCTAGTTTCTTCATGTGGCTTCTTAACCGGCAATGCCCGGTTAATATTCCAGTTAGAATTCGGAAGCTTTTTTTACTGAGGTTGAGGCAGCTAAGAGATCTCTTCTGATGGTCATAGTCCCCCAGTAGTATCTTAGATTGCCTCAGTCCTTCCAGCTGATTCCAGTACTTGGATTTTTCCTTCTCCGTTTCTTCCCTTACTTTTCCTAAGATTACTCTACTGCTGATCCCACAAGATGGTTCTGGTCCCAAAAGTGGGGTTTCAGCTCCTTTTTTTGCCAGCTTATCTGCTGTTTCATTCCCCTCTATTCCTATGTGTCCCGGGACCCATAGGAGGGTGATAGTGTTCTTCTGGCCCAGTTCATTTAGTTTGCCTAGGCATTCCCAAACCATCTTGGAACTGATTATATTTGAGCTCAGCGCTTTGATGGCTGCTTGACTATCCGACATGATCACAATCTCTTGTCTGCGGTAGTTTCTTCCAATATTGAATTCCACACATCTTTCTTGCACATCTTTCGATGGCGCGGACTTCTGCTTGAAAGATGCTCGGGTATGTGCCCAAGCTTTCTGAGTATTTGGCTCTCGGTCCAAAAACACCTATTCCAGTTCCCTCGTCTAGCTTGGAACCGTCCGTATACCACTTTATGGTATTCTGGTTTAAATTCTGTATGGTGTCTTCATCCCATTCAGATTTATTACTCAACTTTGTGATGAATTTTCTCACAAAGTTGAATTTCTTTGGCATATCATCTTGGGGATTTCCCAAGTTTGATCAAAATGAAGTGATCGAGATTTTTCCCTGATAATTCTTTATATTGTTTTCTTCCTTACACTTTCTAACAGAATGTGCAGTGGGGTCAAGTTTAAAATCACCTCTATTGCAGCATTGGGGCAAGTTACCATTGCTCCAGTGATACATGAACAGGCTAGTCTCTGAATCTTCGAGAGGTTTTTCCTCGTCGTATTCAGATTAGCCCTTACGCCCCAAGCCACTGCCCCATATGTGATTAATGGTCTCACTATTGCTGTGTACATCCATTGCAGAATACGTGGGTTACATCCCCAGTTCTTCCCTGCAATGTTCCTACACACCATGAGGGCCTTGGTTGTTTTGTGTATTACTTCGTCTTCGTGTTTGTTCCAGAGTAACCTGCTATCTAGGATTAGCCCTAGATATTTTACCTCTGTTTTTCACTCGACGATGTTCTCCCCTATTTTTATGATTTTTAGATTAGGTTTCTTTTTCCTTGTAAAGGCTACTAATGTGGTTTTGGTGGGGTTGATGCTGAGTCCCACCGAGGAAAACTCTAACTAGGGGTTCCTACACTATGGAATATACTAGGTTAGACTATGGAGAGGGCATGCAGTTGGTTGCCTACGCGGACTACATGGTTGTTATGGTACCAGGGGATAACTTGCAGCAGATCCAGGTCAGACTGCAGGAAACATCTATGCTAATTGAAGACTGGCTTCGCAGGCAAGGCATCTCGAAATAAGGATGCTGTGATGCTATTTTCTCTCTCTTCTTCTTTATGGTGTGGACTCTGAATGAAGACATGTGCAGGATTCGAGATGTTGCTGTATATACAAATAACACAAATAAAGACGTTCTCAGAAGAGTGAAGAAGAACCGAAAAACATTGTTCACCATCAAATCTGGAAAGCTACAATATTTCTTGCACGTTGTACGAAATTAATATCGGAAGAGGAACGTTCTGGTTGAAGAACCCTAGAACCTGGTTGCAGAAATCGTCTCTGCTGAAACTTTTCAGATAATTTCAAGATTCCCATGATAATCGCCAATATTATCTTTGAAGAACGGTAATTAATTCCTGCCGATTGTTAAAAAAGAGAACGAATTGTCCTTCTTTGTAGCATAACCCAAGCATGTTCAATTGGATTGAGGTCGGGAGATCGAGTGGGAAACTGTAATAAGTCGATTGACTCATTTTCCAAATAATCCAAAATTATCCCAGGAACATGAAAAGGAGTTTTGTCCTTCATTAAAAAATATTTGGGTTCCATTGCTGCAGCATTTGGAAGTACAACAGGTCAAAGTATAAGATTTAAGTGATAATTTGATCTTAAAAACCTTGTAAACGAACGAGAAATGGTTCTTCCAGCCAAGGTGATAATGGTGGAAATCTTATTGGTCTTCTAGCATGTAAATAAGACTCATGTAAACGTCTTCTTACAGTTTGAGCACTTACTGTAACATTATATACTAACTGCAGGTCAGAAACCAACTCAGACGCTGTTCCCGTTACATTTTTTCGATCTTGATCTGGTGCTGTCGTTTTTTGTGGACCCAAATCCTGTTCACGAACACTACCTATATTACGGAAAAGTTCACAACGAAAGAAACAGTTTATGACACGAGTTTTACCCTATTGTATAGTTTCCCAATCTCAATCTGTAGCTTTCTGATTTCAGTAACTAATAGTGGACATTTGACTTGTTCTTAAGGTAAAGTCATTGTTTCTGTGATTCGAGCATGATTGGTCACTTGACACATGCCAATTAACAATATTATTAATTGCAGCTTTAATACTAATTGATATAACTATAATATCTTGAAATTTCTTGAAAACCGAGGTCGATTCATGTCCTCTATTGTTTACTATAATCCCTTTTCCATCTAAGGGATATAATACGTCTTCTGTATAGAGCGTTATACTTAACAATAAACGGTATTTGGATATCAAATAACATATTTGGTGTCCTTTCTCTCGTTCAAAGACTATTTAATGTGATAAATAACTATAAAAGACGATCCTAGATAAACTATTGTTTGCCCGCTTCTGGACCGAAATTCTCGTTTGAGATTCTCTTTGTTCGTGCAATTAATAGATAATTTAAAAGCGCCAGAAAACGTTAGAACAGAGTCTGACGATTATTTTGAACCACCAAAGATTTTTATCATCGTTGAAACTTCGTTAATATATCAACATCATCATTCAAACCGACCAACTTGCAAAAGTATCTACGATTTGGTCGATGTAACAGGTCGGCTAAAAAGTCCCCGGTCTACCATAGTAAAACAGAATATTTTGACAAAATTCATTTTTTTTATTCAACATAGTTGCCTTCAAGGGCGATACAGCGATTATAGCGACTTTCCAACTTTTCGATACCATTTTTGTAGTACTCCTTCGGTTTGTCCTCAAAATAGGCTTCAGTTTCGGCGATTACCTCACTATCAGAGCCAACTCTTCAATCGCTCCAATAATGCACAGTAATAGTCGGTGTTGGTCACTCAAAATCATTTTGTGGATTTTTTTGATATTTTCGTCGGTAACCACCTCTTTTGGGCGTCCACTGCGTTCTCCGTCTTCGGTGCTCATTTCACCACGCTTGAATTTTGCGTACCAGTCAATGATTGTTGATTTTTCTGGTGCAGAGTCCGGAAACTCATTATCAAGCCAAGCTTTTGCTTCAACTGTATTTTTTCCTTTCAAATAACAATATTTAATAAGCACACGAAATTCTTTTCTTTCCATCTTTTTGAAAATAGCAAAAGTTGCTTCACTAAAAATGTAATATCTCACAAACTAATAGTCCGATAGCTGTCAAATTTTTACACGAATCTTTTGAAGGTTGATACTATCTAAAAATGAAATGGATTTAATTCTAGTGTCGTCATCTATATGTCAGACCGGGAACTTTTCAGCCGACCTGTTACTCAATGTTAAGGTCTCAATTAACCATACGACATAATATAATCATTGCTACCTATGACAATAGGTAAGATGTCAGACTTTCAGTAGTAGAAAAAGTACAGTAAATACAGAAAAATTCAGTACAGAAAATTCGTGTTGTAATGATGCCTATTACGGCAAAACACTTGTTATGTAATATGCTATTTGTTATTGTTATCATACTTTTTCGCAACCCTGCATAAATACAATGGACTGTTACAATTTTAAAATTTATCCGTATAATGACTGCAAAAAAACCCTTCACCATCATATTAGGTCCTATAAACTTAAAAGAAATAATAAAGCTACGTTAAATACAAAACTACGTTATTATATGAAATGCTTAAGTTTTTGAAATGATATTTTTGATATAAGGACTACACAAAATAGAAATTGTCCATGATTGAATCTCTCTACTAACTTGCAACGAGGCCACGATACTTCAGATCCCCAAAACTAACAAGAAAAGTGGAATACAAGTACGCTGTTGCCACATAAGATGCAGGTAAGTGGATAAAAAAAGTACAGAATATTTTAAAGTGAAATTTTTATATATATACGGGAAATGTAAGAAGTACTCGTATCTTTGTAGGTATTATTTTTGTATTTCAATACAAAATACTTAGTTACGGAAAATACAGTTCTTACCTGGTGGTATCTCGTGTTGCCTCACAGCGTAATAGCAAGTTAAATTTCTTGGATAGATTCCAGGAAAGTTGGGAGATTGAAGACGGCAGTATTTCCTATCACAGTCACTGAAGATCCGGGAACAGTAAGTTCCCGCTATTAAATCACCTAAATAGTATTCCGGTTCTGGATCCGCCGCTGTGCTAGGCTCTGTTAAGTTAAACATTGAAGGTGGTTGACCTGAAAATATTATTTAATCAAAAATAGTTTTATTTTATTCGCAGCCTCAACCGAAACTAACAATATAGTAACAATAAGTAATGGGTCAACTTTTATGAAAAGATTCTCAGCTTAAATGAATACATTCCAAAATTACTATAATTACTACCTAATATTAAAACTGACCCACATAAAGGTCAATTAGCTATTTTATAATACAATGTTCTTTACCGTACATGTCCTAACTCAATATAAATTGTCACGTACTTTTATCGTTCGTGACATCTCTTAAAGGTTGTCTTTTTAACAAACCTTCGATTATTTACTTATTCTTTAATTATTAAATATCAAATAATTCTAATAAATTCTAAACTAGGCATAACATTTAAAGAAAACAAAAATATTTAAACCCTCTTCCCTACCAACTGACACAGATCAAAGTGTATTATAAATTACTATCGCTCACCTTAATATCTGAAATATAATAGTGAAAAACCCAAATGAAAAACTCTCAATACATATGAAAACAACTGAAATTTTCAGTTCTATCCTAACAATAAGCAAATAAATAAAACAGGTATTAAACTTACTTATGTACGATAATTTTTCTTTTATTAGGATTTTTTTAGGGTAGGTTAGGTTAGGTTAGGTTTTTCCATATTCATTATTTGTTTGGTTGCCGATTTTCCGAAGAAAATTGCCTCTTTTTCAATTGTCCAGTGGTAATTCATGTTGGAATGATTTAAGACCTTGTAGAAGGTTATCTAAAGTATTATCATTAATATTATAATCAAGAATTTATATTAAAATATTATTTGAAGAATCAATAAGAGTGTATCCAGAATCTGAACTAGAAGTCTTACTTAAATGATTAAGTATAATCAGATGTACAAGGGACAGCAATACTTATATTCAAATTATGTTTATTTTCAAGAAAAATATTGTCTGAATCATGTTTATAATAAGTACTGGCAATTTTTTGTGTTTTAAATTATCTTAAGAATGTTTATTTAACTCGAAAATTTTAGTTTAATATAATTGCCGCATTTACAACAGGTAAGTGATAGGTTATGTTTACTTTGAACCTACATGTTTAGTAATTTTTGATATTTCTAAGGGTTTCCGCGAAAAAAAAACTTTATTTTCGTACTCATTACAATGTCCTAGACCCCTCATAAAATTTGTTTTTTTTTGGGATCGCCTACTAACGCGTCTACTAACAGTGCAGCTAAAAAAACACTTTCCTACAAGTTATACACAAGTATTTAGTGGCTATACTCACGTCCCCCGTATCTCACGATGGCGGCCATTCTTTTCAAAAACTTAAACTCCATTCTATAGTCGAAGTTGTAGCCATTCTCTACTTTGGAAAGTCGGTAAAGATTTACGGAAACTGTAACACTTTTGGTTTCGCTGTAATAGATGACGGGACCCCAAGAAGTTCCGCACCAGGATCCCCCTACTTGGGGTCGGTTCGATTCCGAAATTTGTAAGGCACCGTCCGGACAACCGTCCGTTGTGAAAGACACGAATCGGCCCAAAGTAAAACTGTCGAATGTCAACTGAAAAAGAAAAAATACAAAATAACATACAGTTCGTTCGCTGGATCTTTTCCCATGGCTGAAATTATTAAGATACTACTTTTAGTAGTACGTCTCTTTTCCACTCACAGAAACTAAAACCCCAAAATTGAACCGTTTGTTCCAATACAGCATAATATAACAAACAGAGATAGCCATATGACGAATGTCGATTATAGGTGTAACCTACACAATGAAAGTTCTGTGGTTTATCCGTGAATTTGTAAATTGACAGACCAAATACGTTGTTTACATTTTTATTTTAGATTTTTATCCATTTTATTGCCCCTTGTATATAAATTTATTTCAAAAATAGTTGTTTTAACAACTAACCTCTACCTGAGTGTTCAAATAATTGTGGTAAGTGAATATTATGTATCTACTTCTTGTTAATTTATTTTGCAATGAAAACTAACCTTAAATTGACATATCATTATGATTCTGGATAGAACTCCATCAAACTGAATTATATGAAACACATTTTGCTTTCACCAAAGTAGAAAATATTGACCTAATTTTCTGGATAACCAGAACCATTGATAAATAGTTTTCATTTTTAGGTAGCATATTGCTAAAAGGCTATAAAATATTTACAAATATCACCAGCTTTAATACAATAATAAATAACGTCCACCGTCACTTTAGCCATATCCTTATTAGACTATCAATCTACGACCTACGTGTTATTTAATGTATTGATGTATTGCGTTTGTATATGGTTCAAGGTCATGGGAAAAGATCCACCGAACGAACTATATACGTCTACATCTACTAACACTAAAATGCTGTAGGAAATACAGCATGTCTACGGATGGGATATCCTATAGGTGAAAAATGTTTAACTGCAATATCATTTGTTATACGTTTTGAAGTGACAACAAACTTTTTTGTATGCCTTATCGTACTCAGTCGATAAATCTGTCTGAAATAAGAGTTGTTGCATCAAAAGAACAAGTAAAAAGCTTTTATCGCGCTGGGATTATACAAAGTTTCAATCCTTTCATCTTCTTTTTACAAAGAATATATATAATGGCAATCCAAGGAAATATTTGTGTATAAATCTGAACTAAACCTTCATGCCGATTTTACTATATTTGGTAGATAAACTCGTAAGTTATTTTCTCCCCATAGTGCACTAAAACGGACACCGAACAGTAATTTCCACATTCCCTAACGAGATACCAACCGTAATTCCTGGCATACCCTTCAAGAACGGATAGTATTTTTTCGGAGAATACTCCAAAGATTCCTAAGGGCTAATAGATGCAATCACTTATTTCAAATTGTTATTTTATTTTATTATTTTAATAAATTTTATTCAGGTTCTTTTTATAATGACACTTTAGTTAAATTTTATAAAGGAAAAAATACAGTTGAAGTAAAAGCTTGGCTTGATAATGAGTTTCCGGACTCTGCGCCAAGAAAATCAACAATCATTGACTGGTACGCAAAATTCAAGCGTGGTGAATTGAGCACCGAAGACGGTGAACGCAGTGGACGCCCAAAAGAGGTGGTTACCGACGAAAATATCAAAAAAATCCACAAAATTATTTTGAGTGACCGTAAAGTGAATATGATCGAGATAGCTGACATTCTAAAGATATCTAAGGACCGTGTTGGACATATCGTTCACGAATATTTGGGTATGCGGAAGCTCTGTGCGAAATGGGTGCTGCGCGTGCTCACAATCGACCAAAAACAGCAACGAATTGATGATTCTGAGCAGTGTTTGCAGCTGTTAAGTCGTAATAAACCCGATTTTTTGCGTCGATATGTGACTATGGATGAAACTTGGCTCCATCATTACACGCCTGAGTCCAATCGACAGTCAGCTGAGTGGACTGCGGCCGGTGAACCGCCACCAAAGCGTGGAAAGACTCAACAGTCAGCTGGCAAAGTAATGGCTCCAGTTTTTTGGGATGCACACGGTATATTGTTCATCGACTATTTGGAAAAGGGAAAAACAATCAACAGCGACTATTACTGTGCATTATTGGAGCGATTGAAGACCGAAATCGCGAAAAAACGGCCCCATATGAAGAAGAAAAAAGTGTTGTTTCATCAAGACAATGCACCGTGTCACAAATCATCGAAAACGATGGCAAAATTGCATGAATTGGGCTTCGAATTGCTTCCTCACCCACCGTATTCTCCAGATCTAGCCCCCAGCGACTTTTTCCTTTTCTCTGACCTGAAGAGAATGCTCGCGGGAAAAAAATTTGGCTCTGATACTGAGGTAATCGCCGAAACTGAAGCCTATTTTGAGGACAAACCGAAGGAGTACCTACTACAAAAATGGTATCGAAAAGTTGGAAGGTCGCTATAATCGCTGTATCGCCCTTGAAGGCAACTATGTTGAATAAAAAAAATGAATTTTGTCAAAATATTGTGTTTTACTATGGTAGACCGGGTACTTTTCAGCCGACCTGCCTTAATAAAAAAGTATAAGTTATAACAAAAATTCTTATTGCTAATAAAAAAAGCCGAAGCAATAAAATGTCGATATTGAAGTACTTTTTAGTTTAAGAGCTGTTTAGCATTTTATTCTAAATAAACATTATTCATGCTTGTTTTAATTTAAATAGTCATGGAAATATGACATTTAATAGAGGATCAAATGTTAAGTGCTGTAGGAGTGCTACAAGCCAAGGGCGCCGGCATAGAGGGCATTACCCCCCCCTGAACCAGGATAAGATTTTTTTAATATTGGTAAAAAACAACACAGTTGCAAATGTAGGCCAATACAGCATTTTTTTTATTGATTAAAACGTTTGGATACACTGCGCTTATCCCGCTCACCCCTATCCTCACACTACTAGCAACTCCCTCCCCCTCTTCCCCTCAATCCGTAACACGTGATTCCCACATCGTAAACTATTCTACTATATTAGCGTCTAGCCGAGCCAGCATCGCGCATCACCCTTATGAACTATGGTTATAGTGTAATCAATGTCGTGGACTTGTAGATAAACAGTGGGAGAAACACAGCCCCCCTCTGCATAGGGTGGTATTACATACCCCCCTGTGTCACAGGCCATAGGTGTACATTAAACTGTTATTTGTAGACTTTGGCAAAGATATCGCATTTGGGTCCAAAAGAGCGACAGCACCAGTTCAAGACCAATTTTTAACAAAGTCTGAGTTGGTTTCTGACCTGCAGTTAGTGCATAATGATGCAGTAAATGCTAAAACTGTTAAAAGGCGTTTACATGAGACTAATTTACACGCTAGAAGAGCAATAAGAGTTCCACCATTATCACGTGGCAATCGCGGTTCAAGATTAGTTTGGACACAAGAGCACGAAAACTGAACTAGAGAATAACAAGGTCAAGGGTGTTGTTTACTGTTGAATCCAGGTTAGGTCTTCATCCACACAGATGAAGAATAAGAGTTTGAAGATAACCAGGTCCACTGCCACGTTTGCAAACCGCTCAGGAAGTACACAATTATTAAGGCGGTACAATAATGGTATGGGGAGGTATCAACTTGGGTTGAAGAACCAATCTCGTTCGTTTACAAGGTTTTTTAAGATCAAATAATTACTTAAATCTTATATTTTGACCTGTTGTTCTTCCATATGCTACAACAGTCGGACCCCAATGTTTGTTAATGCAGGACAATGCTCCTCCTCATGTTCCCGAGATAATTTTGGATTTTTTGGAAAATGAATCAATCGGTTTATTAGAGTTTACCGCTTAATCTCCCGACCTCAATCCATTTGAACAAGCTTGGGATATGTTACAAAGAAGGGCAATTCGTCAACAATCGGCAGAAATAAATTTCTACAGTTCGTTTCATAGAAATAAACAAGATGCAAATAAATGATCCTCATTGTAATAGATGGACGACTTTTTTTTTACTTTTTCTCTTGTTTTTCGTACCCACGTGTATCGTATTTGCGAAACTGCTATTTAAACTTTTGTCTTCGTTACAATGTAGAAAACAAAAACAAAAATCTACAGGAAATTAAGAAAACTAGGAATATTGTCAAAAGTTTGAGACAGAAGGAATGTTTTTACTTAACGGCCGTTGTAAGTTAATAGTAATTTATGCAACAAGTGCATAAAGTGGTACTTTTTTTCACGAATGGAAAAGTTGTCCGCACGAGCCGCCAGTCGAGTGCGGAAATTCCATGAGTGAAAAAAAGACACTTTATGCATATGTTGCATACAATATTTTTTCTACAGCCCTATACAAATAATAAAATCAAAATAGAAATTTGAAATAATTTAATTAAACTCCTTCAGTAAATTACAACTAATGAATGCAGAATAAATTGGAAAAAGTGCACAATAATTAAGAAAAATTAACAACTACATATTGTATTTTAGTATTATTTCGCAATGTGAATATTGAAAACGCAATTGTTTGGTTGATTAATGTGAATTTTTGATCCAGTCACATTTGTTTCCGTTTGATTCATTGATAAAGCTTCACTTAAATTGTGAATATTTGGAACATTTAAATTCATCTCTGCTTGATTCTCATTTAAATAGTGAATATTTGGAAGAGTCAAATTCGTGTCGGCTTGATTCTCATTGGATGTTGAAGGTAGGTTAAAAAAACTGCTGACATTAGATCCTTGTAAAATTCGTGAAGCACAGTTCATTTTTGCATTGAGAGAATTGTTCACATACCCTTCGGCAACAGCAGTAGATTTCCATCCTCCATGTTGCTTTAATTGAAGAATGTCTCCACCCGAATCGACTAGAAGCGATGCTGAAGTTCGTCGAAACGTGTGACCTGTATTTTCTTCTGGATGTGGTAAATTTAAATACCTCGCAATTAGCGATGGAATTTTCGAAAAAGTATTTATACCAACTACTTGTTTTGTACATTTGCCGTTTCTATATGATAAAAAGAAATGGTTGCTGGTTGCATTTTTCGGTCTCAGATTAGCATACTTTTGGAATAAATGTATAAAATTAATGTTTGTAATGGATTCTCCAATAACTGTAAAACGTCGACTTGTATGAGTTTTTGAATCTGGAATCGTGACGAATAGAAATTCCCCCTTATTTTCAATGTCATCGATTTTCATTTTATACAACTCTTCTCGTCGACAACCTCCGGCTATTCCTAATATTAATGTTACCTACAAATTTATAAATAATGTAAGCAAGAAACAAATTAACTTTTTAAAACTTTTACCTTAAACATTAAATACTTGTCGTCTGGAGCACTCAATAAAAATCTGTTCATTTCCTCTCTTGAGAATGTATTAGATTTTTTAGGTTTGTACCCAACCGACTTTCGTTTCAAAAATGCTATTAGCTTAGAGTATTTACTTATATCTATGTTATCATTAATAATTAAGGTTGCCTTTAGTTTGGAATAGCTGGACCATAATGTAGAACACTTAAATTTTTTAGACCTTTCTTCAAAAAAAGCTAACAGTACTCGCTCTGTAAAGCTATGAATATTGTTCTCGTTTCTCCATTTCATAAAAGTGTCATACTCTTTTATATAATTTTCTTTGGATTTTTCCGGCAGCAAATTTAATGTGGCCACATTTGCCTTTTCTATAATTTCTTCGGGGGTACATATTATTTCAAAGTCGGAATTTTCACTATCCATTGTAATAATAGGAACAACTACTGAATTCTCTTAGACAAATCGGATTATTTATAAAATCTAACGTCAAATGAGTTATAGTTCATGTACTGTCAAAGTCAAAGCAAACTTGATATTTTTTCCAGTAAAGGTGTGAATGAATTGCACTATTCAATTGCATCGGCTTATGGCAAGCGTGAAATAAAGTTAACGTTATGGCACTTTTTTTAACGCTTTTTCACTTTTTTTCACTCTCACCATAAACAGCCGTTTTAAGAGCTACAAACTAGTGAAATACAAGGTACTTTAAAGATAGGGCTTAGAAAAAACATATTTTTTTCAAATAAAGTTGCGTTCAATCGAACAGTTTTTTTATTATTCTATATTGTTTTACTGCCTTTCATGTTAATTAAAAAGTCTGAGTTCAATAATGTGCTATTTTTTAATCTAATACTTAACATTTTTTGTGTTAGTTTCAGCAGGATGTAGTTACGGTGCCTTAAAATATAGAAATCGAGCACTGCTAGAAAGTATTGCTAAAAGAAACAATGTAAATAAAAGAATTAAAATATATGGAAATGGACAAGAAGTGTAAATTAGCAAAACATAAAATAACAGATTAAAATTATTAATAAAGAAAGACCCTTTAAAAATATGTTGAGCCGGAACTAGTGGCTGTTTGGTCCATCTTAATTTAAATAAAATTCTGTGACATGGGTAGTGGATGGTAGTAGAAAAATTGTTATAGTTAATTCATTCTTTTTGGCATTTTATTTGTCAATGTTTTGATTGTTTGAAATAGAAAGATCTTATTTATCCAACAAATGCTGTGGTTAAAGAAAGTTTGTTAACTAGGGTTTTAAACAGAAGAAAACTTATTTAAAGGATATATAAGGAGTAACAAAGACTATAAAACTTTCTTTAAATGGATGAAGTTACGAAACTTTTCCTATCAATTTTCTTCCAGGCGTTGTGTGAGTAATTTTATTCATTATATCATGAAACTACATGACCTTCGTTTAATACTCCTGCTCAACCCTTTAGTGGAATAATAAAAATGTGTATTGCTACTAAGTACGTGATTATTCACTGCTGTATCTTTAAAAATTGGGTTGATGTTACCTAATAGAACTAAATAATGGAGTTTTACTATTTAAACAAGTAAAAATTCTGGAAGACTCTGGAACTGCATGTAAAGAAATGAAACGAAGGCGACCTAGCACGTTATAAGCTTTTGAGCCTTGGCAAAATTTAAACATTTTTGAGAATTTCTGTAAATGTCAACAAAAACTTGAAGGAAATATAAGAAGTTTGGGGAAAACTGCACGTCGATATATTTTTCTATTCTCGAGTTATTAGCCCTCAAAAGTTATTACTTTATAATGGGACACTATAGATATTGGTAAATAGGTTTTTTCATTTAAATAAATATAAATTTTTTAACCACACCCTTCATTAAACAAAGGGCAGTAACCCACTGTTTCTAAAAAGTAAATATTTATTTTTTACTTATTTCTGTCTTTACGACATGAATTTGAATTCAAAAGTTTTTCCACGTAAATACCTTCTTCTGGGTAATAAACTTTCTACTGAAAGCATTTAAAATATTTTAGGCTGATAGAGATACGATATCTGCTTTTTTGAAAACTTTTTCGGTAAATAATTTAGGTACTGAAAGATCTTGGAGTTTTCTAAAGTTTACAATAAAAAAATTATAAATGTACCTACTATTTGAAATTTATTGTACTAACCCTTACTATGTGAAAGTCCATTTTATTAAGAACAGTAAAAGTTTAATTGCACCTTTTAGTTGTTGACTGTTTTTAATATCTACTATTTATTAGTTTTAATTTATTCTCAAGTTTCTAATATCCTAACTAACGTTTACTCGCTTATTTTCTACATGTTTTCGGTAAGTTCGCAACTGTGATGCTCTATATTTCGAGCTAATATCATTAAAACAGTTTAATCCAGCTTAGATTATTCTGTTCTGTTTGTGTGCAAATATTTATGTATTGAACATGCTTCCTAATTAATTACAGTACATCTACACTGTTAATTTTCTTCATGATTTTTAAATGAATTTATTTAAATGAAAGATGCAGTAGGTGTTGTAGATTGGCAATACAATATTTAATTTTTTTTTCCTGTTGTAACCTGTTTATTTACAATCTACTACAACATTAAGTTAGTATTTAGTAAAAATGATGACTCGGATTTTAGCCATTGCCGGTTCTCCTTCATTTACCGCAGGTGCTCATTTTAAAGCTTATTTCAAGCACTACAAAAACCTTTTTTATTAGAATGCATAAAATGCATCTGCTCGCCGCTAGATGGCATTGACTACATCGATTAAATTTGAGACAAAATAAAAAACGGCTTTGATATTTAATATCTAGCTTAATATTGCACTTAGAATACTTTATAAAAAACCAAATTGTTCATTTTTTTACCTGCTACAATTTTATTTTTTATAAAATTTTCGATAAAACCTGGAGATATACAGTGCTGTGTAAAAGCCAAATGGAATAAATTCATTTTTTCGGTTACTGTACATATTTATAAAAAATCCCGAAACACGTCAAATTTAAATTATAACTTGACATTCTTTAACGTGAAAATGCAACCCCTACCTTTAACCCCCTTAGAATGACAGGTGGGTACAACCCCCAATTTTTTAAATGGGAAGTATAGGCTTGTGATATATCATTTGAAAGGTCCTCTTCATTCTCTATTCAAAAATGTTTAATGCAAAAATTAACATAAAAAAAAAATTAATATCATGCTATTATCGAAATTCGCTACAATACAATCAAAAACTAAAATGTAATGCAAAACGTAATAAAATGTAGAACACGAAAAAGAACTATGAATATTAATGAAGTAGATGTTCAAAATGTTCTCCGCGAACGTCTTGGCAACATCCTAATCTCAAATAAAACTGTCTTCTAACATTATTTAACATATCAGGCGTGATCGACCTAATCGCAAGCGTTATTCCTTCTTTTAAGTCATTTAAATCAGAAGGTTTAGTTTTGTACACATGGCTCTTCACATATCCCCATAAAAAGAAATCTAATAATGTAAGATCAGATGATCGCGCTGGCCATTCAATCGATCCTCGCCTCCCTATCCACCGATTGGGAAATATTGTATCGAGGTACTGCCGGACATTAAGTTGGTAATGTGGTGGTGCTCCATCCTGCTGAAACCATATCGTATTCGCTGGAACTTGAGGGTTACCTGGATCAGGATATAAATTTGCCAACGTTGGAATGACATCATTTTGAAGTAGTGCCAAATAATTGTTGCCATTAAAGTTGCCCCCAATAAAAAAGGGACCAATGATATTGTTCCCTACAATCCCTGCCCAAACATTAACCTTTTGAGGGTATTGAGTGTGTTCTTCTCCCATCCAGTGAGGATTTTCCGTGGACCAGTAGCGGCAAATTTGCCTATTAGCATGACCGTTAAGTAAAAAAGTACACTCATCAGAAAACATAACGTCTTCTAATTGGATAATATTGTTATCCAACATGTCCATCATTTGCTCACAAAAAAAAAGTTCTCCTATCAAAATCGTCTTCCATGAGCTCCTGAGTAGGTATCATCTTATACGGATGCAATTTATTTTCTTTTAATATGTTTGCTATCGATGTATGGCTAGCATTGAATGTAGAGGATGTCTGTCTACTCGATATATGTGGGTTTTCCGGAAACTCAAGCAACACATCTAATTTGAGCTCATCACTCAGTGCATTGGCAGCTGCTTTTTTTATCTGCCTTACATGACCAAACTCGCGAAACTGCTTTTCTATCTTACTTATTGTTCCTTGGGATATAGGCGGTAAATTAGGAAATTTCTCATGAAATAGGCGAGTTACTTCCTGTTGTTATTCCTGTTATTTTATGCATTTCCGTTAATCTAACCATTTTTCAGAATTGAATTGAACAAACTTTATACTTAAATTACAACAATGACAACTTAAATAAAACAATTTAATACTGCTTGTTAAAATAGCGTTGCCACAGAAATTCTTTAAAGTTTTTTAATGGTTACCATCGAAAAACCACATTGCTATGGTTTTTGTTCACTTTCTCATTATCAAGACCTAAACGGGAAATAAGTTTTAAGTATATTGTAATAAGTTTCGAGTATATTTTAGCGAATTTCGGTAACAACATGATATTAATTTTTTTATGTTAATTTTTGCATTAAATTTAAAAACAATAACATTTTTGAATAGAGAATGAAGAGACCTTTCAAATGATATATCACAATCCTATACTTCCCATTTAAAAAATTGGGGGTTGTACCTGTCATTCTAAGGGGGTTAAAGGTAGGGGTTGCATTTTCACGTTAAAGAATGTCAAGTTATAATTTAAATTTGACATGTTTCGGGATTTTTCATAAATATGTACAGTAACCGAAATAATGAATTTATTCCATTTGGCTTTTACACACTGTATAGCTTAATATTGCACTTAGAATACTTTATAAAAAACCAAATTGTTCATTTTTTTATCTGCTACAATTTTATTCTTTATAAAATTTTCAATAAAACCTGGAGATATATGCAAAAAACCGATGAAAACGTGAAAATATTGCGAATTTTCATTTGCCAATAACTTGAAAAGTAATGGATATTTCGAAAAACTTTATGTATTATTTTTTGCTTAAAATTAGGCCTTCTATCGATATCCGAGGTGACTACCACCCCCTGGGTGGTTGCGGAGTTCAAATCATTTTCACTTTTGAAGTTGAGAGTAAGATGAACTCAATTCCAATATTGTATGCAATTCGGTTCACAGTAAAAAAATTCGCTGAAGAAGTTTATAGGGATAATTTGACTCTGTTCCAAACTGGATGTTTTTGTTCCCCTAATGCATAATCAAGTTTCTTGGGAACAAAGTGTGAGAAGTATTGTGTGTTACGGTTAATAAAGTCTTCCTTTAAAAAAGTCGTTATAACAATAATTGAATTTTCCTTACTTGGTGTAAAACATCTTATTATTTATCTTGTTAATGCTATCTCTAATAAATCCAGATCTGTACGTATACCTACACTTACCAATATAAGGAATCATATTTCCTTTTATTCTTTTTTTTGTGATTATTTTTACTTCGACATAAAAAGAGATGATAAAAAATTTATACCCAGACATTAGGGGGATTTGTGGAAAATACTTTGATATATATAAAAGAGAAATAAATCACAATATATCCAATATAGAAAATGGAAAATTTTTTACCTGTATAAGGTCGCCGTAATCACCGCCATTTGCAGTAAACGTTAGAAAACAAATAAATGGAATTTTGTCTTCTTTAGGACGATGCAGCTCTAGATCATACGTTTTTCCAATAACTCCGTAGTAAGTTCTGTTACATCCTGAAAAAAAGAAAAATTTCTAAATGGTCTAATTGCAAAGTTGTTTAAAACCACCGTAGAGTCATAGAAAATGTGTAAAACTTTTAAAACATTTTTTAAATGCTCGATATTGTAGCATTTAAAAAAAGGATTTTCAGTATTTTTGATATTTTATATTATAGGCAACACAAATTACCTACAGGTCTTATCTTTTGTCCAGTCGACAACGCAGGTGCTAATAATTCATGGTCATTTGAATTTTGGTTTTCGGTTGAGTTGGAATTTAACTTGTGGTATTGGTGCTTATACCAGCAAAGTTTTTTATTATTGCTAATTCCAGTGCCCACAAATTTAGTTTTTTTGGATACCCTTTTACTAGAAAAGGTTAGTAATTTTCTAAATAATTGGTTAATTGTAAAAATATTGTCGTTTTAGGGTTTTACGTAGGAATCAAAATCGTTGATCCTGTTAGTAGAGTTTTTAAATCCTACCCTTTTGTTTTTTGAATGCTGTTGAATAAAAGAAAAACCGCTAAACCGTTTATATGTTGGAAATTATCAAAAGTTCAAGCTGGTTGTTAGTTTTGGTACTAATGAATTAAGAATATAAACTGCCCAACAAAAATCCAGACTATAAAGTATTGGTATCAACTAGAGGTGTCTGATACTACTACACAATACTCATGGAACCTCAGGAAACAGGAGAATAAGGCCAGATTTTTTCATTTTTTTATTATTTAGGTAATTATAGAATTATAGATAGAAGAGTGAACTTAATTAATTTTTAATTTCCTTGCCATTTCTTTGTTATTACTATATACGACATAGTATTTCTTTTAATGTAAACTGTAAACTGCAAGTGAGGTGCACCCCAATTGAGGTATTTAATCTTATTTCTGATTGATGTTTTATTTAATATAATTAATATATATTTTCATTTGGTTGTCTACCTTTAATGGCAAAGGTATTATTTTTTGTTAGGATATTACCCTAAGAACCGAAACGTACTTTTAATAATTTTAGTATTTAACTATGTTTTTTTAAGCAATAAATTAATTATTGAGCATTGATTCCTCGTTTTTAATAAGTATAACCGAATATAACTTCTTAAATTTCATCACACACAAAAAAAAAAAAAAATTGTCTGTTTGTATTTTCCGCAATTTCTTAACAAACTCACTAATTTTTTTAAATTGCGGTGGCGCCCTTATGGTACACTCCTTACCTTCTCCTTATATGCTCACCGATGAACAGTAAGCCTTCTGGCAAGTAACTTTCAGTAAAGTTAAACATTCTTAAAAAGATACGGTTACAATATTACAAAATCATAATGAGTACCTGGCAACATTGCAAACCGCAAACTTCAGTTATTTCTGTATAGCAAAATGTGTTGCATAACTTCACTGCTAACCTGGAGTATTTAATTATTACTTTTTAATATATAGCATATTTTTATTTTATTTTTAATTTTTATTTTAATTTGAATTTAAAAAAAACTACGGTTCTACGGTTATGGGATCTATTCAACCTAACCTGTTGTGACAATATTATCTAGGGTTTCTATTGTGTTTGGATTAGATTTTTTGAAAAATAAAAACTATGACTATGTTTCTATACAAATGTAAACTATTTTAGTTATTTTTCATGAACCACCCTTGCTTGGGCTTTGAAAGATTTGCATTTATAATTAATTTACCATGCTGCCAACTCCAAACAACTGAACTATAACAACCCACAAAGTCTTCGAGTGGGGTATTTGATGCATGTAAAATCCGTCTCGGATTCCGGTCTATTATGATTTTTTTTATTTGTTTTTTCACCAACTGGTATGTTTTATAAAAAAAATGATTATTTTTAAATCCCACCAACAAAAAGTAAAACGAAATAAAGTAAAAACTAGAAGGCTTAAATAACGATATAAAGGAATAAACAAAAATATACAAACCGAGATGTAGACAATAAAAATTTCCATTTAGATCCCACCGGTTCATTACAATCAGAACTCAAATTTATTATTTCCAATTCAAACCGCTTTGGTGAACGCAGTTTTCATAAATTGCCTGTCAGGCCGATTTTCCAAAGGCAGAAACATGATTTGTTGACGCCTAGAGTAAGGGATTTCACAAAATTTACTGGCAACAATTCCAAATCATTTTTTTTTCAAAACATAGACAAGAATTGCAACCGTAAAAAGCTACTTTTTAATTAAAAATACCAGGTGCAGTAGAGAAACATTATTTCTGTGGAATTTACGAAAACAAAATGCGAAAAAGATAATTTATGTACCCAATTTTTTTACTTCTAGTTATTGGTATGACAGAAGCGACACAAAGTGCAGCTCTTAATAAGGGTGTCGGAGAATTGCGCAAAAATGGAATAAATTACTACCTCTTATTATTAATAAATTTTATTACGTATTTGATTAACATGAGAAATCGGCTATTTATGGGTGTTCGGATTTTTATGTCACTTAGTATGTAAAATTAATTAGAAACAAAAAGAGCTGCTTGCTAAAGAAGAATTAAACCAGGGAGTAGCAAAGCTCATATCGAAATGAATATGAAGAAATATGAATCTGACATTTTTGTGGTTTAAATATTTACTTGTTATATTTTGCAAAAATTTTTGCAAAAACAAAACACAATAATTTATTAATAAAGTGGACAATATATTGCTGTATAGATCACTTAACTAACTATTGGAGTAGACTAATTATACCAATTAACGGAATAAATTAACTTACTAGTACAATATCTTGGCTCGTCAGATCCATCTCCGCATTCGTTCTTATTGTTGCAGTAACGAGTCTGTGGTATACAACGACCATTTGAGCAACTGAACTCGTATATTTTGCACTTTCTAGCAGAAGGAATTTCCGTTGAACCTTTTTGAGAAGTTTGTGCCGCAACTAATCCAAATAACGTAATATAGGCTAAGGTCATCCAAACAGAAGCTGACATTATCCAATTAGGTTCTGCAATGAAAAGAGACGTTATAGAAATACATGAAAATATAATGTAATAAATCAGAATATGTTAATTCAACAAAAAAAAATAAAGAAAAATATTAAGTAAAATTTACTAGTATTAAAAAACATACTAAGCAGTTTTTTTAATTTGAAATACATTTGTTACTAGTTTATTCAGTACAAAGCATAGTTGAAAACTATATGTGGGCTGTTTGATAGAGGAAAGCTTAAATTTAACCTAACCTAACCTAACCTAACCTAACCTAACCTAACCTAACCTAACCTAACCTAACCTAACCTAACCTAACCTAACCTAACCTAACCTAACCTAACCTAACCTAACCTAACCAATGGTCTTTAAAATATGAATGTTCAGTTTTTACTGCTGAACTATATGCAATAAGGCAGACTCTCCTATTTTTTATGATGTCCAATGACAAAAATTATGGACTCCGGGACACTGCAGTATTCAAGGGAACGAAATGGCAGATGCAGCTGCCAAACAAGCCACACTTTTTCCCGTAGATGACGGAATTCCAATCCCCTCGAAGACCTTGAAATGGAAATTAAAAACTAAATTAAAAAGACTTGGCAACAGAACTGGAATCATTATACTGGTCAACTAGTTCACATCAAACCATCCGTAGATAAATGGACATATTGATCAAGGTATGATCAAGTAAAATTATGTAGGCTTCGTATAACCCATTAACCCATTCCTATCTTCTCGTCTCCAAGATGTCAACACTGCAGTAAGCGTCTATCAATAGAACAAATCTTTTCATGTACTCATTTTACTAAGCAAAGATGTATACTTATTTGATATAAATTCAAATTTAATAGCAGCAATTAAAAGTAATACACCTACCAGAGATATATTGGACTTTCCACCCTGGGGACTATAGAGACCTTTATTTCTGCGTTTAATTTTTTTTTTTAAAAAGTGGTCTTGTCAGGATTCGAAAAAAAAACGATTGCATTTAAAATTCCTTGGTTTAAAATTTTGAATCTACACTCTTAAACGTGTTTTCTCTGTACTGATATTTTCCTTTTATAAAAATGTTAACATAATCCTTTAATTATTTTAATATTTAAATTCGTAATCTTTTTTAACTATAAATTATTTGTTCGGAGACAGCTCTTTCATCACGGTGTATTAACTGAACGCTAAGGTCTGTTTTCTTATTTAGAAGCTTTTAGTGTTTAGTGTTTGCGCGGGTTTCTAATTGATAGAAAAGTGAATTAAATATGAGCCTGTTGAGCGTGTAGGTAAGTCTACCCCAAGGAATATTAATAATGAACGAATCGCTGGGTTAAAGGTGGTGTCGACAGATTAAATTTAATACAAACACGCTGGATTGATTTTCCCTACAAGAAATTTATGTAAAATTGGCCAGTGGAGTAAATAGATACGTTCGTAATACTCAAGAAATATGGGATTTGTATGAACATCTGTTTAATAGTTATTTGTATGCTAAGGCCGCGAAATACCTCTTTAACGTACCGAAAGAACAGTTATCGCCGAGGCCGCTTGCAGCCGAGGCAAGATAATCTTGAGGTCGTTAAAAAGTTTCGCGGCCATGGCATACACACTATTTTTCGTGCAATCGTTAAAATTATTAAAATAGATAGTTGTAAATAAAAATATTATTGCTCTAAAATCAACAGCATTTCAATTCATTTAACAATATCACCGTGTGCTATGGAAATGATATGTTTCAATATATATTTTGACAGTTCTTGTCAAAACGCAAAATGTCTGATACTGATAGCGATATGGTATCTGGTTTGAATGTAGGCAATAACCATTATTCAGAAACACTAGATGTAGTTGCTTCAACTTCTGGAGTAAATATAAGTAATAATACAAACTGTACAATTAATGTAAATATTCATCCTAAATAATATAACTTATGTATTTGTTGGTATTCAATAAAAAATAATCCTTGTCTTTGTAGTATTTTAGAAATGTCAAATTTGGAAGTGACGTTTGGTTTCGCGGCCGTTGCTATGGGTAACGGCCGCGAAATTAAATTTCGCGGACTGTGCTGAGAAAGCGAAATACTGACTTCGCGTGCGATTGCACGAAAAGGTATTTAACGAAATTCAAGATGAAATTTGAAAATGAAATTAATAGAATTCTGAGGTGATGACGACACTAGAATTAAATCCATTTCATTTTTAGATAGTATCAACCTTCAAAAGATTCGTGTAAAAATTTGACAGCTGTCGGACTATTAGTTTGTGAGATATTGCATTTTTAGTGAAGCAACTTTCGTTATTTTCAAAAAGATGGAAAAAAAAGAATTTCGTGTGCTTATTAAATATTGTTATTTAAAAGGAAAAAATACAGTTGAAGCAAAAGCTTGGCTTGATAATGAGTTTCCGGACTCTGCGCCAGGAAAATCAACAATCATTGACTGGTACGCAAAATTCAAGCGTGGTGAAATGAGCACCGAAGACGGTGAACGCAGTGGACGCCCAAAAGAGGTGGTTACCGACGAGAATATAAAAAAAATCCACAAAATGATTTTGAGTGACCGTAAAGTGAATATGATCGAGATAGCTGACACTCTAAAGATATCTAAGGAACGTGTTGGACATATCGTTCACGAATATTTGGGTATGCGGAAGCTCTGTGCGAAATGGGTGCCGCGCGTGCTTACAATCGATCAAAAACAGCAACGAATTGATAATTCTGCGGCCGGTGAACCGCCACCAAAGCGTGGAAAGACTCAACAGTCAGCTGGCAAAGTTATGGCCTCAGTTTTTTGGGATACACACGGTATATTGTTCATCAACTATTTGGAAAAGGGAAAAACAATCAACAGCGACTATTACTGTGCATTATTGGAGTGATTGAAGACCGAAATCGCGAAAAAACGGCCCCATATGAAGAAGAAAAAAAATGTTGTTTCATCAAGACAATGCACTGTGTCACAAATCAATGAAAACGATGGCAAAATTGCATGAATTGGGCTTCGAATTGCTTCCTCACCCACCGTATTCTCCAGATCTAGCCCCCAGCGACTTTTTCCTTTTCTCTGACCTGAAGAGAATGCTCGCGGGAAAAAAATTTGGCTCTGATACTGAGGTAATCGCCGAAACTGAAGTCTATTTTGAGGACAAACCGAAGGAGTACCTACTACAAAAATGGTATCGAAAAGTTGGAAGGTCGCTATAATCGCTGTATCGCCCTTGAAGGCAACTATGTTGTATAAAAAAAATGAATTTTGTCAAAATATTGTGTTTTACTATGGTAGACCGGGTACTTTTCAACCGACCTGTTAACACAATAAAAATTATTTCCATGGTAAAATTCACTTACGTATAGAGAAATTAAACTAATTTTATCATGTGTACGACTTAAATTTCCAATCGAAACATCAAAAGATAAATTATTACTACATGTTTATGGAACTAGACATATTTCAAATAATTTTTTATGATCAGTTAACATCAATTAGTCAAAAATATATTGACGAAATCAATTTTAAAGGTTTTTCATCAAATACATCTTCAAAAATATAAAGCAATAGAAAACTATTACCAGTTACACACACATATCACTAAAATCCTACATTATCTTTAATATTATGGTGGAAGATGCTTTTGTATTATAATTGATTTCTTTTTATAATGTACAATTGAAATTATGTTATTATACAGTGCTTTTCAGATAAAAGTATTCACCGTTAATAACTTTTGTAATACTGGTTTTAGGAAAAATCCAAAAACACGTCAATTTATGATAGAAGGGGCAAGCATTATGGCTTATTTAAACTTACTGGAAAAGCCACCCCTCACCCCTAGCAGCATCCCTTTTTTTTAAATTACTTCGCATATTTTTTATGTAAAATTTGTATACTTCCCTTTGAGCTGATTTCAAAAATGTATAATACTTGTAGGTTAAAGTGGTTAGTGTATGAGATAAACAATAGCACAAATTTTGCTTATTTTTTACATTAAATGGTTTTTGGGGATTAATTTGATTTACAAGGAACAGAGAGACAGGCAATTTGTCAATAAAATACCTTATGCTGCAAACATTAAAGATGTGGGCGTGGACAACTGTTTAAATGATTTCAAATTTATTATTATTTAAACCGTGATTGGTTATACACAATAAACAGGCCGTCCTTAAAATTAATAGTACACAGTACACAGTAGTCCTCTTATAAATGATAAAAGATTATGAAATTTATTAATTATTCAAAAATTTTTCTTGATGAATTATGTCTCTATAAACTTTCGCTGAGTGGCCCCTTTTTCAGTTTAATTTTTTTTGAAGGTTGACACGTTTAAACAGCAACAATGACTTGTGATTTTAACACCAACGAAAACTCTAAGTGCTTTAAACCCTACGTTTTTATTAAGTGAACCTAATATGCATAATTTTTTGTTCTCATTGAACGTTATCCAAACACCGACGTAGGTGGCGGTTCAAAAAATGGATGATAATAACGAACGAAAATTGAGGAGAACGAAATTATAATTTTTTTTTATAGAATTTAATTAAAAAAAAGTTATTCAAATCAAAATTTTTCATCGGCCTCCTCTGTGTACGAAGCCAACATGGAAGGTTTCAGAAAAGTACGGACTTCATTGTTAATCGGTATTGGAAAACTTCCCTTATTACTTTCCAAATTCCCTACGATCCCCAGGTTTAATTAATTCTACCGTCCCTTTATTCCAACTTTTATTTATAACTGATATTGTATCAACAACTGCATGAAAGTTAAAAATAAGCAACAACTTTTACTCTCCCAATAAAAAAAAAAGAAAAAGAGCCACCGGCACAAAAGTATCCAAATAACAAATCGGAGAGAAAAATGTATTATCGATGAAAACTATGTTCTAGAAATTGCCTTTTTCCTAACAAAGCCCACAAAAAACATCATTCACCAATCAATAAACCCGCAAATACTCGTGAGTTATATAATGGCTACGATTATTCTTTTGTGTGCCTAAATGAAGAAAAATTTGCTAAAATATTATATGATAAATTGATTCGAGCCAAATATTAGTATCATAAATCTATTGATTTATTTAAACGCGAACTTTTGTCTATACAGGGTGTTTCAAAAAAAGGTAACACCGTCTCTAGGATAGGTAAAAAACTGAAAAATAATTGGGGTTGGCTTAGTGAAATTTTTTTTCTAACGCCATCCGTTTTCAAGATAAAGGGCGTTGAAGAAAATAAAAAATTACACATTTCTTACGATTTTGCCGAAACTACTGGCACCATCGCAATGAAATTTTATACGAATTATGTTTTGGAAGCTGATATATCCCATGAATTTGTTTTTATAACTAACTCTCATAGAGGGCGCTAGTTACACGATTCATACAACGTATTATTCAACATAACTTTTTTTAGGGTAGAATTATTAGTCAAAACTCCAAGTGAACATAAACATCGTTTAATTCTGCACCAAAAAAGTACTCTTGGTAAAACTCGATACAATCAATATACTAAACATAAACATTTATAAACTTAATTAATTGTTCCATCGTTTGCGTCTAAAAATATATCAGACTTTTGCGGTGAAATAATCAAGGAAGATCGGTAATTAAGAAACGTTGTGATGAGGGTGTTCTGTCTCATTATAAGTTTAAACTGTGAAAATTTGTGTTGGATGGCGATTCTGGGATGTTGTACCAACAAAGCTTTGTCAAAGAGCCCTGAAAATGAAAGGTTAGAAATAAACAAACAAAAGCAGCATCCATAAATTATTTTCGTATATATTGTAATAAATTACAATTATAATGTATGTACAGATTGCATAAATATTGTTATTATTGATGTAATTATTAATTTGTTGTTTTATTATTTGAAATTTTTATTTTTAAAGTTTTGTGGGGCTATTATTTATATTTAAATTTGTTTCAATTTTAATTTAATCCTTTTTTAATCTAAAACACCTTAAAATTTCTTTATTTTATTGATCCTTCTGTTTGAAAAAATAATTATGTTATCAAATTTAAAATATGTAATTTTGTTTATCATTTATTATTAAATTTTATATATCAAAATCAATTATTTAGCATTATAGACTCATAAACTCAGTAGTCAGTTCAAATGTAAGATTTAACAATATTTTATTTGTTAACTTTGTTTTCCCTAAAAGAATAATATACCCTTGATCTCTTTAATGATACGGCTATGGCAGATTTTGTGCGCATCAACCCCGCACATAGAAACACGTGATCCTTAACGGTTATTTCTGGGGTAAAGAAGCGTGTGTTTATTAGTTGTTGAAAAGTTTGTTAATAATATGATGTTCTCTAATCAAGATTATAAAAAATTATTCAACGATACTGAAATATATTACTCACAATGTTTTTAGAAGTCATGAAAGTGATATAAGTGAATAAAGTTAAAAACATACCCTAAATCACTTGTTCCTGACGGTGAAGGATGGAAATCTTTCGTAGTGGCTTCCAGATTCGGCCTTCTTCCAATGGTAATTTACAACACGTGCAAATGCCTCCTTGTACGGATACCAAACAGGATTACAACCACTGGATGTTATTTTTCCTTCGTTTCTTCCAGATATTTTATTATTATTTCAGGTTAGTCAAAACAAATTTAATTTTTTCTTCTTAGGATTTAATATTTATTATTTGGTACACAATTTATAACCATTTACAATTTTTCCAATAGATTTGTTTGAAAATATATTATATGTTTTATCATATTACTTTTCAGCCATCTTTTATTTTTAACAGTCATCGGCCATTGTTTTTATGGTAATTTTTAAAATATACTGACGTGGAGTGACCTTTTGATCAAATTAGAATGCTCTTGAATTTTCTTTTTCAAGGGCTTATATACCCTCGGTCAAATTTTCATTATGGCTGCCTTTTCGAGCGTGTTTTGTTTTTATATAACCTCTCTTACATCAAAATTTTGAAAAATTGACTTTTTAATTATACATTTTCTGACCTTAAAATTATTACAAATTAAATCTGTACTATTTATTTCATTACAAATTAACATTTTTAGAATTTTAAAATCAATTTTTCTTTATTAAAACAGCTGGCTTTTTTGGAGTAAACAATGTCAGCCATTTTGACAATTATTAATATCAAATTTAACAATTGTGAGCTAATATCTCTTTTTGGTCAATATTTTTAACAAAAAATGAAATTTTACATATTAAAATATGATCAGATAACTTTTATTTTCAATGAAACCGCTTATATTAGCTTTTATTTGCTTTTAAAATTTTACTATGTCATAGTGATTTACATACAAAATTTATCAAATAAACGAATTAATAACATCCAAAAACATCAAAAAACAACTTAAAATTAATTACTTTACAAAAACATACAATTACAACAAATAGAAACATCAATTAAACATCTAATACTAAGTTTATGTCCTTCTCATACAAGCACCTTTTTAAAGTTTATAGTCAACGTTTTTAATCACCACATCACTATTTATAGTGTTTTTTTATTGAATTTATCATTCATAAAGTCTTTGATCAAGCTTGATTAAATAGTCTTAGCTTGTAAACACAAACATCACTTTCTCACAGCTTTATTCTATCATGTAATATATTTCAATATCTCTCTTTTTAGGTTCTGTCTTAAATATTGTATTTCTATCAAATCTGAGATGTTCAGGACATAGGGACTACTAGACTTGTACTGATATCCGATACATCATACTACAAGACTCATCATTTGATACTTAAATGAATTTGAAAATGTTGTTTGGGGTAAGCAAAATTTGTTTATCAAATTGTAATCATTGTCTCTGATTCATTTAATTTGCTCAAATATTTAAATTAGTTTGTTGAGATTTAAATTTTTGTATCTTATTTTACTGACTGTATACATTTAAATATTCTCTACTTCATATAATAATTTTAAATAACCTATACCTTACTTATTCTCATTTTATAGCTACTTATAAAAAAATATTATTAAAATCATTATTATTATTAACCTTAATTATTATTTATTTAGCTTTTGATCTGACTAACTTAATATAACAAATATGGTTGGTTTCTCACTAATATTGTATTCTTATGATTTATTATTAACATATTCTAATATTTTTTTTTTTTTTTTTATTTTTTATTTTTAGCTTAAACAAATTAGTGTTTTGGATTTTGATTCTTGGATCGACTACTGGTGTTAGCATTCATTCATTATCAAGATGGTTTTTATGTTCTTGTGTGTATTACGGTTTATTGAATTGGCTCTAATAAAGAAATTTTTGGTGTATTATTCATTTAATGAGAAGATTTGTAAATAATATCCATGTTTAATGGTTTACTTCAATTCAAGTTATTTATTTGGTAAGTTATATTTACTATTATTTTTTAAAACATTACAAATTTCCCCCAATTTAATTTTAACAAATTGTTACTCGGTAATAATTTTTAAAATTTAATTCCATTATATTTGATCCAAATCTAATAAGCTTAAAATTCCACTTTGTTATCTTTCAATTCTAACATATACCTTAATTGTACCTTACAAATAATCTTCATTAACATCTAACATAAATTCTAATTCATTTGGTTGTATATAACCACTAACTATTCATTGATAACTCATACTTTATTCCTAATTTTAAAATACAATATAATATTTACTTATTCTAGTATCTACGTCTTAAACTATCTTATATTCTAAATTTAGCTAGATTTTTAAAATGTTGGTCTATTGATGGTATGCATATAAGTTTTTAACGTTTACCTTTCCCCTCAATAAATTGTTATGTGGATTTCTTAAAATATAACTGTTTTCATAAGCTTTTTCGATTATAAATGGTCCTATAAACGGTAGTTTTAATTTTGCACACTCATTATTTCTTTTGTTGGCTACCTGTAGTGACCTTTCAATTACCCAATCCCCTTCTTTGAATACCGTTGGTTTCTTTAAATTTTTGTACCTCCTTTTTATATACCTATCTGCATTTCTTTTTAATTTAATGTTAACCTTCTCAATTAAATTATTGTATTGTTCTTTGTTTTCTATGATCCATGGTCTGTCTGGTTCAATGTTTTTCATTAATTTTATTGGTGTTTCTTGTGTTATTGTATTTGGTGTATTATTTATGAAATATTCTATATTTTTAATATTGTTTTCCCAATTTCTATGTTCATCATGTGTTAAGATTCTAAGATATTTTATTATTTCTTTTATATACCTCTCGGTAGGATTAGATTCAGGGTGTCTAATACTTGTGAATGTTAGAATAATATTATTTTTATTCATAAAATTTTTAAACCTTTTATTATTAAAATAAGTAGCATTATCTAAAATACACCTTTTTGGTTTACCTACTTCTTCAAAATACCTTAACATTATTTCACAAATTACTTTAGTGTTTGTTTTACTAGTGGGTTTAATATAAATGAATTTTGAAAAATTGTCTACTATAACTAAAATATTTTTATTTCCCTGGTAGCTTTTAATTAAGTTTGACATGAAATCTATTGATATTACTTCTAATGGTTTTTCTGAATTTATTGTTTTTGGTATATTTTCATTGTGAAAATTCTTTTCTTTGCTTAATTGACATATTCCGCAAAATTTGATCACTTCCTTAGTTATTGCTAGATCTTTCTTGCAAATATAGTTTTCCCTCCATATCATCCATGTTTTCCTAACTCCACAATGTCCATATGCTTGGTGAATATCAGTTATTATTTGTTTTGCCAACTCTTTCGTAATGATGTACAATTCATTTTCTTGTAATCTCTTGTAGAAAATACCATCCTTTTCCAATGCCCTTTGTTTTTCTTTATCTGACAAACTAATTTGATTCTTCTTTATTTCCTCTAATGAAAATATACCTTCTTGCTGTTTTAAAATATTTAAACCTACTTTAATTAAATTTTTGCTTCTTTTATCTTCCCCATCCATTCTACTTAAATAATCTGCTACTATGTTTGACTTCCCGTTACATATTTAATTTCAAAAGAATATTCCTGTAATAATAATGCCCATCTATGAATTCTATTGTTGCCAAATTTATTATTTAAAATTGATGTTAACGATTGGTTATCAGTTTCTATTGTGAATTTATTCCCTAATAAGTAAAATCTAAATTTAGTAACGCAAAATATGATACTCCCTAGTTCTAACTCACTCACACTATAATTTTTTTCATGTTTTTTGGTAGTTCTTGAAATGAACCCAATAGGTACCTCTATATCTCCCTGTCTTTGTATTAAAACCCCAGCATATCTATTTATTGAAGCGTCTGTTTTTAATATGAATGGCAAATTGTAATCTGGATAGTAGATTTTTAATTTATTTTCAAAAACATTTTTAATTTTATTAAAAGCTTTTTCCTTTTCTTCATCCCATTTCCATAATACCCCTTTCTTTAACAAATTTATTAACGGTAACTCTAACTCACTAATATTAGGTACTAATCTTTTGAAATAATTTATTGTCCCAAGAAACCCTCTTAATGTTTTTAAATTGTTTGGCGATTTGAATTCTCTAATTAATTTTATTCTGTCTGGATCCATCTCTATACCCTTGTTATCTATTTTATATCCCAAATAAATTATGCTTGTTTTAAAAAATTGACATTTGTCCCTATTTAATTTTAAACCTGCTTCATCTAAACTTTTTAATGCAATTTGTAAATGTTTAATGTGATCTTGTTCATTATTAGAAAAGATTAAAATATCATCGATATAATGCAAAATGAATTCTTCATATTTGTTTAAAATTTGATGTAATGCTCTTACTAATGCAGAACATGCTCCTTGAATCCCGAATGGTACAACACAGAATCGATATATTACCCCATCTACTGAAAAACCTGTAAAATCCCTCGAATCTTTATGTAATGGTATTAACCAAAAACTATGAACCAAATCTAATTTCGAAAATACTTTAGCATTTGTTATCCTACCTAGAATTGCATCTATTGACATTGGTGCTTCATATTCAGGTACGGTATATTTGTTAATTGTTCTGGCGTCTAAACATATTCTGATGTCTCCATTCTTCTTTTGTACAACTACTAGCGGATTAATGTACGGTGTATTACTTCTTTCAATTATTCCATCTTCTTCTAATACTTCCAATTCTTTCTTCACCCTGTCTTTTAATTTGTATGGTATAGGATACGTCTTTACTTTAAAATTCTCAATATTTTTCACTTCCATCTTATGTTCATACTTGGTAGCTACTCTTGGCTCCTTGGACATAAGTCTTGTATACTTCGACAACAATTCCATTACTACATTGTAATATTTTCCATCACAATCTAACTCTTCATCTCCTAATACTTCTTCTTCATCTCTTCTTCCTACTTCATACCCATAATTTTCTTCTTTATACTTTTCATAATCATTTTTAATACAATTAACACTTTTCTTATTATCTTCTATTTCTTCCCCCATATTCATCGATATCCATATACCATCTAACCTTATCTTCTTTTCTTCATAATTAATTATAGTTTCTAATTTTTCTAATATATCATTTCCAATTATTACATCACAATCTAAATTAGGTACAGCTAGTAATTGACAATTTACAATGATTTTATTTAAATTTATTTTAATATCATATAGTTTATTTACTTCACATAATTTTTTGTTGTTGATACCAGTTAATACTACCTTTTGTATTTTCATTTCTTTTTCTTTTATATTATTTAATTTTGAAATTAATTTTAAGTCTATTAATGAGGTTTCGCTTCCTGTATCAATTAAAATTTGAACTGTTTTGTCATTAATTTTACCCTGAATATACAATAACCCATTATAATGCAATTGATCTAATTTATCATTTAAGTTAATAAATTCATTGGGGTGGCATAACGCAAAACTTTGATATAGAAAGCAACATTTTAAAAATCCTGCTGATTATTAACACTTTCCCTAGTAGTGTTCCTTACTCGCTCTACAATAATTTCTTGTCCATGTTGACTCCTTGGCTCCCTGTCCAAGCTTCTTCGTCTTCCATTATTTCCATCGTTATGTCTACCATTACTTCTTTCTAAACTTCTTGTTCTATTTTCTTCGTTCCTTTCTCTTCTTGTATGGTTTACTCTTCTCTGGAATCCATTATTATTATTAAATTGATTGTTATTATTACTTCTATTATTATTGTTCCCAGCTCTATTTTGGTTACTGTTGATATTGTTATGATAGTTATAATATCTCTCTTGTGAATTTCTTGTCGTATTTTGATTGTTATTGTAATTATTATTGTTGTAATTATTATTTCTCCAATTGTTATTATTATTATAATTATTTGGGTTTTGATTGTTGTTGCGTCTCCAGTTATTTTCATTTGAATTGTTTGTTCTGTTCCTATTGCTGTTAATATTTTCATTATTTGATCTCTGTTGCCTATTAAAATTAGTCTGTTGTCTTGCTGTTGTGTCTGTTCTTTCTCCTCTCTTTCTCTCTAGCCTCTGCAGATATTGGCATAAGTTATCCATTGTCTTAATGTTCTGTATTGCTATAGTTTCTGTAATTTGCTCTTTAAAATGTCTTGATAAATATAAAACTATTTCATCTTCTGATAATCTGGGATTTAAATGCATCACCAGAGCATACAACTGTAACACATAAGTGTTTGGAGAATTACCTCTGTTTTCATCATATTTTCCGAAATATAGTCTTTCTCTTATTCTGGATTGAGTATTATTCCCCCAGAAATATTCCAAAAATTTATGTTCAAACTCTTCTATTGTATAAATTTCTTCTTCTTTGCTTATAAACCATACTAACGCGTGCTTTTCCATATGTTCTCGAATTGTTTCTCTCAGGACATCTGGCTCCTGTTCAAATCTTATTTTATTCTTCAGCATTTTCATAAACACAATTGGGTGTATCTTCTTATAGTCTCCGTCAAATTTCATATTATTATTGTTTCCACAACTAATTATTCTTGTCTCCCCGGACATCTTCATCATTTCTCTTCTCATATTTGTTACTTTTTCTTCTTGTTCTTTCTTCATTTTATTTATATTGTGTTCCATTTCTATTAATTTTTGTTTATATTCTTTGTTTTCCATTTGTTCCACTTCTTCTTGTATATTTTTGATTTCCAATTTAAGTTCTTTCTTTGTTTTCTTATTTTCTTCTTCTGCAATTTTGAAGTTCAATTTTATCTCCTTACTTAAGTCTTCCTGCATTCCTTGTATATTTTTATTTATTTTCATCACTTCTCGGTCGATCTTCTTGTTATATTCTTTTACCTCTTCTTTCAAAACTTTCCCATTTTTCTTGATTTCATCTATTTGTTTCAAATGATTCTCTTCTACTTCCATAATTCTTCCAATCATCTCCTCTCTAACTTCTTGTTTTGTACTCCTTATTTCTTCTCGTAATTTACAATTTTGTTCCCCCATTTCTCCCCTTAATTCATCAAATTTCCTATTTATATCTTCTTTATTCTCATCCAGTTTCTTGTTTATGTCTCTTCTCAAATCTTCATTGTTTTTGTCTAATTTTGCATTATTTTCTTCTAATCTCTTATCCATCTTCTTCATATCTTCCTTCATGTCTCTTCTCAAATTTTCATTATTTTTGTTCATGTCTTTCCTTAAATCTTCATTGTTTTTGTCCAGTTTTTCATTTATATCTTCTTTAGTTTGATCTAGTTTCTTGTTCATTTCCATTAAAAACTTCATAATTTCATCTTGTCCATCAATTTTTTCTGCACTCTTGGTTTTCTGTACTTTTTGTTGTCCTGGTTCATATTGTTCTTTTTCTTTATCTACTGTCTCTTGTTCTTGTTCTGGTACAGAATCTCCAGCACCTCTGTTTCTTTCTTCATCTATCTGTGCTCCTACTTCTTCTCCTGTCTTCTCTCCTACTTGTTTACCATCTCTCAATGTCATTTTATCCATTTTGAATAGTTTTGTTCAATTTTATTCAATATTAAATATAAAATTTTGTTTAATAATTATGTAATTATTGTTATTATTGTAAAACACAATATACAATTTAAAATTATAACAGTTTTACACTTTTAATATCCAATTTCTCCTGATAACCTACCAAGTTAGTTATCAAACTTGTTTATTATATTTAAGAAAATTCTTTAACTTTCATAACCAGTCAATTTTTAATTATAACCAAATAATTTATTATAACCAACAGTTTTTTTATTGAAGCCCCACGTTGGGCGCCATTTTTGTAATAAATTACAATTATAATGTATGTACAGATTGCATAAATATTGTTATTATTGATGTAATTATTAATTTGTTGTTTTATTATTTGAAATTTTTATTTTTAAAGTTTTGTGGGGCTATTATTTATATTTAAATTTGTTTCAATTTTAATTTAATCCTTTTTTAATCTAAAACACCTTAAAATTTCTTTATTTTATTGATCCTTCTGTTTGAAAAAATAATTATGTTATCAAATTTAAAATATGTAATTTTGTTTATCATTTATTATTAAATTTTATATATCAAAATCAATTATTTAGCATTATAGACTCATAAACTCAGTAGTCAGTTCAAATGTAAGATTTAACAATATTTTATTTGTTAACTTTGTTTTCCCTAAAAGAATAATATACCCTTGATCTCTTTAATGATACGGCTATGGCAGATTTTGTGCGCATCAACCCCGCACATAGAAACACGTGATCCTTAACGGTTATTTCTGGGGTAAAGAAGCGTGTGTTTATTAGTTGTTGAAAAGTTTGTTAATAATATGATGTTCTCTAATCAAGATTATAAAAAATTATTCAACGATACTGAAATATATTACTCACAATGTTTTTAGAAGTCATGAAAGTGATATAAGTGAATAAAGTTAAAAACATACCCTAAATCACTTGTTCCTGACGGTGAAGGATGGAAATCTTTCGTAGTGGCTTCCAGATTCGGCCTTCTTCCAATGGTAATTTACAACACGTGCAAATGCCTCCTTGTACGGATACCAAACAGGATTACAACCACTGGATGTTATTTTTCCTTCGTTTCTTCCAGATATTTTATTATTATTTCAGGTTAGTCAAAACAAATTTAATTTTTCTTCTTAGGATTTAATATTTATTATTTGGTACACAATTTATAACCATTTACAATTTTTCCAATAGATTTGTTTGAAAATATATTATATGTTTTATCATATTACTTTTCAGCCATCTTTTATTTTTAACAGTCATCGGCCATTGTTTTTATGGTAATTTTTAAAATATACTGACGTGGAGTGACCTTTTGATCAAATTAGAATGCTCTTGAATTTTCTTTTTCAAGGGCTTATATACCCTCGGTCAAATTTTCATTATGGCTGCCTTTTCGAGCGTGTTTTGTTTTTATATAACCTCTCTTACATCAAAATTTTGAAAAATTGACTTTTTAATTATACATTTTCTGACCTTAAAATTATTACAAATTAAATCTGTACTATTTATTTCATTACAAATTAACATTTTTAGAATTTTAAAATCAATTTTTCTTTATTAAAACAGCTGGCTTTTTTGGAGTAAACAATGTCAGCCATTTTGACAATTATTAATATCAAATTTAACAATTGTGAGCTAATATCTCTTTTTGGTCAATATTTTTAACAAAAAATGAAATTTTACATATTAAAATATGATCAGATAACTTTTATTTTCAATGAAACCGCTTATATTAGCTTTTATTTGCTTTTAAAATTTTACTATGTCATAGTGATTTACATACAAAATTTATCAAATAAACGAATTAATAACATCCAAAAACATCAAAAAACAACTTAAAATTAATTACTTTACAAAAACATACAATTACAACAAATAGAAACATCAATTAAACATCTAATACTAAGTTTATGTCCTTCTCATACAAGCACCTTTTTAAAGTTTATAGTCAACGTTTTTAATCACCACATCACTATTTATAGTGTTTTTTTTATTGAATTTATCATTCATAAAGTCTTTGATCAAGCTTGATTAAATAGTCTTAGCTTGTAAACACAAACATCACTTTCTCACAGCTTTATTCTATCATGTAATATATTTCAATATCTCTCTTTTTAGGTTCTGTCTTAAATATTGTATTTCTATCAAATCTGAGATGTTCAGGACATAGGGACTACTAGACTTGTACTGATATCCGATACATCATACTACAAGACTCATCATTTGATACTTAAATGAATTTGAAAATGTTGTTTGGGGTAAGCAAAATTTGTTTATCAAATTGTAATCATTGTCTCTGATTCATTTAATTTGCTCAAATATTTAAATTAGTTTGTTGAGATTTAAATTTTTGTATCTTATTTTACTGACTGTATACATTTAAATATTCTCTACTTCATATAATAATTTTAAATAACCTATACCTTACTTATTCTCATTTTATAGCTACTTATAAAAAAATATTATTAAAATCATTATTATTATTAACCTTAATTATTATTTATTTAGCTTTTGATCTGACTAACTTAATATAACAAATATGGTTGGTTTCTCACTAATATTGTATTCTTATGATTTATTATTAACATATTCTAATATTTTTTTTTTTTTAATTTTTTATTTTTAGCTTAAACAAATTAGTGTTTTGGATTTTGATTCTTGGATCGACTACTGGTGTTAGCATTCATTCATTATCAAGATGGTTTTTATGTTCTTGTGTGTATTACGGTTTATTGAATTGGCTCTAATAAAGAAATTTTTGGTGTATTATTCATTTAATGAGAAGATTTGTAAATAATATCCATGTTTAATGGTTTACTTCAATTCAAGTTATTTATTTGGTAAGTTATATTTACTATTATTTTTTAAAACATTACAATATATTGTAAGTGGAAACGCTACTGCAAGTTAAATAAACAATTATGACGAAAAAATTACGTAAAATATTCCTATAAAGATGTTTACTCTTATCTGGAAATTAATTACCATGCCCCGATGTCAAGAGCGCCTTTAGAAACCTCGATATTTAGATTAAAGAGATCGTGTTAAGCAAACCCCTTTGATGAGGGCATGTCTCTGCGTTTTAAACATTAGATGAAAACAATTTTTAAAATTGGCAGTTTGTGTTTGGTTAATTTTTTAACCGATAGATATATAACCAATAGATTACCTTCCAGTTGATGCATTTGTGTCCACTGGAGTGTGCAATCGATGCAAATGAAAAGAATAGTCGATTTAAAAAAGGTCTTTGATTAATCAATTAACCTAAATGTTTGTTAGAGCATCTATTGCAGTGTTTAATGACTAAAACGCCGCTTTGTGTTGTGTGTAAAGGGATACACTAAGGGAGGATGATGGGTTGCAATAAAGGTAATGGAAAACCAGTGTCGGACTCCGTAAATCAGCTAGGGTGCTTTTTAACTGTCAAACCAAATTTATATACTTATAATTTTGAAGTTAATTTATAATTTGAAAATTAAACAAACCTATCGTTGAACTTAAAAAGCTAACCAATGTTAGCTTAGTATATGGTCGTAGCTTCTAGAATATTACCAAAAATGTCTTTACATTTTCAAAAAATAGATCTCAAAATTAGAATCACAAAATGCAATTCGACTCATAGATTAGAAAGAAGTTTATAGATAGCCGACTCTAACGGTTTTTTAAAAACGTGTTTACAGCGCCGCTCGTGACCTGAGCACTAACTATATAATTGTATTTTTATTTTATTGGTTAATTTAAAATATTTGGTAAAAGTGCAGTTTATAGTGAATCCGCGTATTACTAAAATTTTTAGTTTGTATGGAAGTATATGTCTCAGGAAGTTTAAAAATAAAAAAAAAACTTGGCGGTCACTTATTTGAATGAAATTAATCACTTTTAAAATTTTCATTTGTATGGTATACAAAACAATAATAACAACGAACAACCATCTTGGGATGACGTAGGCGTTTGTTATTGGCCGACGTAGGTGGTGTAGATGTTTTCTATTGGCTGATAGGTGAGTTGACGTTTTTTGAACATTTCCAATTTAACGCTTTTTGAATATTTCCAATTTTTGGTAGAGTATAAAGTGGTTTTATATTGTTTTGTTGGTTTTCTTCTGAAAATGGATTTCATTAATTTGGACATCGAGGACATCATGTAGATGGTTCCTGGGTTTTCGGAGGATATGAACGAGGTACAGGAATAGTTTTTATGGTGGTAGTGGCAGATAGAACCCAAGAAACACTTATGGACTGTATTGAAAATTTTATTGAGGATGGCACTTTGATATATTCTTATTGTTGGAAAGGATATTCTATTCTAAAAGATAATAAGAAATATCAACATTTGCAAGTGAACCATTCCTTGCATTTTAAGGATCCTGAGACAGAAGTTTGCACAAATTCCATAGAGAGTTCATGGTACGCTATTTTCTAATTATAAGTAGAACAAGCGATATTAAGCTGAGAAGCATGAATGCATATTCTTTGATCTGTGTCAGTTGGTCGGGAAGAGGATTTTTCTAAAATTGTTTTTGTTTCAGGCGACATGCTAAGGCGGCAGGACCTTATTCCCACAGAAAACAAGAGTTTCTTGGGGGTTATCTAGCTCGCTATATGTTTTTAAAAAAATGTAAAGAGATAAAGCAAGATCCATTGGTGATTTTTTTGATGCTCGCTCGTGATTTATATGATCCTGCAGAATTGAAGCTTTCTTCTAATATTGAAGAAAATGATGGTGGTTTTTTGTTAATTAATTATATTCAAATTTTTGGTAGAAGAAACATATAATTTTTAATTAGTGGTTTTATTACGCAAATATAGAAAAATATTTTTTTGGGGTGGGGGGTAAATATCATGAGACCGTCGGGATTTTTTTTCATTTTTGTGTTTGGAAGGCTTGTTTACTTAAGAAAAAAATAATTTTTGTTTTTTATGACGATTCACTATAAACTGCATTTTTTCCAAATATTTATATTAAAATATTTTAAAAATATTCTGATAAATATAATAAACATATTTTTCAAAATATTTTTAAAGTATTTTAATATTGTTAACAATTTGGTATGACTTATATAGAAATAAAAATAAAATAAGTAATAATTCTTTATTTGTGCAAAATAATTTTATTACAATTAGAAGTCAAATTTATTTTTCTTGTTTCGCCAATTATTTTTAAAATGGATCTATTACATTCTGGTGACCTGGGAGCAGCTTCTGTTGTTAGAGGATCATCAGAACAATGAGAGATGCTGGTTTCTGAAAAAAAAAATATATTATAAAACTGAGTTGTCAATATAAGACTCATAATTAGAAATTGAGAATAAAATTGTACACTAACCTATAATAGTAAGGTATTTCAATTTCCCTATTTGTAGGCTATTGTTATTTAAAAAAGTTTTTGCTTTAATTCACAATCAAAATTTTAAAATCATTCTCTTACATGGAAGTTTTAGAGTAGGCACATCATCTAATTACAAATCGGTAACATTTCTATTCTGTGAGAAAAAACAGTCTTTTGTAAAGTAGTCAATGCAGATTTTAAATTTATAACGGTCATTTCCAGTTACATTAACCAAATCTGGTCTATTTAAAGCATCACACCATTTTCTTCGGATCTACAAATATAATGTAACATAGAAATAATATAATATGCATCATATACTAATAAATAGGTATACGCTGAAGCTTTAAAAACTAAATTCTTACCTGTGGATCCTTTGGTAAACAATGCACTTTTTTATAGTTATTTTTATAAAGGCAATCCGTAACAGAACACATAAAAACCATATTTTAATAGATAACTGCAAAAACTCTAACTGGAAAATATAAATACTAACGAGAAAATATAACTATTAACGAGAAAATACAATAATTACTAAGAAAATACAATACTATCTATCACACAAGTACAAAAACTCTAGCTGGAAAATATATCTACTAACGAGAAAATACAATACTGTCAAACAATATTGTTGACAACATTTACATTCAGAATTGTTATGTCATTAACGGATTTCCTGTTGATTGTGATTTTATTTTCGATAGTGGCGACTTCCGTGACCTGAGCATTAACTACTAAACGTGGACCTGTCATTTTAGGAGAGTGCGCAGGGCATGATTCGACTTTTGTAGTGATATCGACAGATATTTGTTGGTTATGTATGATGCAACTGTCAAAAGTTTTACAAGAAAATTATTCAAGTTTGACACATGGCTAGGAATATGTAAATAAAAGTTCATTGTTATTAGTTGAGGTTCCAACATGGTTCCAACCGCAAAAAACGCTAACCTCAACGCTAAAAACCTAACCTAACCTAACCGCAAAAAACGCTGGTGTGCTTTCATATCTCGCATCTGTCAAAGAATTTTCGTGTTTTGTGAATTTAATTGCCATTTTGTGTTTATAGTAAGTCAAGTTCGGTTATTCTTTACAGTAATTTATAGTGTATAAGAAGTATTTGTTACAATTTGTGATTAATTAGAGATAAAAATGGGTTTTCAATGTTGTGTTCCTGGATGCAATAACTCCGATAAAAAAGGATATCAAATGCATCGAATTCCTAAAGATGAACAAGAATTAAAATATATAAAATAATAAAAGCCTTAAAATAATAACTTTTTAATATTTCACGGTTATTACATTTTTAATTTAAATTAACCGTGAAATTTAATTTTTAAACAAACCTTGAAGGTTTTATTAAACAGTTCTTTATTTAATGTTGTGTCCAAAATACTTTAACTGTGAGAACTTTGGGATAAAATAATAAATTTAAGAGAGAAACATCTTATAAATATTAATTGAACATTTAATTTCAGCTATGCAATCTATGGTTGTCATTTTGGATGGTTAGATTTAAAAGAAAAACCATTGTCTAGAATTCATGAATTACATAGAGTTTGTCAAGCACATGTAAATAATTTATTGAATGTAATAAATATTTCATAAAGATGTATATTTGTGTATTATTGAAGAGACCTGGAGATTTTTTCCAACAAAATATTAATCAAAACCTATTAATATTTAAATACATTTAAGTTTCCCGCTTTATCTTATAGTTCTTGGTTCCAGACGCGAGGTGCCGCGAATATCGTTTTGGTGTCGAGGTTCTAATGGCAGTTTCCGATCTATCTCAGTATATATATATTTCTTATCTATGGTTTGACATTAGCATTGTGTGAAATTATAGTCGCTGTGCTTGAAAATTAAATATAAGCCCTAAAGAATAAATTTGAAGAATTTCAAATGGTCGTCAGACTCTGAAGAGGATTTTGGTTACACTCCGCCAGAAATATTAGAAATGGTGGCAGCTACACTGGATGATTTATTAACAGAAAAGTCCAAGGATCACTATGAACAAGTTTATGGAGTATTTTTGGACATTTTGCTTGTTTTTAAGTACGCATGCTAAAAAATCGTCTCGAAATAAGTAATTAAAGTAAACACAGAAAATCTTAAATTAAGTATGTACCTTCTTATTTAATGCTTAAAATAAACATCTTGCACGTTTGATTTAAGTATTAAAATTCTTATTTCAAGATTATGCATGATCTTTATACAAGAATGTAGTGCTTAACTTGAGTTTGTTCATTTCTTATCTTGTATCAATAAAAATAATGATACGTGCTTGATTTAAGTAAGAACATTCTTGTTTTAAAAACGATACCTGTGTTTTATAAGTCAGTATGATCATACTTGAATCAAGCATGTCTATTCTATATTTAAGTATGCTGTGTGCTAAATGATAGTATACTATTTCTTGTTCTAATTCCTTCTTAAGGCAGTATGTTTACTTCTTAATCGAAGAATTAATTTAATCTTAATTTGATATTGCAGAAATCTTAAATTAAGCATCATTATGCTTATTTTAAGTATTAGCGGGGTTTAATTTGGGATGCTTAAATAAAGCACGATTTTTCTTGTTCTAAGTATTCATAATATGTTCGTAGAATATATGTTCGAAATTAAAAAGTAAGTTTTCGTATAGCGAAGGCATAACTAAATCGTTTATTAAAGATTAAAATAAATAAAACAATAAACAAAACAATTCTCTTCTAAAAACAAATTTTTACATTACAGTGTGTCCCTAAAAACCTGAAACACATCTTAAATAATCTGAAACACTTAGTACCTACTATATAATTTCTAGGGGTTAATCACCTTACTGCTCGAGAAAAGAACTGTCTATGATGCAATTCAAAAAAATGGGTCCCTCTCCAAACAAATATTGAGGTGTGCGTGCATTTCTAGTTTAAATCTGAGGAAACTAAGAAGGGGGATGTTCTGCCGCTCACTTCACTTAATTGGTCACCCTGTAATTGTAATACATGAAAAAAATTATTACCACAAATATCTCCTCAATACCGCATGATTTAATGGTGCTGATGCCGGAGCTACTATAATTAGAAAAGGCAGAGTCAACCGTTATGTTTCGATCTAAAAGTCAAAATTTGTTTAAACATTTCTAAAATAGACATTACTAACTTACGCTCTGAACTGTCTATTTGGATTTTCTCCAATTTTTTAAGCAGGATTTAAATTTTATACGGTCTGCTAGTTCTATATCGCTATCCTCGATAACCGATATATGCCAAACAGTTAGCTTTAGTCCTGCAAAATTATAATTATATTAATAGTTAATTTATAAATGTATACTTAAAAAACTATATTCAAATAATTTACCAAAATCCAATACAAGCAGTCAACAAATAACTTATAACATTACATGACTTACCTATAATTCTTTTCTTCAATTGTTGAGTAGTGTATATATAATTCCTCGAATACTACACTCAAGGTTTAATCAGAAATACCAGTTAACTTTTCAATTTTTAATGTTTCTGAAGCAGCTAAAGTGGTTAAAGTGCTTTAAAAGATATTTACTTTTTTCTTGAACTGTTTCCATTTAACGACTTCGTCGACTTCCCGGAAAAATATTTCAAATAATCACCTCACAAATCTAACCAAATAAATCGAATGTTTGTTTTGCAACAGTCTCTGATAAAAAGAAATTTCCCAAGAAAATATATATACGAGTTTTTCACCCCAGGGTACAGTATAAGCCCTCTTCTACGTTTATTTATCATTGATCCTCTTAAAGATTTGCTGATTGAGAACAAAATCGGTACGTAAATGGAATAAGTATGTTACCGTTTTTAATTTAGTGAGCAATAACTTTCTATATCTATATATACAGGGTGTTTCTTAAGTAATCTAAAATATTATATGGGGCGCTTCGTTACTCAATTTTAAGACGAAAAGTTCATATAAACATGTGTGATAGGTGTTGTCGTTTATGAGATACAGGGTGTTGAATTTATTGTAATAAGTCAGTTCTGATTGTACGTGAAATTAATTTTTCCCGGTGACGCTACTGGTTTTTAGAAGTAATACGCAAAAACATGCTTATTCTAAGTGGCCTTTGAAATAATGTTGGCAAGTGTCAAATTTGAAAACCAACGCAAAAATCGTACATTTTTATTTGATTGACTCTGTGTTTAGTTAATAACTATGCCAGTGTTTACTAATGTTGAAATGGCTAATATGCATTTTTTGTATGGATTAGCGAATGGTAATGCCTTAGAAGCTAGACGTACGTATGCCCAGCGTTATCCAAATAATCGTTTACCATGTTCAGATACGTTTACTAAGTTACATATTCGTTTACAAGAAACTGGAACTTTTGCTAAATCGAAGAATATTATTGGACGACCCAGAACTGTGAGAAATCCCCAATTGGAAAACCAGATTCTTCAAATTATTGACCAACATCCAGAAACGAGTACAAGAAAAGTTGCAGATGAAGTAAATGTTAGTAAGAAAACTGTTTGGAATATTCTAAAAAATAATTTATTCTATCCATATCACGTTCAACGTGTTCAACATTTGTTACCTACTGACTATCCATTACGCATACAGTATTGTCAATGGATTTTACGTGAAATCGCGAACAATCCGAATTTTGTGGCCAATATTCTATTTACGGATGCAGTCAACTTTTCTAGACATGGGATTATGAATTTTCATAATGACCACATATGGGCAGATGTAAATCCACATACCATAAGTGTAAAACGATTTCAACAAACATTTTCGGTCAATGTTTGGCTTGGCATTATCGATGATTATTTAATTGGACCATTTTTCCTTCCTGTACGGTTAACCGGTGTGACATACCAACATTTTCTAGAAAATGAACTTCCACTTCTTTTGGAAGATGTACCTATTATTATTAGAAGGCGCATGTGGTTCATGCATGACGGAGCTCCTCCACATTTTTCAGTGATTGTACGCGAGTTTTTAAATAATGTTTTTCCAGGCCATTGGATCGGACGAGGATCTCCACACCCGTGGCCCCCTAGATCACCTGGACACAATCCTCTGGATTTTTGTGTGTGGGGATATTTGAAATCGCTTGTTTACACAACACTGATATTAAACGTACAAGATCTTCAACATCGTATCATAGACGGCTGTAATGTTATTCGTAACAATCCTGGTATCTTCGAACGTATTCGACAATCCATTAGACATCGAGCGGATTCTTGCATTTTAGCTGGAGGTGGACATTTTGAACATTTGCTCTGAAATGTATTATTTTTTCTTTATGTTTAACACATGTTGCTTGTAATAAAATAATAAAAAAATATAAATCAGTAGCGTCACCAAGAAAAATTAATTTCACGTACAACACCCTGTATCTCATAAACGACAACACCTATCACACATGTTTATATGAACTTTTCGTCTTAAAATTGAGTAACGAAGCGCCCCATATAATATTTTAGATTACTTAAGAAACACCCTGTATATAAAAATGAATTGCTGTGCGTTAGTCTTGCAAAAACTCAAAAACGGCAAGACCGATTTTCAAAATTTTTTGTTTGTTTTCTTTGCTATAGTTTAGGGATGGTTTAGAAAAAAAAATTTTTGGAAAACCCTAAAATTCAGCTATAAAAACCAATTGTTTATATTTAAGAGTAAAAATTGACATAAGACAGTTATAAATGATATTCGAATGTCAAAAATGACAGTTGACAGCTGAAAAATTACAGTTGACAGCTAAAATGACATTTGACAGCAAAAATTACATTAGATCGTTTGAAGGAAAGGATGTGCCATTGTACTTCGTTGTCCATGTTTCCATTTCTGTCATCCTATGATAGGATTGGTTGATAATCACGAATCAAAAGTTATGATACGGTGATACGAAGTTCACAGGGTCAGCTAGTAAATACTATAAAACTGAATCAGCATTTTTTTCGGTAATTCGGTAATCCTTTTATATATTTTAAGTAGGTAGATAATATAAGGTTTTGAGATAACATTTAGAATTTAAGTTAAACTAACAACTATATCCACTTACTTCTCTCGTTCTTAATTTTTTTATACTTCAAATCAATAATTCCCACTTCTTGAGAAGAATATATTGGCCAAGTTTAAAAGTATTTGGATGAATAGTCGGACAATGACAGTAATTCTGAATCTGATTCCAAGTTATCCTGATTTATTTCTGAATTATTCGAATATTAAGATTTATACGAAGGACATTTTTTCTTTTCTTTGATGTCCTTGGGGCGTGTAAGAGTTCATGTCGTCTAGAAAATTGATAAATGGTAAAATCCTTCAGAGATATGCTACTGTTAGAATTGTTCAACTCCATTTAAACTACGATTTGTGCTGAAATTTTCTTATTGACAAAGTTAAAATTATACACTAAACATTCATAAATACAAATCGTATGCCTAATACCTTTTTTGTCAGGCTCATGAAAAATTAGTTAATCGATAATATATTTTTGACTCGGCTCCTTCGTCGCCTCTTCCATATACATCTATCTTGTAGCGTAATAAGTCACTTCCCGGACGTGTATCGTACTGTATTTTTTTCACGTCTCTTTGAAAGCTCTTTTGGTGGGTTATAGACAAGGAAAATGTCTGTCTCAAAGAGCTGGTATACATACTATTGGCGGAGCACCTAAGAAAATAGCTGAGTTTTTAAAATTAGACCAACCAGAAAAGTATACAGGTCATTGCTTCAGGAGGACATCCTCAACGTTGTTGGCCAATGCTGGAGCTGAAAACAGCTCAGTGAATGGAAGAGTTCTTCAGTTGCAGAAAAGTATATAGAAGAATCGATTGAAGATGAAAACAAGATTGCAAGAATGATCCAAAGGGGCGAAAGTTTTGTTGAAGTGCTACATCACAGCCACACGTCTTCCGCGATTACAGAAAACACTGTAAATCCATCAACAACTCCTTTAATAAATGTTGCTGGCAACAGCAGTTGTACAATTAATATCAATGTTCAAAAACTAGAATAAAAGCTTACTTTATGTTGGTTCACTTATTATTTCAAACAACATTGGGAGAATTGAAGAGTATACTGTGTATCTAGTAGTAAAAGCGATACATTCCCGGACGACAATGTAAATTGTTCAAAGACTGCAAGGGCTGCAAAGGCTGCAGGGCCGCAAGGAAAACATTATCCGAAAATGATTTTACGTTGTGCTTGTGTCGCCAATTCATAAGTTTTTGATAGGTAATTTCGTATCTTTCTTTGGATTTTCGCGGTAACAAATGTTATATGACAGCTTGAGCTTTTTTCTAATCCGGCGGAGTACTCATAATGTCATCATTTTCACTACTAGAAGACATTTTTGTAGGTGAAGTTGAGAAAATGTTTTTGTATTTGATATTATACTCCCATTCTAATTTTAGTTTTAAATATGTATCTAGCTTAAATTTTGATTTAATTCGTTTTTTACTTAATTGGTAAGTTTCATTTAAAATTCTATTTAATCTCATCCTCAAGCCTGGGAAAACGTGGTTCTCGAATTTTCGATAGTCAAATAAAGACCGTCACATCTGGTAAATGGCATGGAAATGAAATCAAGTGATTAAGGGATAATACAGAAGTAGCGGTATGTGACATTATATCATTTGGATAAATGGGAAATAACCATTAGTAAAATTATACGGGGTAACTAGTTAGTTTAATGACTGTATAGCATAAGTTGTAATTAGTTCAAAGTTTTGAAGTATACCATTGATTTTACCTTCTTTATTATACGAAACACAGTTACAGTCCAAGAAGAATACGATATATTTTTTTCCTACGACCACATATGAAAGTGCTAGTTTGCACACTTACTTGTACTTAAGAAAGTAGCTAATATCAATACACGTATTGAAAAGTAAAAAAATATAGTTCTATGATCTGTGACATTTACGTCAAATTTATCAATGGATTTTAATGAAATTTTTCCATGTTGTAGAGTGGGTTGAAATGTGTATTTTGACTATTTTTTTTTAATACAACTATCCCTTATCAAAATATTCCAATTTTTCAACCCTCATGTTTTGCTTTTTTTTTAGAAAATCATAAACAGTTCTGTAAAACGTGCACCATTCAAGATATCGAAATGAAACAAAAACTGTTGTTTTCAGCTCATCTAGATCTATTAGAAACTATGTAATAGAAACAGTGTGTGTGATATTATTTAATTGACTTTATACTTTAAAAAATACTTTTGTTGAAGGATTTTTTACGTGGTCGTAGGAAAAATATTGTACATAACTCGTTGGAAAGTGTATTCCTTGCACTTGTTTAGTTTAACTCATACATTCCACACTTGTTATGTAATATACTATAAATTAAAACGGAATAACATATTTGCTTGTTTTGTTCATTGTGACAAAAATCCGAACACCCAGTTTAAATGATTTTATTTTAATAAAATTTGGTGAATTTGACCTTTTAGTTGTTAATGATTTTGTTTACAATATTGTTCATTGTTTTTAATAATTTAGTTAGTTGTTAACAAGATTAGAAGTTTATATAAATAGTAGAATTTTGCGTTGAATTCATTGAAGATTGATTATTATTATTATTGATTTTAACTTACGGTATTGTATTTTCATTGAACAGTTAATAAAGTGATTTTAAAAAATCATTTCCCAATTAATTAAACATAAATACACTACAATACAAAACAATTTTCTTTTACTAAGAATTTATACCAGTCCTGGATCCCCTTTTTAATTTGTTAAATGTTTCGTCGAATTATTTTTTTCAATTAAACACAATGTTCTGCTCCCCTTACATAAATCACTGTCGACCATTCACCCCGAATCATATTTTTGTTGTCACACATATAGCAAGTTCATCAATTTCCATAATAAAAACGTGTAAAGTGAAATGCTTTTTTGTGGCAAAAAGGACAGCACTGTGTGCAGTTGTTATTATAACCTTACACAGGAAATCAAAAACCAAACAGAAGGTTTGTTTGTAATCAAAAATGAAATTAAAATATAAAAGTAAATATTGATTTTGTATGCTGGAATGGTTTGTGGAAATTTATGCACAGCTAAAAATATTTGAGGGCCACAAACATTTATCTTAGTTTTCAAATATATCATTTTTTTTAATTTGATTATATTTTCAATATATTGTAATGAATATTATGATTTTAATAAGTAATTATAGTTTATTTATTTGTATTAATTAATTCTAATTAATTAATATTTGATACCTACTATTTGTTTTACAAAATGTTGCATGATCTTCTATCAGGGGGGTTATTTTCTGCAAGTTTCTAGTTGGATTGTTAGGTATATAAATGAAAAATAGATTAGATTTAATTACAAATTACGTGGCAAACGTAATACAGTTATTCCTTCCCTTCGCCATTTTGCAATTACATATATTTTATATTGTAATTTGTGGCTCTTTGCAATTTGTAGTAATTCCATTTTCAGCATGGTGTCGTCAAAAGAAATATTCTTGCTCTGGAACCACTCTTTAATATCTTATTTTTTCCATGACTTCGTTGGTAACTTTTCTACCAGTTTTGAATGATAACTACTTAAAACAACTTCAAAAAAATGAACTATAACTAATCTATGTTTAGAATCCTCAATTAACAACTTAAAAAGAATATTAAATCTCTAACAGTTGATTTACATCCTGGTGCGAAGTAATAGTAACTGCATTTCTAGTTTAACCCGAAAAATTTCATTAAATTTGACAGCATCCTTGAATCCTTGTATTTTCTTAGAAGAGGATGAGCATTATCTGTATTTCATGACAGTCCAATATAAGTACAAATAAAGCTGTAAATAATACATTATTAAAAATATAAATATTACCAGTTGGAATTTTAATTAAAGAAATATCAATGTAATGAAACATGGTGTATTATACAGGGTGTTTCAAAAAAAGGTAACACCGTCTCTAGGATAGGTAAAAAACTGAAAAATAATTGGGGTTTGCTTAGTAATAAGTAATAACCGCTTCTCTCTTTTCAAATCAAAATATTCCGAAAACGGTACATAATATCGAGTTTTACCAAGAGTACCTTTTTGGTGTAGAATTAAACGATGTTTATGTTCACTTGGAGTTTTGACTAATAATTCCACCCTAAAAAAAGTTATGTTGAATAATAAGTTGTATGAATCGTGTAACTAGCGCCCTCTATGAGAGTTAGTTATAAAAACAAATTCATGGGATATAATATAAGCTTTCAAAACATATTCGTATAAAATTTCATTGCAATGGTGCCAGTAGTTTCGGCAAAATCGTAGGAAATGTGTAATTTTTTAATTTCTTCAACGCCGTTTATCTTGAAAACGGATGGCGTTAGAAAAAAATGTTACTAAGCAAACCCCAATTATTTTTCTGTTTTTTACCTATCCTAGAGACGGTGTTACCTTTTTTTGAAACACCCTGTATAACTAAACATTTTGTGCCAGTTTTAGATAAAAAGATTTTTATATTAAATATTTGCCAACTAAATTCTACAAACAGAAAACACTAAACCTAGAAATATTTTATAGACATTATATAGAACAATTTCTATGCAGCCCACACTTTTATGTTTTCATTAAAGTATGCAATATAATACTCTAATGGTTTTTGATCTCTCAACTATACTTTGTTTCCAAGAGATAAATAAAGTATTAACCTGTAAAAAAATGTTTATAGTTGAAGCTGTTATTCTAAAATTTTTATGAATAATTAAAACTCCTAACTCCAATTGCAGATTTTATAGCGACCATAAAGTCTGACACTTCTCTGTGAAACGTTACTATTTATCTTCCCCATCACCCTAAACGACTACGAGGGGTGTTGAAACAAGCACTAAACCACAGTTACGGTTACTGGGCTACTGCTTACGTTTTACCGGCACTTTGCCTATATTTCCTTCCTCTTCAAATATATTAATTTTAGTGATGTTATTAAACGATAGCTAAGGGTAATTTACTGTTGACGTGCTTTTACTTTAAATTAAAGGCTATATAATAGAGTGCGTTTACATAATTTCATTTTCAACATTTTGGAATGAAGTACTTTTTTATGTATACCTAATTAAAATTTTGCAGCACCTAAGTTTAGTATTCTTTGTAAATCACCTTACTGGTGATACCGAAATATATACAATAAGATGAATTTTAATCATTTGATTAAGAGTATTGTAACATGATATGTTAACTAAAAACGTAGTATTTTAAATTAATTATATGGCTAACGCTAACACCATCTATTGTATAAAGTAGTATAAAGTACTCAAGACACTATAAATTTCAAAGAAACTACAAGATTACTACAAATTTACCTCAAATTTGCTACTGAGTTACCACTGAATTACCGCTGATTGGTACTACATTGGTGGACTGTTCACCAGACCAACCCTTCACTGGACCAGCCCTCTCCTGGATCAACCATTGGATCGCAGATGTAAAAATTTATAATCTTATACAGCTGCCTCTACGTTTTTTTTTATTTCTTAACCGTAATATCAAAATCATTGTCGTATCATAGTAATTATTTTTTGTTTACGGAATATTACCTATGTAAATTTAATTTTTTTCAGACGCACCAAGGAAATCTCTTTATCTTTTTTGGGTTGGTAATTTTTAATTTCATTTTTTTTTCATAGACAGTTTTTTCTGACATCTTATGATACTTATTTAAATAACTCAGCTTAAAACAACTTTCTACAGTAGTATCATAAAAAATAAGGAGATTTCAGTGGCGCCCTTAATAATTTCCAAAAGAATTAAAACATTGTACTTGAGTCAGAAAAAATGAAATAATCCACTCCTAGCCGAGGCATGTATTTGTGTGGATAAACCTATATATCTTGTTGATAAAAAAATATTTTTTATGAACATTAAAGATCAAATTTAGACTAATAGTTGTTTTATTAAAAAATCACGTAATAAATATCACAAATTGACGCTCAACTTCATAATATTATTACAGTATGTGGGTTGGTTATGTGTTTTATGTATCTTATGACATAAATGATAAGATGAATATTCTAAAAAATACCAATTTGCATCATTATCCTAACTATTAGGAGGGTTGCCTTTTATATTTCGGGGTTTGACAACCCAGGTGTTGCAATCTGGCAGCTGACAGCCTATCGTAAAGTTGGACATTTTTGAGGTTATACGTACTCAGAACGTTTTGACATACGAGAGCCATTTGTGTTGTTTACAGTAACTTAAAAGATTCATCTTTGGACGTGGATTAACTCAGCAACAATACTGATCCGGTGGGGATTAACACTATATATAAGATCTCCAAGAAGATTGCAGACTTTTTGAAACTTGCAAATTTAAAAATATACACGAGGCATTGCTTCCGTCGTTCTTCAGCTACTTTGTTCGCAAATTCATAAACTTGTTGATGTCGATTTGATATGCATGGTACCTACATGTTTTGAATTGAAAATTAAGATAATTATTTTCACCATATCCTACCACCAATTTTTACTAAATCGCAAGCGCATTCACCAAATTAAAAGTCTACAAATAGGCCGTGCCGCCACCAAAAATTGCTAAGCTGTTAGAACCTTTCCAGTAGCACTAGAAAACTAGAAATTACAAACGAAATAAACTGATGCAGTTTAAGAATAATTGTTATCAAATTATTGTGAAGTGGGAAAGTTGAAGAAGATTGCAGACTTTTTGAAACTTGCAAATTTAAAAATATACACGAGGCATTGCTTCCGTCGTTCTTCAGCTACTTTGTTCGCAAATTCTGGAGCTGATCTAGTAAAATTTAAACGTTCAGGTGGAAGTAAATCGTCATCCGTTGCAAAATCTTACAGCAATAAGATTGCCATTTATGGAAATTTGTTGATGTCGATGAAAATTAAGATAATTATTTTCACCATATCCTACCACCAATTTTTGCTAAACAGTAAGCGCATTCGCCAAATTAAAAGTCCACAAATAGGCCGTGCCGCCACCAAAAATTGCTAAGCTATTAACTTAAATTGATTGTACTAACTCTTACTTTTTGGAAGTCCATCTTATTAAGAATAATAAAAAACTCTTCGTTTTACTAAAACTTCCAATATTTATTTAAAAAATTGCTTTTTTAACCTTAATGACAGCCGTTTCGCTAGACTTAGCATCGTCAGATTGACATATTGTCATTACATTTTGTTTGTTTGTAGCTAGGTACCTAGGAGTTTTTTTCTTTATATGTATTTGTAATATTTAGATAAAAACGCATATTATTTAGCTCTTTAGATTGATTGATTGATTTCAGGTGCGTTTTATTTCATTAAAATTGTATATTGTATATTACAAGAAAACAACAGCCACAATAGACCGACCTTTCACGTCTCACTGGAAGGGACATTTATCGACCGCTCACCATGAAACCTACCGTTATAAAACCATTTAATCTTTGCCTTTTTAGTTGTATTTTACTGCTAATATTATTACGAAAATTTTTAGGTTTTGTTTTACTTTTTTTTACGATCTCTGAAAGTAGATATTTGCATAAAAATGTTAATATCTACCAGGAAAAACATTTTTCACATTTTTCCCTTCATCGTTTTATCTTACAGTTAATTTTTATGTTCATGTTTATTTTTACTTTTTTACGACATTCAAAAGAACGAAGATATACATAAAAAATTATTACAATACACATAAATGGTTAAATCAATATATAAAACTGAAAATTGATCAATACAGGATTTTTCCATTTTGATTATTCGCAAGAACAATTTTTTATTTAAAATTAGAGCAGCAGAATATACAGTGTCATTTTCGAAGTCCACACCAAATGACAAACTTTCTATTATGTATTGAATTTTGACTAAAATTCATTGCGCATTTTTTTTGGAAAAAAACTTTTGGCTTTAGAATTGCGTGAAATTATGGAAAACGGTGTTTTTGAATCATATAGAGTGGTTACACTTGCATTCAAAAGTAGTAAATTATTAATAAAATTATCGAAAATTTTGCTATATTAACGAAATTTTCGGGTTCCACGTACCTAATCAATTTAGTGGTTCTAGACCATTTTTGTGAATTTTAACTAAAATCCAAGACAGCCTTGCTATTTTTTTTATAAAAAAGACTTATGGCCTTGGAATTGCATAAAATTATTGTGCATACTTTAAAACTTAAAAAGCACCAACAAAATCTAGCGAAAGACGAGTTATATACAAGATGCGTTCGAAAATATAATTTTAAGTGAAGAATAAACTGCTCTTATATCAGTAAATATCAAAAAAGTGCCTTTAAAAAGTCGTTTATTATTAAAAATACATCAAGGTTTGAAGTCATGACCAATTAGGAGAAAATTTAATGTTTTCCAATTTTTTTAATTGGTGGCTACGGGACCAAAAAATTTGCTTTAAATGATAGTTAAACATCTTGTATCCTAATTATGGCCAATTGGAAAAAAAGTCCTTTTGATTTCTGGTTGACACCAAAAATTACTCAAATCAATTTAGTATCTTAACATAAATATTATTTTTAATAATATTGAGACATTAAACATCAAAATTAAATTACATCTCAGTATGAAAAACGAACTTTGTACCAAAAATTTTGAAATCTCTTCTAATGAATAAAAAAATTGACAATAATTAGTACAATAACTGGAAAATTTGTTAATTACAAACTTTTTTTAATAGACTTTTGTATACAAGATGTTGTTTAACTATCGTCTTTTTTCTTATAGTCTTAATTTAAAAAAAAAATGGAAAAAATTAAAAGCAGTGACATTTTTGATATTTACTGACATAGGGGCACTACTCTTGACTTAAAATCAAATTTTCATATGCACCTAGATTAGATGTCTTTCGCCACATTTTGTTGTTTAGGATAATTTTTTATCGAAAAACCCACAATACATAGGAAATGTAAAGTTTAAGGCTGCCTACAATTTTTGTTATTTTTACTACAATCACCCTGCATACTAGCAATTTTTTAAGGTATTTATACGGTTTATACATTGAATTTCGTATATGGATAACATTGAACATATTTAAATGTTTGTAGTGCAAAAAACGTTCCAAGTAATTATAAAATTTTCCATCTTGCTCTTTTATTTATTCCAGAAAATCGTCCTGCCGCAGACGCATTTAAATCAATGACCCAATTTTAAGTTGACATTGAGGTTGCTATGTTTTGTTGGCAGAACCGTTGCCATTCGAATGTAGGGATTTTAGAGGATATAAATTTATGACAATTACTTTAAATTAATTGTGTGAAAAATTAATTTAACGAAGGGAAATGTTGTATGCGTGTTTGCAATGCAATAATTAAATTGTTTTAGTTAACACATTCTATCTTTTCTTATAAAATAGACAGTGTTTGTTAGTTTATTTAAAATTGATTTAAAATAATTTCCTTTGTTTTTTGTAATTTTTATAATAAATCTTTCACTTTATTCAAATGAGTTTTCCATAAAATAAAAGAAAAATTAAAAATAAAGAATATTTGCAAAAAATAAAAGTATTATATTAAGTTTTATTAAAACTCTTGGATAATGAATTATTCAATGAATACTTTTCACGTCTTCGAAAATATCTGTCGTTGATCTTTCGGCATTAATCTTAACTAATTTCAGACTATAGTGGTCCAATATCGCCTTTGTATACGTATTAAAGGTGTTCAATCTCTTCTTTATGGTATCTATATTATCGTCTACTCTTCCGGACGTTTTTGCTCTTCCCAACAACCGTTCGACCAAAGTATCTTCGGAGGCTTCGAAAAATATTATAACGTTAACTGGTGCAATGTTCTCTTCGAACACAGAATATTTTAATATGAGTGTATCGTATATTTTTAGATAGACGTATTCCAGTTTATAGACGCGCAAGTGAGCGATTTGCTCAGTGTATCTTAATTGTACTGTAAACTTTGTAACTCTTGTTTTTTTCTCACATTTGCGTCTATTTTGGTTAGTGGTTTCCTTTCAGTAGGTCTAATTGAATAGTTTCTTAATTTATCTTATTTGTTTTAGGTAAAATGCCGCGAACGTTCGTCAGAAAATCAACTACAGACGAATGGACTGAAGAAGACCTCACGCAGCAGCTGCAAATGCTTTACGTCAGCAGCCAACCCAGAATGCAAATGCGATTGCTAAAGAATATAGACGAATGCGCACTCGTCGACCCCACTATCAAACTAAATATACTCTCAGGGTGGACTCAGTTGAAGGTTACCTAAAACAATATAATATATAAAATTCACTATAATTTATCATCTTCTTCAGTTTATTGGAATGCTTTCTGTACTAGCGGTCGCTTCCTTCTATCTTCATTTTATTTCCCTCCTTTGAGGATTCTTTTGTACACGGCTTGGACTACTGTCTCCTCTCTGGTATTTAATTTAGAATTTCTAATGGTTTTTCTACTTTGTTGTCGCCAAACGGAATTTTAATTTCGGAATTACCCTATGGAATATTTTCCTATATTTACTTTTAAAACTTCTAGAATTCTTTATATTCTTCTCTTGTTATTAACAATTACTGTTCTTTCTTTGAGAAATAATGCTCCTTACTCCATATCATAAATATTTAATTAATAAGTTATAGTATATTATTTAACGAGCGGTAATGTAGGTCATAACTCACGCAGATGAAGTTTGCAGCACGAGCCGCAGGCGAGTGCTGTAATTCATCAAGCGAGTTATGACCATTACCGCAAGTTGAATACTATACTTTATCTACGACTTTAATAATAAATAGATAATTAAAACGTTAGAATTATTGTGAAATCTATTAGATAGGTACCTTTGTCGCCAGATATTTTTCATGAAATTATTAAGTTGTTCTGGTGTAAATGTTTTTGCCTTTTTAGCTACATGCTTCTCTGATTGACGTTTAAGAAACGCAAGTAATTTCCAATAATTTTCTATATTTATTTCATTATTTAAATTGAGTGTGCTTCTCAGCATAGAGTAGAAAGTCCACAGAGATGCTTACTACTTACTGCTCAGTTCTTTAACATATACCTAAACAACATTTTCTGTAAAAGAGTTTACATTCTTACTGATACATCAATTTTGAAAATTTTTGTTGACCGCTTTGTTTTGTGACTTTTCGGGTAATAAATTTTATACTGTAGCATTAGCTACTTACCTCAATTCTGGAGGTGTACATAATAATTCATCTTCACTCTCTGAATTCATCTTTCTTAACACCTTTAAAGTTTTTAACAGATTTGAAAACGTCAAAATATCTTTTTAACATTACTGACATTACTCCCCTCAATTACAATATTGGACTATTCCGTTTCATCGAATCGGCTTTTTATAATGTAGATTCTAGAGCCACCTTTGGTATTCGGTTTTTAAATTGTCATTAAGTCATAGAATTAAAATTTAATTAATTCTATAGATTGAGTAGACATTTATGTAAAAATGAACACAATGAACAAAATTAAAAAAAGGTTTGGTAGGCATAGGGGATCGAACCGCCATTGATTCCGTGACAGTATATAGTTACTGTGACAGTATGGTGTGATAACTCACTAGAGAGTTATTATAACTCACGCTTTTTGTTTATGGATACTATTAATTCCTCAAAAGCAGTTGAATAATTCATGTATAATTTAATAGGAGTAGATAAAACCTTTTAAATAACAATCTGACAATTTTCCCAAAAAAATATTAATAATCTGACATTTCTAACCATATATTGACAATAAACCTTTTCTTTAAAAAAAATCCTGGTCACCTGAATTAGTTAATCTTAGGGCCGACAATTGCGATCTATCTCAATATATAAAATAGATTTCGGGCTTGTGGAATTTATCCATGCTTCAAAGATGCAATTCCCGACCATGTATATGCTTTAGCTGAGCACCAAACTGGAAATTCACAGGAAGAAGTGGAACATGCCGATGCAGAAAACACTGACGAAAATAGCGGCGACGTAGCTGTAGGCTGTAGTAAATTTTGATGATATTCCACCAATTCCATCCATAGCTGGTTCTAGTTGGCCAAACGTTAAAAAACAACATGAAGAAGTCCTTACATCTCCTGACTACCGCCGAAATGACATTTGTCAATGTTTATCCAACTTTTTCGTTTATTTTTATCATTTGTTTATTGTATTTGTAATAGAATACACAGTTTTTGTAAGTTTTGAATAAAGTTAATTATTTTTTTCTGATTTTTAAAAAAATGTTACGCGTCTTCCCCCCAATTAGGTACTTTAATCATGTCTAAATAAGTTTTTCAGTTAATTAAGGTAAGGAAAGGGTTGATAGAAAATACATTTTTTGTTGGTTTTTTATTTTTATTGTAAATGACAATTTCTATTCACAAATTTACAACATTTTATTCTTATTCGCAGGTGACCAATACTGCAGTAAGTATAATTAAAATGTTACTTCCTATATTTTTAAAAAATTTCATTTTCGTAATATCTATATGGCTATGTATACTGCTAACACCACAGTTCCAATGCTTTTGTTCCTTTTTCAACTATTCGTCTGCCAGTAAATTTTTAATTCGTACTATTATCTGGCTTTCTTTTGGTAGAACTTTTTAAAAAGCTGAAGCGGCGTATTTTACGTTTTAGCTATTTGATTTTGCACTTTTTGTCTGGAAATACAAAATTGTGGGCGGTTTTGCACAGCTACCTATTGCAAACAGATTTTTACCACACATTACAATCACAAAATACAGACCGGTCTCAACCTGTAAGCAAGCAAGTTGTTTCTCGAGACAGAAACACAATTATTTCAAGTGCTGAACTGACACGTATATAACAAACAACTTATTCACTTCATTGAAATGTGTATATATTATAAAAAGGCCATAATTTTTTCCTTAAATCATAATCAAGTGCAAATAGAAAAGAAAAAAAAAATAAATCTACTATAAATTTTACCTCATTCACATAAATGTTAATTCGAAATTATTTTTTGTAAATTGGACATCCATTAAGATACTTAAAACTGTAAAGTTTTTGATGGACGTAAATACAAGTTTATTAAACCAACCCTTACTTTATGCCCTTTCTGTTGAGAATAATTTTTGCTAATGGAAATAAAGTAAAAAGTTCAAAGGAAACACAAACTCTATCCCACAAACTTTTTATTAAATTGTAGCTACTGTTTCGGTCCTAGTTGCTAAAATTTAATTATGAGTTTGTGGGATAGACTCGCTTTTAAATTACAATTACAACCATTTCGGTAGAAACATTTCGTCGTATTCATCCGACGATGAGTTATATTCGTTGCCTGGTCCGAAGGACCAATGTCTTTTAGGAGTTTCCATAATGTATTTCGTCCAAATTTGGGAATCGTATCTACTTCTGATATAACAGTCACTACTTTTTCCAAAGTCGGAATCTCTTTATTTAAGTACAAAGAATAGACATGTCTTCTAATGGTATCTCTATAAAAGTTATCGACCATAATGGACTTTTTTCCTAAGGGTTTTTTGGTTTTCTCTCACTTTGGTTTTCTCTCAAAAATGATATGTATAACTGTACGGCCCAGGAATCTAATTTATTTGTAGACTCTATTTCGTATTGCGGTTTATCCCAATTTAACTTTTTTGTCAATTTTTACAACAATACTTTGGATTTAGTACTAAATAATAACTTCCAAGTTATTGATATTAAAATTTATACTTACTTCACCTCTTGTTAATGAAGACAAATCTCATAATACTCTAGAATTTGAGTTCACCATGCATAATAAATTAGATTTTAATATATTTACAAATTTAAATAGTTTAGTAAATTAATAAAAAAGCTAATTATACTAATATTAGGAGATAATATATTGATGTTATTAACTGGAACGACGTATTATGCACGTTGGATACTCAAAGTAATGTTGATAGATTTTGCTCTATATTGAATATTATTTCTAGACATGTGCCTTTTTTCCCTAAATGTAAATTATAATACCCCCACTGGTTTAGCATAAGTACAATCAAAGTAAACAGTTTAATAGTGGAGAACTTACAAGATTTATTTGTTCATTAACAACTTTAAATTGTGTATCTGCTAGATGTCTTTTTATTCCAACCTTACTCTTCCACACCAATGACATCCACATACTACAAACTTGTGATAAAAAACAAAATTTAGATTTCCTTGAAGAACTTGAAATAAAAAGACATCTAGCAGATCCACTATTTAAAGTTGTTAATCAACAAATAAATCTTGGAAGTTCTCCATTAATAAACTGTTTACTTTGATTGAGTTTACATTTTATACATACAGTGCGGTCCATATGTATGGAATAAATTCATTTGTAGCGTTATTATGTACTATATGAAAAAAACCTGAAACAGGTCGATTTTTATTCTTAAATTGACAATTTACAGTATGAAAATATTATCCCCCTCCAGCACCCCTTCGGAATTATAAGCACCCCCTCGAAAATTTTAAATTACAAAGGGGGTCGTGTGACACCTCGTTGGAAAGGGATTTTAGTCCTCTGTTCAGCAATATATAGTTTTTTAAGTTTGGTTCAATCATAACTGAGAAAATTGATTTTTAAGATGTAAAATTTTGATAACTTTACGTAGAATGAAGATAATAATGTCACATAATGATTAGAATGTGTTTTTCAATGTATTTGCCACTTAAATTAAATGTTCAAAATGACCACCATTCACTTCTTGACAATAACCGAGGCGATATTATTTGGTCTATTAAAATAACTTTAGAAATAATCAGGTATTTTCGTATCTGTTCTGCTAAATATTAGGAAAAAACTTTGAAGATATTAAAATAATAGTCAAAAAACTAAATAAACAATTGATATAAATCTAGTAGGCTGCTGTCATTTAGGTATTTAAAGTTACTAAAAGACGTCAGTATAATATTTGTGCGCGTATTAAATTTAATTATGGCTCATTTGTCCGAGACTCAAAGAATAGACATTTTAATTATGATTGGTTGTGGTAATAAAACCAGAACTCAAAAGGAGGTTTGTGAAATTTTTTATAATAAATACCCTGGTCAACACGTTTCGCAGTCTACAGTTAGCAAAATTGAAAAAAAGTTTCGTGAAACTGGACATGTAAAAAATATTGAAAAACCAGGTAGAAATGTTCAATTTACTGATGAAAAAAGTTAGATGTACTTCTAGAGATTGAGGAAAATCCGCATAAGACAACTCGAGAACTTGCCGCCGACAATGATGTAAGTAAATCATCTATTTTGAGAGTTCTGCATAAAGAAAAATACCACCCATACAAAGTTCAGTTGGTTCAGGAGTTAAATAAAGATGATCCTGATAGAAGGCAAGAATTCTGTGAATTGATGATGGATAGAATGAACGCAGATTTGCAGTTCATAAACAAAATAGTTTTTTCTGATGAAGCGACGTTTCATTTAAACGGAACGGTTAACAAACAGAACTGTAGATATTGGAGCAGAGAAAATCCTCACTGGATGTGTGAGGCTCACACTCAATATCCTAAAAAAGTTAACGTTTGGGCTGGTATCATTAACAATAAAATTATTGGCCCTTATTTTTTTGAGGGCACAGTTAATGGTGAGGTTTATCTAGATTTTTTGATTAACTTTTTAGTGCCTACATTACAAAGTGTTTTTACTGATGTTAATCATCCAAATGAGATAGATCGATCTATTTACTACCAACAAGACGGAGCTCCACCGCATTTTGCACGTACTGTTAGAAATTATTTAAAAGAGGTTTTTCCCAATAGGTGGATTGGAAGACGTGGGGCGATCGAATGGCCGGCTAGATCCCCCGATTTGACTCCTCTCGATTACTTCTTATGGGGTTATTTAAAATCTAAAGTATATTTTAATAGACCAAACAATATTGCTGATTTAAAAGTTAGGATAACGGAAGAAATTAACAAAATAACCCCCGAGATCATACAAAATGTTGTACGAGAATTCCAATATCGCCTCGGTTATTGTCAAGAAGTGAATGGTGGTCATTTTGAACATTTAATTTAAGTGTCAAATACATTGAAAAACACATTCTAATCATTTTGTGACATTATTATCTTCATTCTACGTAAAGTTTTGTGTTAGAGACATTATCAAAATTTTACATCTTAAAAATCAATTTTCTCAGTTATGATTGCACCAAGCTTAAAAAACTTTATATTGCTGAATAGAGGACTAAAATCCCTTTCCAACGAGGTGCCACACGACCTCCTTTGTAATTTAAAATTTTCGAGGGAGTGTTTATAATTCCGAAGGGGTGCTGGAGGGGGATAATATTTTCATACTGTAAATTATCAATTTAAGAATAAAAATCTACCTGTTTCAGGTTTTTTTCATATAGTACATAATAACGCTACAAATGAATTTATTCCATACATATGGACCGCACTGTAGATAAGACGTAATTGTAAAACACAAATATATTAAGTTATTGTAAAGATCAGCATGATATAGTTTTTTCCTGGTTTTTCTTTATCATTGTACAGTTATACTGATCTTAGAGGGAAGTACATCCAGGATAATCCCTTAGGGCTCATAACATCTAGGCTTTAATATTGTTATGTCTTATTACTTCCATACTTGGTCTAGCCTTATAACCACCTAATAAACATCAGGTACCTAGCTACAAACAAACAAAATGTAACTTTAATGTCAATCTGACGATGCTTCTTAGCGAAACGGCCGTCATTGTGATTTAAAATTTTTCAAATAAACTTGGAAGTTACGTTGAAACGAAGAGTTTTTCTATTATTCTTAATAAGATGGAATTCCAAAAAGTAAGTTTGATTATCTTACATTTACGCTTTTGGTAAAATTGTCTAAAAATGTGTTAGTGAATAAAATAAGTTATAAAATAGAAGTATATTAAAATAATTGAGATTTGTGACGACTATGTTTTAAACTTACATAAAATTCTTTGGTCACGAAATTATTACGACTGTAATTCCTTCATTCGCTACCAGTAGGTATTCCTCGTTATATTCAATTTATGGTTTCATTTCAATCTAAACTTTTCACCAACAACTACCAACTTTTATCGAAAAATGTACCGTTTTTTCCCGCGAATGACTCAAACGACGACCACTAGACGCGACACATGGCAGTGAAAATTTCGAACACTCGCTCGCTCGACCGGGGACTGCGGATCAAGATCTGAGGTCATACGAAGGCTCTGCCAGCATTCTCTGCAAACGAACAGCTGCAAATCGATAGACGATAACGCGCAGAAGCCGAACTTTGTACCCTTGCGCTTTTTTCTAAGTTTTTCAGAATTATTGGATACTTACTTATTTGAGGATTCTAAATTGATGTTAAATTTGATTGGGGGTCGGGAATGAATGAAAAGATTAGTGAAAATTCTCCGTTTTTGCCGAAGCGACGTTTAACTCGTGAGAAAATCCTTTTATTGGAATTGTAGAAACATGATTAAACACAGTCATTCGGAATTCAAATGTTCATTAGTAAAATATAACGAATTTGTAGAAATGTGATTAGTTTCCAAAGAAACTAGTCGAAGTTTTTCTGTAAAAGGGAAAATAGATATCAGAATATAATTATTTTTTGTTATTTTCAGTAAAGGCATATTGTATAAGACACATACATCGATTTACAATATATCTTATACCAATTGAATGAAATATGTCAGCGTACCGATTCCACAAACTTTACAGTATCTAGAAGAACTACTCATCTTGAATGATCTGGGTGTTGAAGTTAGAACTGAATACCTACGATTAGCTAAACTATGCATGGACCAAAATTACTTTCAATACAACAATCAGGTTTATCAACAATATGAAGGAACAGCAATGGGTACTTGTTTATCACCATTTATAGCCAACCTTTTTATGAGCAATTTTGAAACACAGATCAGTCAAGAGTTCGAGTATTTCCCAAGGATATGGTATAGATATGTGGACGACATTTTCGCAGTTTTCAATACGAAGAAATCATCAGTAGAAGATTTCATTTCAAAATTAAATTCAAAATTCACAAGCATAAAATTCACGTTTGAACTAGAAAATAATGAACAGTTACCATTTTTGGACACATTAGTAATAAGAAATAATAACAAGTTAGAATTTGATATTTTTAGGAAAGACACCGCTACGTATAGATATATTCCGGTAGATTCTTTTCACTGTAGTAAACACAAAATGGCAAGTTTTCATTTTTTGGTTCATCGATTAATTCATTTTCCTTTAAACAAAACAAGATATAACAGAGAAAAGAATTTAATTGAGGATATAGCTGTACTTAATGGATATGATAAAAAACTAATTCATAAGCTGATCAATCGCCATAGTTTTAAGAAATCTCTTTGTGAAACCACCTTTTTCCAGCGAGAACACAACGATATGAAATTCATTTCATTACCATTTATGCCTCAGTATACCAAAGGATTGAATACAATTTTCGGCACGGTGGGATTAGGTTTAGTTCATAAAACTAGTAGCACTCTGAGACAATTGTTAGGAAATCCGAAGGATAAGAGAGAAGATCTGCGGTATATATGAAATAAGTTGTAATGATTGTGATAAAAAGTATGTTGGACAAACAAAAAGATCGGTTAAAACTAGATTTAAAGAACATTTAGCTCATCTAAAATATGGACGCATAGAAAAATCTAGTATTGCCGAACATGCTTTTACCAAAAACCATTCTGTAAATGTAGATAGTTTAAAATTGTTAAAAAATGTATCGAACAATAGATTGTGGGATGCATTTGAAAGTATAGAAATTATTAAGTGTAAAAATAGATTAAATAAGGACAAAGGACCTATCCCAGATAGTCCACTTTATAGTTTATTGTAAGAAAATTTATTGTAAAAATGTTTTCGCGCTAAAAATTGGCTTTGCCGCCAAAAGATTTACCGCGAAAACATTTGGCGCTAAAAATGTTATATATTATATATAAAAGGCAAAAGGTTAGTTTGTGAACATAGCTTTAGTTTACCTTCGGTCTCTGAAGAAGATAACTTGGTTATCGAAACGCACGTCAGACATATAAAAGTGTGTGTTGGTGTAGTGGTAGTGTAAACGGTTTTCGGTATATGTCAGGAACACAGAGTGAACATCAACAAGAAAAAAACAAAGGTAATGGTGATCCAGGATAATCAATTAATTATTGACCAAATCTTCACTTTACGCGAGATACAAACAAAAAATTAACAAAATCTAAAACAAATTCATTTACTTTTCATCGCTTCTGAAAAAGACTAGGATACAATTAAAAGAAAATAATTATATAAGGCTCTAAAAGACCTTAGAGTAGATGATAAGCTCATAAGAATGGTGGAAATGACTTTAAACAAAACAGAAAATAGAATCAAGGTCAAAGGGAAAATATCTGACAAGGTTTTCCCCGCCTACTATTCAATTTTGTGTTAGAAAAAATAATCCGAGAAGCTGAAATCAGTATAGAAATAGTATTTTATATAACAATAAACACCAGGCTTTCGCAGATGAAACTGTGGTTCTAAGCAGAAGCAAAACAGAGCTACAATAAACTGTGTACAGATTGGAAGAAACAGCAAAAGTAATGAAGCTATAAATAAACGAAGAAAAAACTAAATATATGACTTTGGGAAACTCATGTTCGATGGGTCTTTGTCCCGAACCCAACAGCGTTGGACTCACCCTCGAGAGGATGCCTACCAACCAAACCCACCTCAATCTAAGCTCTTGTCAAGGAAGTGATCCATTTCTTTGCCCATAGCAATAAACAGCAGAATACTTAAACAGGTGATAAAGTACAAATATCTGGATTAACATCAAACTTAACCCTGAACAAGAATTAACAGTCAGGATTGCTTAAAATGATTGCTTAGGTGATACACACAGATCAGTGTACAATTGAGACTGAAACTTGTAAAATGTTATACGAATATGGTCGGTATTACCCTATGGAGCCGAAGCATAGACACTCAAAACATCTAGCATGAATAAAGTGGTTGCCTTTGAGATGTGGGTTTGTCGCCAAATTTTAAAAATTTCTGGACAGCACCAATAACAAATGATGCAATTCTGAAGAGGTTGAAAAAGGAAAAAGAACTCCTAACAATAATAAACAATAGGAAAACCAGTTACTTTGGTCATTTGCTGAGACAAAAAAATATTATATTGGAGGAAAAAAGTTGTTCTGGCTGAGCAACAAAAAATGGAAGGGACTGGGGTTCAAAGAACTCATGAACGGCAAAAGATAGAGATAGTTCTTCCAAAAGGTAATCGATAACTTCCTAAGCTTTGTTGTAGATAGTGGGTAGTCATTTTCACAATATCTGTCTTGTTATAGGGTGGGGTCAGATTGTTCAGATGTATGGGTAAGATTGGTAATAGTTTTGTTTATCAATATCACTCCACAAATATTTGTTTTGCTTGTTTTGGCCAAGAAAATACCAAAGAAATTCGAGAGCACTTTCATACATGGATTATTTCGAAACCAACGTTGAATTGATATGTATCTAACAAAATTTCCCAAGAAAATAGATCCATTAATCCAGCATTTATATATAAAAGCAGCCAACTTTTACGAAAACTGGAGATTCCTAAAAATATTTAGTTAGCCAGGGTTACAATATCTTTAAGTTTAAGTATCTGGAATAGATTAGGAAATCTCTTTATCGGAAAAATACAAAAAACATAAGTAAAAAACTGTTCAACTATGGCATTATTAAACAACTACATGAGATTGGTTCCGCAACAATCGATAAATGAATTAAAAATAAGGGAAATGATTGCCCATGGAATTCACATTTTTGCCCATAGAATACATATTTTGAAAAAAATTGTTCTTTTTTACACAACCCCATAAATAAAACCTATAAGTTTATGTAAAAGGTATTTATTTATGCTCAGAACAACATTGCTGTTCTGAGCTTATATATAACAAAACATAAAATTCGCGAAAGCTGCAGTTGAGTGGCGTGGGATTATGTCTAATATAGAAGTTTTTTTAGAATTCCTTACATATATAAAATACATAATTTTTAATTTTGACCTCCGTTAAAAAGATGTAAACATTTTAGAATTTTCCATTCTGTTGAAATTTTCAAAGGGTTTAACATTCATCCACTTCAAATATTGACACACGGACTATATTGCATGGGACTGCATTAATTAGTTTCATTATGTAAAGTGCGACACCAAAATAGAGAGGTATCAGATAATCACCAAAATAGCTTGATAGGATTTTAGGAATATCAGTTTAGAATACATCTACTAAACCAAAATAAAAACAAACTCATGTTCGCTAGCTAAAACTCCATTTTGGATAATTTTTTTATGAAAATAATCTGATATAAGGCCATAAATTTTTTTTTTTTTATTTAGACAATCGCATCCACATCAAGGTGATTAGCGATATATTACATTTTACTCTATATATTGTACAGTATATTAATATCTTTTAAATAGTCTGTTAAAGCCGTAACGTTGCAGTTATCTCCTAGAAGTTCACTTAAATTCTGCGGCAAGTTGTGCTTATGTCTAAAACTATCATATTGGGGGCAGTCTAAAAGTATATGAGACACAGTAATTGTCGTATTGCAGTGGGAACACTGAGGGGGGTCAATATTTGATAGGAGATATGAATGCGTGAGTTTCGTGTGACCTATTCTCAATCGGGTTAGAACAGATTGTTGATGCCTACTACCACGAGGGTGTGATCTCTTGGTAGTAATGTTACTTTTCACTTGCTTTAGTTTTTGATTCGACTGATGCCACTCACTGTTCCACGCACTAAAAACTTTGGATTTGAAGAACTGTTTGAGATCACTAACCACTTACTGATTTTCGAAGAGAGATTGTTCGCTGGTTGTTGCTAGTCGGGCGTTCTGGTCAGCCGTCTCGTTGCCATCGATTCCAACGTGTGAAGGGATCCACATGAATTCTACGAGTCTATTATTGTTCTCAGCTAACTTCAGTTCTTTTTTAATAAGATATTCTATGGGATGTTTAGGGAACTGGTGTTGGATAGATTTTATTGAGCTCAAGGAGTCTGTAAGTATGAGACTTTTGTTTAGGTTAAATTCGTTTATGAAGGTTAGTGCTTTATAAATTGCATATAATTCTGCCGTAAAAATGCTGGAAAATGGTGGTAATTTAAATAAACGATTTTGGCCTTCAATTATAACTGAACAACCTACATGACCGTTGAGTTTGGAAGCGTCCGTGAAAATTGTTGAATAATCGGAAAACTGGGTATATAGGATTTCATTTAGATTTGCTTTGATAACTGATGGGATTGAAGAGGATTTGTCGAATTTCGATAGTTCTGTATGGCAGTGAGGTATTTTAATTGTCCAAGGTGGTAAACTGTTTGGATTGTTTGGAAATGTTTTTGGAATGTGCAGGTTGAGATCTTGCCGAATTTTCCGAAGTCTAAAGTAATGTGGTTTTACTATAGAAGGTTTTGATCGGAAGTGTGCTTCGTATCTATTAGAAAATATAATGTTGTTCAGTGGTTTTTGTTTATTACCGGCAATAGAGGACGCCTAAGACAAAGTAAGATATTGACGCCTTAGACGTAATGGAGGCTCGTTGGCTTCAACAAGAAGACTTTCAGTAGGAGATGTTCTGAATGCACCCAAGGCAATCCTGATCCCAGCGTTATGTACAATGTCTAGGTGTTTAAGCTGAGATTTTGAGGCACTTGCAAAAGCTATGGAGCCATAGTCGATTTTAGAGCGAATTAGAGACCTATAGAGTAGCAGTAAGGTTTGCTGATCTGAACCCCATGTTCTGTTTGATAAATTTTTTAATAAATTTAGTCTTTTGTTACATCTTATAACCAGTTGTCGTATATGTTCTTCCCAAGTAAGCTTTTTATCAAATATCATTCCTAGGAATTTGACATTTTCTTTCCATTTTAGTTTCTTTCCATAAAGTGTTAGTTCTGGATGTCTGTCTAGATTTTTCTTGGTAAAACAAACAGCCACAGTCTTTTCTGTAGAAAATTGAAAACCTGTATTCTCTGCCCACACTTGCAAATCCAAAAGAAATGTTTGTAGGAAATTGCTGCAGGATAAGGCCATAAATAAACGTCGGAATTTGAAATATTTACACGCACACTTTGTTATGATGCATTGTTAGGATGTAATAGAGGTAATAGAAAAACAAACGATATAAAATAATCGTCATTCTGTCGTTTTAATTGATTTAAGGATGTATGAAGAAAAATATAAAATTTGTGAAAACTTTTTCAGTTTTACATAAGCTTTTACGCTCAGTTTTATTAATATTACAGGGTTTACCCAATAATTTTCAGCACTAGACCTGAATATAATATCTTTTTATGCATTAGCTTTTATTATTATTAAACTTAGTTAGGATTTTTAGTAGTTAATTGTTTAGATGTCATAGATCTAATTTTTTCTATGTTTTACTAAAAAATATATCAATCTGACGATGCTAATTCTAGCGAAACGGCCGTCATTGCATTTAAAAACATATTTTACGAATAAATATTAAAAATTTAATTCAACCTTTTAGTTTTTTACTGTTCTTAATAAGATGGACTTTCACATAGTAAGGGTTACTACAATAAATTTCATGAAAGTTTATATTTACCATGTTAAAAATTGAGTTTTTTTATAATTTATCTGCCTGAGTTGAATAAGATGATACATATCATACAAATAAATATTATAAAATCTGTATCCTGTTAACATTTAGTGTCCGAGTAATATTCTTATACTGTCACAGTTTCAAACAGTTATAATTTTTGATCTTATTTTCCCTTTTTAAAAATATAGGAGTCATTTCGCAAGTCAGTGGTAACGGGTTAAGTAGGACCGATTTATTGACACACAAAACCAAAGCATTTCTCTATTATAATAGTTGTAAATAAAGGCCTAATAACCACTTGACCAAATCCAAAACAACATTATTTATATACAAGAGTTCAGCAAACCAATGGCCAGCACAATTTTTGCAATTTATTTACCGACAAAGGAGGTTTGTAACTTCTAAAGTTTCGAACTTCGCAATTTAGAAGAGTTGCTGTTGTTTGTCAAGTCGACAGACATTGTTTGCTTCTACGAATATTTGCGGTTACTTTTACTTTGACCCTTTATTTGAGTATTCTCTTTTCAACCGGACAGATCTCTCCTACAAATTTAAAACAAAAGTTTTGAGTACTATAACATTAAACGGTCTATTTGTTTTTATTTTAATCTTCAGGTGTCCATGCAAGCAACTCCATTTTAGACTAGTTATTTGTCTTTAATAAAAAATTTATATATTTTTTGCACTATTGATCATTTTTGACTGATTACCGTGACAGATTTTACGTCAGTATGTGACATTTACTAGAAACTCGACGGTAAGTAAGTAAAACGGTGGATTTAATCATTGAATATTCTGCCCAGAAGCTTTTAACTGCATGTGTCTTTGAACGAAATATGCCAATAGAGTCTTTTAATCGATTCTTAAATTCTTGCCTTCGCACCATTTTTTAAAACTTTGGTAGGTATTTTGATAACGGATTTTGGATTTTTCGAGAATAATTGCGGAACACCCTTCTTCACAAGCCCGTTCAATTTCTACAAATTCACTTTCGCTCATATTTTAATTTATATATATAATCAGATTCCCTTGTACCTTATAAGGTGTAGGGTATTAAAATCGATACAATATTAATTATGTACAAATTGAGCCCACTTCTGTTTGTTTTTGGCCAGTGCTTTAGCTTCTGCTTTCTGGATTCATCTTCTGTTAAGTATGTCTTCTATAACTCCATCCCATGTTAATCTACCTCTCTTACGTTTTTTTTGTTTGAATTCTTGCTTCCCATATCTTTTTCACTGGTCTACTTTGCTACATTCTGTGTAAATGTCCCCACCAGCTCAACTGTCTTTTTTCAATAAATTCTAGGGTAGATTCTATTTATAGTTCGTCCCTTGCTGCAGTGTTTCTTATCTTGTCTTTTCTTGTGATTCCTTGAACTCTTCTTAGCTATATACTTCATTTCTATGGCCTGTATTTTACTTTTTTTCTTTATTTGTTAGTACCCAAGATTCGCATCCAAAGGTCAGGATAGGTCTGTATATGGTTTTAATTTTTGTTTCCCGTTAGATTTCAGATTTGCTTATAAAATGTTTGTTCATTACAAAGTAGAGCTTTAGTGTTTTATCTATTCTGTTGTTGATTTCAGCTTATTGTTTTCCTCCTTCTATTTCTACTCCAAGATATTGGAAAGCCTTTACTTGCCCTTCTATTTCTATATTCATTTCTTCAGCATTATCTCCTACTATCATGACTTTAGTTTTTACTTTATTGAGCTTCATGTAATTTTCTCTCAGTAGGTACTGTATTCCATGTATATAAATTTTTCTGTAAATCTTTTTCATTTTCTGCGATAACTACTACATCGTCTGCAAATGCTCCTTCTGATACATCTACTTTTTTAATATTTCTAAATCCTACGTGGAGTCTTTTTGTGTTTGTTTTACATTGTTTTAATATCTCATCCATATCCATGTAGATTATAAATAGCAATACTCAATCTTCCTCCTTGTCGTAACCCGTCTGCTGTTGTAAATGTCTCAGAAAAGTTCTGTTTTGACTTAAAACAATATTTTTGTTCTTGTTGTTTTATAGTCAACTCCTCGGTTATTCAGTATGGTCCATAACTTCTTTCTTGGAACTTTATCAAAAGCCTTTTCCTACGTTTTCTTCTGTTGTTGTGTTCTTTTTTCTAATATCTGTTTAATTGTGAAGATATGATCTTGTGCACTCTTTCCTTTTCTAAACCCATTATGAGTTTCTTCCAAAGTTATATCTAACAATTTTAATTTATAATAATCAAAATTGTACTTAAAATTGTTGACAACTAAATAAAAACTCAATTCTACATTGTTGTTATGCACGTTGTAGTGTTTGTTTTTAATTACTGTTGATGTTAGTAGGTACCTGTTAAAATTAGTGTTACGAAATAAAGAATATTGATCGTTATTTGCTTGCTTTACACCTTTTCTTATTTTATTACAACTTATTATCTCTAACTACTTGACAGCTGCCGTTATCAACTTCGTTCTAGAGTTGGCAGTGACTACTGATACGTTAGTAGGAAGGATATTACACACGTTAGTAACAACCAAAGTATCTATCTATTGATAAAATAAATGAAACTAGGCAATATGACGAAAATGTTTAATTTTATAATTTATTATGGTATCAATCGTGCCAAAAACGTTATGAGCATGTCGAACGTTAAGACAATAATTGTCTTCGATCGGTATAAAACCCTTACCGTTCTCCATACTTAATATACTATTTATTATATTCTATGTATACGTATCAGTTGTCAAATTATTATATACCGTAGTACATCACGCTGTAATATATTGAGGTTTCTCAACGTATTTCATACCGTTCCATTCGTTTTGGCACGTCATAGGTGTACGATTCATCATCTGCCAAGACAACTATTTATATTTTCAGCTCGCTCTTTTCAGAATAAAGCAAAAACATTTCGACGCGCATAAATGGACCTACTTTTTACACTAAAATGGATCTTTAAGCATTATGCAATTATTGACTTCCTCTTCTCTTTATTCTATCAATGCAGTAGATCTCCCAGAGGTCTGTATTTTTCCCATTAATAATCCGGATCTCATTTTCAAATAAACCCCACTTGAATGTCTGCATTTTCTATCGTAACTTTTTATTACAAAAACAAACTTTTATGTTATTAGAAGCTAACAAAACGGCATTTAATTGATCCTCCCGGGAGCACTGGAACATCAAGAAGATTTTTTTTAAATAATTCAAATTTATTAGGTAGGTATTATGCATATTTATGAATTTGTATATTGTAAATATAACGATTTTATTATTAAATGGTGTAATTCCATTTCTGTGCCGAGATGAATATTTTTAGCTACTGTAAACAACACAAATAGAACTCGTATGTCAAAACGTTCTGAGTAAAGTACGTTTCACAATAATTCGTTGACTTGGTACCTGCTCTTAACTGCTCTTAAGGGATTACTAATAAAAGGTGGTTAATATTTCTTCGAACATTTACAGAAAGGTATTATTTATTTTTGTCCAGAAAGATATATTTTGGATTTTTTATTTTTCAGGTAAAATTTTAAATTATTATTACTGACAATCAATAATAAATCATTAGTAAATGATTTTTGATTTTCTTAATCATCTTGGAAGAGAAAGTGGGAGTTTCGGGGTAATTTGTTTTTAAAATTCTCTCCTAGAATTTTAGTTTGTACTAAACATTATACTCTGAAAGTAATCTTGTGTTTATAACTAAGTATGTGGCGTCCTTGAGCAAAAAAGTGCATTTATCGCCGGATGCGAAACAAATTGTGAAAAATGTGTTTGAAACATTGAATAATCGAGGTTATAGCGTAACCGATGCAGCAGAAGAAACATGTAAGTTAACCAAAACCCCAATATCCACAGTAAAAGATATTATCAATAAGCTAATAAGTGACGTTAATAATACCAAATGTGTTGATAAAATACAAAAAGATATAATCCGACGAACGATATATGTCCTATACCTAGAACAAATGATACCAACCCTAGATTGTATAAAAAAACGGTTACTTAAAGACGACACGGGAATTATTTGTAGCCGTACAAGTTTGTGGAGAATTATTTCTCAAATGGGATTTAAATATTGTACCATTAATAAAAGACAAGTGATATAATGGAGTCATATCGTTTACGAATGTGGCGTTGTCATTACTTACAAGTTATTCAAAAATATAGAAGTGAAAACCTTTCAATTATCTACCTCGACGAGACATGGTATGACACCCATGATACTACAACGAAGGGTTTTGTTGATTCATCGGGAAATTGCAAAACAAAGGCTCCATCAAATAGAGGACAAAGAATTACAATAATACATGCCGGATCAGAAACAGGTTGGGTTCCAAACGCTTTATTTTTATCAGCAAAGAATATTAAAGATTCAAGTTTAGATTATCAAGAAGATACGACAGCAGAACTTTTTAAAGATTGGTTTGAGAATTATTTATTGCCGAATATACCGGAAAAAAGTATAATTGTAATGGACAATGCAACTTATCATAGCCGTCAATTAAATAAAGTACCAAATAGCAACAACAATAAATGGGAAATTCAAGAGTATTTGTTAAAAAATGACCTTTATTTTGAAGAATCGTACACAAAACGTGATCTCTTACAAGTTGTAGCAGCGTTCGGTATTAAAAAAGAATACGTTTGTGATACTATTGCTAAAAATATGGGCCACACAGTGTTACAGCTTCCCCCATATTATTGCATGTTCAATCCTATAGAACACGTGTGGCATCAGCTAAAATCCAAAGTTAGATCGGAAAACGTTTCACCCACATTAAACTAAAGTGTTATAGAGTTAATCAGAAATGTGACAAGTAATATTCTCATTGATAGCTGGAAAAATTCGATTCAGCTTGTTATTAAGGTTGAAGGTACATATCGAAATGTTAATGTAACTGTAGCACCCTTAGTTATTAATTTAAATGAAGACGATAGTGATACTGAACTAAATTTAGATTAAATAGTTGTAAATAATGTAGAATTAGTTCATTTGTTTAATCGGAATTAATAAATAAAGTTAAAATTTGTTCTTAATAAATTTCGTGATTTTTTTTTACAAAATAAATTTAAGTTTTAGTAAATGTTAACTTAGTTTATTTAAATCAATTTTTTGGGATACCCTGTAGTACAAAATATTTTTAAAATGTGGCCATGATTAAACTACATCTTTTTTATTTGAAACATTTTTTGACAACATCTGCCAATTAGATGAAATAGACCAAAGCGTATACGTATACGTAAGTTTCAACAGTTTTGTTTAATTTCAATTACTTAATAAATAAACTTGAAATTTGTTTGTTTGTTTTTAAAAAAAATTCGTGATTTTTTTTACAAAATAAATTTAAGTTTTAGTAAATGTTACTGAGTTTTATTTAAATCTATCTTGAAAACCGGATTACGGATCTGTTAATGTTTACTGTACAGTGAGAAATTTATAACCTTTCATTACTAATCCCCTAAGGTCAGGTACCGAGTCAACGAATTATTGTGAAATGTACTTTACCTTTGTATAACCTCAAAAATGTACAGCTTTACGATAGAGCTGTCAGTTGCAAGATTGCATCACCAGGGTTTCCAAATCCCTAAATATAAAAAGCAACCCTAGTGGATTTCCTAACAAAAACCATTTTTTATATGAGATAACAAGTTACAAAGTAATCAAAATTACTTACTTTAACATTCAAAACGTATCAAAGTTTTTGACAACCAGGTAGTAATTGGTAAACAGGTGAAGAATCTGAACTGTCATCTGTTCATTCCTGTACTAGAAAATGGCGGAACTCCAACAAGTGCGTAGTTAACTACTTGACACTTTATCAGATCTTTTAACAATGAAAATGAAGATAGAATAAACTATAAGAAGTTTCACTAGATCTCTAGGGTGCTACATTAAAATAAACCATGAGCTATCCCTATACATGTGGATCATTTATTTATATCTTGTTTTGTTTAGGTTCGTGTTTCTATTAAAGGTACTATAGGCTATAATATTGTTCTGTCTTATTACATCCATATTTGGTCCAGTCCACTATTTAATCAACACCAGGTACTTAGTTATCTTGAAAAAAACAAAAAGTAACTTCAATATGTAAACAAAATAATGAAACTTATTGTACAAACCCCTACGGCCGTTTCGCTATAGAACTAGCATCGTCAGATGGACATATTGAAGTTACATTTTCTTTGTTTGTAGCTAGGTACATGATGTTGATTAGGTAGTATTAAGGCTGGACCATAAGTATGGAAGTAATAAGACATAACAATATTAAATCCTAAATTTTATTATCCCTAAGGGATGATCCTGGATGTATTTCCCTCTAAGATCAGTATAACTGTGCAAAGATATAGAAAAACCAGTAAAAATCAGCATGATATAGTTTTTTCCTGTATTTGCAGAACATCGAGAAACTTACTCGTATTAGATAGTGTGACATCTGCAAAATCCAAAAAAGTAAATATTGGAGTCAAATTAACTATTCTTTTTAAAAAACGGTCTGTGTAAGTTTTATCTAATGGTTACATTATAGTTGCATAAAATAATGAAAACACAATTTGACTATTCTACTATCTTGACATACCTACTTCTCAGCCTAGGAAGTACTCTCAGTTTGTACATTGTTCTTCATTATAAACAATGCTAGACTTACAAAATTAACATCTTAAGATAAATTGATACAATATTGGTAAAATGAAATTTTAAATTAAATCCACTACACACAAATCAATCTGAATACCAAGTTCACACCCTTATTTAAATTCTTCTGGAATTGTTAAATGAACCTCCTTTTTGTTTGTTTGTTGTTTTCATTTTGTTTTATTTATTTGATGATTTTACAATTTTATATTTTTAGAACTCAATGTTTTACTAAAATAATTTTATTTGTTAACATTTTATGATAACGTAGTCACTTCCATTTTATTATTTTTTGTTTTTATAATGGTAATTAGTTTTTAATTCACATTCATATATTATTATTGTCTTCAAGATGTTTTAATGTTAAAGCTGTTTTATTTTTAAAATTTAACTAATTTTATTTGATTTATATTCTATTGTGTTGTTGTTGTTGTTGTGTTGTAATGTCTCTTCTGAAGAGGTTTTAATGACAATCAAGCTAGCACCCCCACACTGACTAAATTAAAAAAAAAGTAGCCCATAATTAAGTGCTAATTAAAGGCTAATTTGTACCACAAAAATTAAAATTTGTACCACCGCGATAATCGAGAAAAATCGCCTTGAAAATGGGGGGTGCACTTTGATCGAATTCCAATTTAATTACATCAAAATAAAGGACATATTAAAGGCTAATTTGTTCCACAAAAGTTTATCTATATTATTATTTATAATGTCAAAAAATAAAATCGAATGCTGTAAATATCGCTGCTCTATAATTTTAGCACCCCCATTTTCGTCTATTCAAAAAGTGAACACACAATATTATAAAACTAATTAAAGGCAAATTTGTACCACACAAGAAATTTTTATACTTTTCAATATAAAGCCGCCAATTGAATTTAACTCTTTGCGGTCGTATTAAATAGTGGCGGATGCGCTGAAATCTTTTATTTTTGTCATAATTCTAAAACATGTGGCACTTTGATTTGTTGGTAGCTTCCAATTGTTTGTCGCCTCTTAAATACCTTTTTCCGCATATTTCACTCGATATTTCAGTATTGCCAATTTTGGATATAAACATGACACTTCTTTCATAGACAAAATTTCCCCTCTCAAAGCATTACCACAATTACATTTTCCTTGAAATGTAGCAGTATCTGCTGTAGGATATATTTTGTGAGTTTAAAACTGAAACCCACATTTCATACCATTCTCGTCTAATTTTTCTGTTATTAGAGATTGCCATTTGTTTTCTTCGAATTTTTAATACTTTCTATTCGTTAGGTGTTTTCTGATTGACTCTGATCTAAATATTTCAAAAATCATGATGAAATACCTCTAGTAGATACTATGCAGGTTTTAAATTTGATTACTAAATGTCAACACCGCTTAAAGGAATATACAGGATATAAACAAAAGAATAGAGGTCAAAACAAAGCAAAAGTTCAAATGACTTTTTTCGCAGGAGTAAACGGGTCTTTGTCTTAAAAACTTTAAAAACATTAGGTGGGTATGTAGGTGCATCATTCAACAGAATTTTATGATAATTAAGAAGCAAGTAGTTAAGTTAAAGAATATAAATAAATTAAAAGTTTTTCAAGTTGCCAAAAGTTGCCAAATTGCCAAATTTATATGTTGTATGAATTTTCTTGTTTGTTTTAATCTCCCCAATATATGTATCTAAATAATGACTATTATTAAGAATGTTTCTCGAGTAAATCTCAATCACATTCATTATCGCTCACTTAAACAACTCAGCTGCTCCAGCGAGCGTGCAATACAATTTTTAGCTCAAATTAGTTCTCATAAAAAAATAGTTATTTTATTTCACAAAATCTAATGAATGAACAATTATCTTACCTTTTATGTCTGTGTGTATTTTCAATAAACTATCAAATTTCTGTTTACTTAAGTAAATACAAATTTCTTCTTCGATAATTGATTTATAAGCGGTGTTTACACTTGAATCTAAATCATTGTTTATTATCTCGTCGTCATCTTCAAATTTGTCCATAGGTTTATGCGTTTCGAGGCCGAGAATTTCACTTTTAATATTGTTTTTATTATTAGAAATGTATGCATACAGGGCAGTGTTTTTCATGTCCAAAATTTTACCTAATTCCACCCACACTTTATTTGCTCGCGTTATTAATTTACCATTATTAATTAGTAATTCCTTATTTTGTAAAACGACTGCAGCAATATGTTCATAATTTAAAAACCGTTTCCTTCCAACCGAACTCATTTTATTACACACTATTCTCAAAGACAGGATTACGATTAAAGCATCTACCTAGCACTTGTTTAACTGGACATTTGTAAACTGTTCTTATAGGTTATCGGGTAAATAAGATCCCGTTCATTCGACACCGAATAAGTACTTTTCCCGAATTGGCCAAGTGTTTATTTGTTATTGAGAATTTCTATCGATTTAGGGATTGTAAATCATTACAGTAGTACAGAGATGGCCTATTGGCAGGAGAGCAATTGTGCAATGTGCACCATAATAGAATCATCAAATAGTACCATGTATTAGAAACCATAGGTTTAATTTGTTTTAGAATATTGACAAAAATAAAAGATTTCAGCGCATCCGCCACCATTCAATACGACCGCAAAGAGTTAAATTCAATTGGCGGCTTTATATTGAAAAGTATAAAAATTTCTTGTGTGGTACAAATTTGCCTTTAATTAGTTTTATAATATTGTGTGTTCACTTTTTGAATAGTCGAAAGTGGGGGTGCTAAAATTATAGAGCAGCGATATTTGCAGCGTTCGATTTTATTTTTTGACATTATAAATAATAATATGGATTAACTTTTTGTGGTACAAATTAGCCTTTATTATGCCCTTTATTTTGATGTAATTAAATTGGAATTCTATCAAAGTAGCGGGCTGCCTTGACCTCAACCTAGCACCCCCTATTTTCAAGGTGATTTTTCTCGATTATCGCGGTGGTACAAATTTTAATTTTTGTGGTACAAATTAGCCTTTAATTAGCACTTAATTATGGGCTACCTTTTTTTTAATTTAGTCAGTGTGGGGGTGCTAGCTTGATTGTCATGAGGTTTTATCTTTTAACATAAGTTACACTTTTTCTTATTTCTAAGTTTTAACTTATTTTGCCGAATTTTGATTTAACCCACGACAAAAGAAAAGTACAGATTTTTTTAATATCCACTTCAATTGTTGAGTAATCATCTTAAAAAAATAAAACAACAATATAGTAATTTCAATAATTTAATTAAAAATATTTAAATAAACTTGATTGTTGTTAAAAGCTGCATCTGAGCTTTATATTTTAGTAAACAAACAGAGATGATATTTTTATTAAAAAAAAATAAAAGAATATAAAGTCTACCTCATATATGACTGAAATCGCTCAAATATTTCGTAATTTCAAACCCAACCGATCTCGAGATACGTTGAATAAATTGAAAACTAACGTTGCACTTGTATTTCTGTCCGTCCAACATACAACTATCCGAAACTAGCGAAAATAATCTTAATTCTATCAAACTGGAAATTTGAACCAGGAGATTATTGTTAAACCCCATCTTATTATCTCTTTCATCCAAGATGGAATAAAAAATAGCCAACAGTCTGTCGAACACGAACGGTTTCGGTCCTAATTGAGTATTTAATCGCTCGCTAACTTTACTTTTCGTTTTAAAATCTTTGGACTTTTTCTGTTTGCTGGCGTGTTTCATAAAAAGCTTCTTATCGTCTTTAGCTGGATTGTAGCTAGCCAAGTAAGCGGCTATAAGTAAATATTTAGCGTAGAAGGGAAGTTCCAAAGTGGGCATCGGTTTTTCGTTAACGGTATCTATTCTCAAGTACAGCACTTCCATGGATTGCTTTAAAATAGGAGCGATGTGTCTCCAAAGCGCCATAGAATCCTCTACAGTGTGTCGATTATTCATTATAGGTTCGCAGTATTTGAGGAAGTTTATCCGCGACATATATCGAAGTTCGGAGACATCTCTACAAGCGCGATAGAAAACAGATAAAAAAACATTTAAATAGTTTTTGTAAAAATTTAAATCGAAATCTAGATAATGGTTAAAATGTTCGAAGACTACATTTCTAACGTCATCAATATCTAACGACAATATCTCTAATAACTCGTTTTTATTATATTGCGGGAAATGTATTTTTACTGGTTCTACAACTCCGGCTTTTGTATAAAATTTTTCAAAGATAATTGTCGAGATAAATATAACGGGTAATGATATTCCAGTTAGTTCTTTTAACCGAAGAAAACAGGGTAGTAAGTTAAACTCCATGTTTCTCAATTCTTCGGCATTATCCAGAACTAAAACAAAACCATCGAGCTTGTTGATTTCATTACTACATTTCTCTATATTTAACAAAAAGTCCATCATGTTGTCACATTTCGCGTAAGGAACCGGATTATTGGGATCCAATTCATGCCCGGAAATGTTATTCAAAATCGTCTCGAACAGAATCTTCGATGAATAACATTCAATCAGATTTACTACAGCGTGATTTATGTTGAATTCTTTGAGTATAGAGGTGACCACAACCGATTTCCCGCTACTCGTTCCTCCATAAACGTAAACGCTTTCAATTTGAGGCTCATCTTTATACGCAAACAGATTATACAGTTGGTCGATCTGGATATCTCTGCATGGCAGTGTCTGTCTCAAATTGGATAAATCTGACGACATTGTGAACGAAAACGTGGTGGCTAAAACAAAAGGAATTCAATTAATTTACTGCCTTCGATTCAGATGCAAAATTTGGTGAATTTATATAATGCAGAGTTACGTGAATTAAAACAGAGATAAAATTTTACACCCTGTAAACTCCCTGTAGGGAGTATGAAATTATTTTGAGACGTCAGTATAATAAACATAAAAGTATAGTTTTTTATCTACAAATTGCGAAAAAGTCTAAAGAAATCAGCATCGGCGTTCGGGAGTTAGAGCATTTTTAAATAAATTAATATTTTGAATGGATCGACGAGTGTATTTTAAATCATTGAATAATAAGCTGAAATTTGTTAAAAAACTGATCTTGTTAAACATGTTGCGATCTTTGATGATTATAGGTGCAGTAAATTTAGGTGTTATTAAAAATACTCCTTTGGTCACGGTCATAAACTTGTTCCTGTAACGAACCAAAATTCTAATAAAGGTGGCAACTAGATATTTAAATACAGGGTGTTTCAAAAAAAGGTAACACCGTCTCTAGGATAGGTAAAAAACAGAAAAATAATTGGGGTTTGCTTAGTAAATTTTTTTTTAACGCCATCCGTTTTCAAGATAAAGGGCGTTTTGTTTTTATAACTAACTCTCATAGAGGGCGCTAATTACACGATTCATACAACGTATTATTCAACATAACTTTTTTTAGGGTAGAATTATTAGTCAAAACTCCAAGTGAACATAAACATCGTTTAATTCTACACCAAAAAGGTACTCTTGGTAACACTCGATATTATGTACCGTTTTCGGAATATTTTGATTTGAAAATTATGAAGTAATAATCGCCTAAAGTTAATAACATGTCGGTGTATTCAACATTATTTGAGTACATTTTGTTTAACAATATCTAATTTTACAAATAACAAGGTTTCAAAACTCTATTTATTGTTGACTTATTGTCTAAACAATCAATAAATGTCAATTTTACATGGCAAACTTAGAGAAAAGCGAACTTTATCATTAGTTTATACCAGGAGCGATTATTACTTCATAATTTTCAAATCAAAATATTCCGAAAACGGTACATAATATCGAGTTTTACCAAGAGTACCTTTTTGGTGCAGAATTAAACGATGTTTATGTTCACTTGGAGTTTTGACTAATAATTCTACCCTAAAAAAAGTTATGTTGAATAATACGTTGTATGAATCGTGTAACTAGCGCCCTCTATGAGAGTTAGTTATAAAAACAAATTCATGGGATATATCAGCTTCCAAAACATATTCGTATAAAATTTCATTGCAATGGTGCCAGTAGTTTTGGCAAAATCGTAAGAAATGTGTAATTTTTTATTTTCTTCAACGCCCTTTATCTTGAAAACGGATGGAGTTAGAAAAAAATTTTACTAAGCAAACCCCAATTATTTTTCAGTTTTTTACCTATCCTAGAGACGGTGTTACCTTTTTTTGAAACACCTTGTATAATTATACTTCTCAATAAATAATTTATAAATATTAAGAATTATTAATCAGAAGTGTAAGGCAATGTGTTTATTTCATTTATTTATTTAACTAAATATTATTGGTACAAATGTTATATTATATTTTGCAATAAAATTATGTTATTTTTAACATTATTTGACTGAACTATAAACGTATGTTTTTACTTTTCACTTTAATCAAGGCCATAACTCATCTAAAATCCATTACCTCTACCTAAAAAGTTAGTAACTTGCTTGAAAGCATTGAAATTAATACAATTAAATAATTTTTCCTACGACCACATATATGAAAGTGCTAGTTTGCACACTTATCTGTACTTAAGAAAGTAACTAATATCAGTACACGTATTGAAAACTAAAAAAATATAGTTCTATGATCTGTGACATTTACGTCAAATTTATCAATAGTAAAAACACATGAATGTCAAAGCAAGGACCATTTATTTTTTTTTAAATCTTCCTTGTGTCAAATATTGTATTGTAATTGTCAATACAAATTTTTCTGTATAAAGTAAGAATAAAGAATAAAGTTTCTTATAGGTTTTTAAATTTTTAAAAAATAAACATATTTTTATTCAGTATTATTCAATACATGTGTTGATATACTTTTCAGTACGTGTGTTGATAATCTTTTCAGTGTGTGTGATATTGTTTAATTAACTTTATACTTTAAAAAATACTTTTGTTGTGAGTGAAACTCGTTGGAAAGTTTATTTCTTGCACTCGTTTAGTTTCTGCACTCGCCGCTATGCGTGCAAAATGTTACACTTTCCACACTAGTTATGTAATATACGATTATTCACAACTTTCAAAATCAGTGTATACACAACCTTTTCATTTCAGTTACATTTTATCGTGTAGCATTTTTAAAATTCATTATTTTAGAGACACAATTTTATCTTTAAACTTTTCTTTAATTAATTAATGAAAATTTTGCTCGAGAAAGTAGAATGGATATGATGGAAGATATCAGTCGGCATTTCCTTTTTGGGGTAAATGAAATTTTCGAAGCTTTTACTTCAGAAAATACGAAACAAAAGGAAATGGCGTTAATAGACACATCTTTATTGTCTCTCAGAAATTCACAGTTGTATCGAAAAAAATTTGAAAATTGTCACGTGTAAAGTTTGTTAATTAATTATCGAATTTTCACGCTTCTAAAAATATCAGAATGTTTGCTATACAGCAGCAGGTAGATATAAGGAAATAATAATCACCAAATGAAAAACCCAAAGTCTATGTCACAGAATTTTATTCTTTATGTTGATGGAAAAACAATAATAGCTAGTTTCGGCATAACATTGGGGCCATCATCAGGCTTTAACCTTGTTTCCATAGGTTTCCATCAACATAAAGAATAAAATTCTGTGACATAGAGTTTGGATTTTTCATTTGGTTTCCCATTAGTCACATTTGAGATATGGATGGTTTACTTCGTTGGAAATAATAATTATTTTTATTACGATGTAAGAAACCATTTTCAGTGAAATCAATAGTTGATAGATGTTGAGTTGGTCTGTCCCAAATAATATGCTCTAGACATCTAAAAGCAGATGGGACGTAAAACTGGTAAGCCTTTTAATAGCTTTTTGAAAATTAAATTCGGACAATACATGAAGTATGTACTATTAGTAACTGCCTTGATTTAGAATCCCTAAAACTTTTTTTTTGTTTGTCTAGTGTATGAAAGGATATACGTTCCTTTCTTGAAATAAATCCTTTGAGATTAAGTTCTCTAATAAACTAGACTATATGTTTCTACCTTGGTTAATAGTGAACAACTTTACGACCTCAAAAACAGTCAATAAAGTTAGGTTATAGGGTAAAAGCACCAATATTAGAAAGGTTAACAGAAAATTTTGGCTCCTGATTTTAGATACTAAAAAGCTGAAGTGAATACAGTAAAGCATAGAGTTACCATTGCTCTATTTTGTAGTATAATTAGTTAATGGGTCATAAGATCTTTAAACAGGTTGTAATCAAATCAGTATATTAATGTAAGGCACCTATTAGTGAACATGCTATAAACATGTTTTTCGAGTAGAGGACATTGTTCTAATAGTGGACCTCGAGTAGTGGACAACCCTTATGGATTTGTTACTTTGTGATGATAAAATGCAGTAAAACCTGTCAATAACGGCCACTAAAAATGAAAGAACTATTGGCCGTTATATGAAAGTGGTCGCTATTGTCAGGTTTTGCAGTCGACAAATAAAAAATATTTGGATTTTTGTTTATTTTATTTTATTTTATTTTAATTATTTATTATTTATTTTAAAGCAAATATAATTCTATACATAAACGGAAAACTACTAAAACTACTTTAATATATTATGTACTACATAATACAAAACATAAAACTACTTATATACTATACTAGGAAAAAACAGATTTTAAGCTTTTTTAAAGTAGGTGTCAATTTTTGTTTATTTTACATTTTTAAGCTTTGATTTAAGAACCTCAGCTTCACATTTATAAAATTCGAGACACATTCATAAATATTTCATCATTATTTTTGCACAATAAATAATTTTTTATGTCCCTCAATTTTTCACATTCGTCCACATCACTATTGTCAGAATTGTCTTTTTTATCATTATCGCACAGTTCTTCAATAATGCCCGTAATACTGAAGTTAGAGCTTTAACGTTGTTAAACGTGGTAAAAAAAATGACAAATACTAATGGCAAAAACAAAAAGAACAAACATGCTCATTCGGTTCTTATGTATCACAAATACTTGATATGTTTTTTTATATCTACAGTGCAATGCAAAAATATGTTTGTTTACTTAATATATATTATGTATAATGAATATTATTAACTTTTTTTTATTTCTCCCGACCAAAGCCCTAATGAAGTTTTTCAAATGAACCACTAGAAATAAAATAATGCTTTTGAAACTGCAAGTACGTAATATTTTAAAAAATATAATAGATAACTATACAAGGATAAATATTAATGAAACGAAATATTACTTACAGAAGATGACAAAAATACCTACTCCTAAAAAAATTAATCAAAAGTTATTGTTCCTAATTATGTTTTCAATAATTATAATAAAATTGTTTTGTAGTATTTAAAAACAAATAGGTAGTAGATCCACCATCCTATAATTTGCAGCACTCAGTTGTTTTCTGCGACAACCTTATATATTTATTGGTAAATCATTGGGACTATCTTTTTGAAAATTTGATAAATTGGTAATTACAGATTTAAATATTCAACTTTAAAAAAGATAATTACTAACTCAAACTGACAAGTTTAAAAATAAATTTATCTATAATAAGTAATTGTTTGCCTGGCTGGATCACCCCTGCGAAATTAAAACCGACAACCAGCTGTGCACCCATTTGGCGGTAAATGAGAACTAACCTATTTGTACTTACTTGAATAATCAAAACATTACACACTACTGCAACACGTTTATAGGTTTTACATGAATCCAAGCTAAAATTAAACGTAACAATTCACAATGATCAAATTTAATTTTAATGTATTCACTGCGGTATATTATTTACATATAAATAAACACACAGACATTCCGCACAACACAACCATGTAATATTAGAACGTATCAGTGTTGTCAAGTTTCAGTTTCAATTTTAACACCATCGATAGATGGCAGTTTACAATTTAATAAAGGTAGCATTAATCAGTCGTATCAGTACTGAGTTTTACTGATAGGTGGCACGGTAGGTACTAAACTAAATTCTTTTTACATTGAAACTTTGCGCATAACAAACATAGCAATAAATTTACGGTAAATATGTAGAATTAGGTGAACTCCAATTTTTATAAAATTTTTATGAGGGGTCTAGGACAGTGTAATGAATACAAAAATAAAGTTTTCTTTCCGCGGAAATATTAAACGGGAAATATTAAAAATTGCTAAAAATTTATAGGTTCATGTAAACATAGTAAATTTACCTGTTGTAAATGCGACAATTATATTAAACTTGAGAATATTTTACAGGTAAATAAACATTATTAAGATAATTTAAAATACAAAAAATAAAAAATTACGTTTTGGAAATTCATTTTCTAATTAATTTTATTCCACAGAATCTTTAACTTTGTTAAATTGATTGTACTAACCCTTACTTTTTGGAAGTCCATCTTATTAAGAATAATAAAAAACTCTTCGTTATAACAAAACTTCCACTATTTATTTAAAAAACTGCTTTTTTAAAACGTTTCGTTAGACAACTAGCATCGTCAGATTGACATATTGAAGTTACTATTTGTTTGTTTGTAGCTAGGTACCTGATGTTTATTAGGTAGTTATAAGACTAGACCAAGTATGGAAGTAATAAGACATAACAATATTAAAGCCTAGATGTTATTAGCTCTAAGCCTGGATGTATTTCGCACAGTTATATGGATTTTGATCAAACGAACTTAAAACTTTCGAATATGTTTGGTAAGAAACATTCAGTATTTCATTTAAGATATCAATGTATGCAACTAACTAAAAATGATTCAGAAGATTTTGTTACTTTTGCTACACGAGTAAACAAAATGTGTGAAGAATTTAGAGTAAATAAAATATCTGCAGATGACTTTAAATGTCTGATAATTACGTGCCGTTTAAAATCTAGTAATGATTCAGAATTTTAACAAATTCTACTAACACTTCAGAGACACACAATTTAGAAACTCTTATAACAGAATGTAAAAGATTTTTAAATTTAAAACAGGATACAAACATTTAAATTGTAAAAATGGTTTTTATTAAATAACTATATGTGACAAAATTGCATAAAAATTGACAACTAAAACTTTTCATCCAAAACATCTGCCAAATTCCAATGAAAAGATTGAACAACATGATGTATAACATTTTACAAATTTACAAGTTTAAAATTCGAATGGAAAATTTATTTTATTTGCATTGGATCTACGTAAAACATTTGAAAGAACCGTTTCCGAAGCAAGCGAATTTTAATATTTAATCAATTCAAATTGTAGGATTATAGGGAAGAACTAGAACTTTTATTTAAATAAGTACCTAGTCCCTTTCCAAACGAAATAGTCGATCCTTTCCAGTATTTTAGTGTCCATTAGGAAAAAGCAGGTGTTTCTCTTTCCAGCGGCGTTTTAATTTTTTTAGAGTGTAAAAACATTTTAATTTTAAATTGTATTTTTGTATTTAAAATATGAAATTAATGTCAACTACCTACGGTTAGGTGTTTAATAGAAAATATTAGAGCCAGAAACTGGGTTGCTGTGAATTTTAACAAGAGAATCGAAAAAGGTCACATGTGTGATATTCTTTTTTTTTGACGGGAGAAGAATGATATTACAAAAATATTTCAAGACGACACCAAAAAATGAATGGGTCTCCAAAGAAGGCAAAAATGAAAAGGTTATTCGTGTTAACAGAATTGAAAAGGAATATTCGTATATAATGTTGCAGACGTTTGGTAAAAAAATATTGATTAGGTCAGTTCGAAGAAAAAAATTTATTCGGTAGATATTTATCCAAGAAGCTCTTCAGTTAATAAAATCTTGTATTAAATTTAACATTTACTTTTTGTAAGAAATCTAAAGTTCATTTATTTGGAGTTGGCAGCTATGAAAAGTCACTAAATCGTAAACCAGACCCCAAATCAGTGGCGCACGTACTTATTTATATTGGTATTACGATTTTAACGAGAATAATTGTGGTCGTTAGAGGTGTTAAGGGATTAAGGTAACCCTATGTGTAAAAACAGGTACGTTATTAGTCTATAAATTAAGGATTTTTTTATATATCCTAATACATAAGAATTTAGGTACTAGTTAGTGTTGGTGGTTTATATTGTGATCAATATTTTTATTACTTTAATCCAAGAACATTTTCTATCTATCGATTTTTAAGTGAGAGAAAACAGGGAAATGTTAGTGAACCAAAAAACACGTAGGAAAAAAGTCCATTATGGTTGATAACTTTAATAGAGATATCATTAGGAGACAAATACATTCTTTGAACTTAAATAAAGAGTTTCCGACTTTAGAGAAAGTAATGACTGTTATAGCAGAACGAAAAACGTTATGGAAACTCCTATAAGAATTTGGTTTTAAGTATGAGTCGCATAAAAAACGAAAATTTTTGAATGAGACAGAAGAAATTATTTGCTGGAGAACACAAGGCTTAAGAAGTATTAAAAAGTTTCGGAGCGAGGGAAGAACTATCTTTTATTTAGATGAAACATGGTTGAATGAAGGACACACTGGTTCTAAAGCTTGGATGGACACCAATATTTTAAATTCCCGTCAGGTTAAATCCCAAATTACAGGGTGGACCACCCTTGCTTGGGTTTTGAAGGATTTGCATTTATAATGAACTCAACTCCAAACAAATGAACTATAAATAGGATGATCACTATGGCTATACATTTAGGTCGAAACTACTCCAAAATTACTTCTATCTTTTACAAAGAATAAAATGTGACATTTACGGAAAATTTGACATTACATTAAGTATTAAAATAGCAAAACAATATTACTTATTTCTTACTTTTAGTTTATAAAACAAACATATAATCTAAAATGGGTTGTTACTTGCTACCAAATGAAATACAAAAAGAATAAATTGTAATTTATATAAGACATAAAAGTTATATTTTATATCCGTCTATATAACACTCATTCCATACATAACAAAGTCTTCTCGCGCAGTAAATTAGACAGAAAACGTGACTGAGATGAAAATCGAGCTTTTGATCCTTCTGATCAATATATTCTGTAAAGAAAGGAACAACAGAGGGTAGGATTCTTCAGAGGGTAGGATTTAATTGTAGGTAGATGTTTAATATTAAATAAACTTGAATTGATGTATGTAAACCTTGTGATTTCGACGGAACCCTATACCGAATTTTCGAGTTTATGAACAGCCCTTTTATCTATTGTGACGCTTATAAAATGAAATGTACTTATTATTCTTGTTAGAATCTTGTATATAGAGAATATTTGGAATAGTTTGTGAAATATTAAACTTCCGCAAAATGAACATAAAAAAATTGTTTCCAGCTCGACGTCGTCTTCATTGTTTTATTTTGAAAAGAAAACATAATAATTTCCCCAAGGAGCTTCGTCTAAACCGAGCAGTGACGTACCTATCCTAAATAAATATTTCATTTATACAGGTAGAATAAAAAGAAGAATTTACTTTTTAAGATTACAATTATACAAATATACACGTGATACAGCCACTGTAGTTCTTCAAAGAAAAGGAAACAAAAGTTGGTTACACGCAAACTACGCCAAGGGTGAAATTCGAGGTCGAAATATCAATAACGTGTAAGGGATTGACTTCTTGGCAACATGCATTTCGTTAAAAGGGTTTCTTTCTGTGACGATGTCCTATTTTAACAGAAAAAATATTACTATATCTGGGATGTTCCTACGAAGATTCTTAAATTCAGTTAGATATTCAATTGGCTTTCTTTTTTATACGATTCCATACATAATAAACAGTGAACAAAGATATGATAAATCTAAATATAAAAAAATATATTACTAGGGATTTCGAATTTTTTTTTGTAATAAACTCTGTCAGCACTATCAACTTATAGATTTTCTTCGTTTATCCCTAAAAAATACAATTACTAGTGATTTAATTATCGAATAAGATATTTATGCAAAACATCGAGATTCCATGCACTGTAATCATTAAATCAAGAATTGTATAGTTTTTTACTTACCTACTAGTCGTTGTTGGACATTTTTGTGCCTTATTTTCAAAGCAATAAATCGAAATTATAAATAAACAATGCCCAACCACTAATGGCACTATGTAAATTTATGAATGAGGTTTGAGGTTAGGTTGAGGTTCACCTTTCACCTGTTGCCTTTTGCCTCTCTCTCTCTTCTTCATACACCGTGCCCGCGAATTTTAACAGCTGTGACAGAAGCGCGAAATTTAAATTTTGTAATAAAAAGATCCCCTACCAGGAGAAATCTTGATTACTTCAAAAAGAACTAAATGGATTTATTTTATAAACGAAAACAACGAGCTTTATACAGTTCGTTCGCTGGATCTTTTCCCATGGCTGAAATTATTAACATACTACTTTTTGTAGTACGTCTCTTTTCCACTCACAGAAACTAAAACCCCAAAATTGAACCTTTTGTTCCAATACAGCATAATATAACAAACAGAGATAGCCATATGACTTGCATATAAATTTATTTCAAAAACAGTTGTTTTAATAACTAACCTATACCTGAGTGTTCGAATAATTGTGGTAAGTGAATATTATTTATCTACTTCTTATTAATTTATTTTGCAATGAAAACTAACCTTAAATTGACATATCATTATGAACTCCATCAAACTGAATTAAATGAAACACATTTTGCTTTCACCAAAGTAGAAAATATTGACCTAATTTTCTGGATAACCAGAATAGCAGACAACCATTGATAAATAGTTATCATTTTTAGAATATGCCTGGTAAAAGGTTGAATTCGCAAGCACAGGAGCTGATCCTGAATTTGTGGGAGTATTTTGAGTTAGAAAAGAGAAATGGGGGACCTTTTGAACCAATTTCAAGTGGTCAAGAAGTAATATAAATATTATTTAGCAATATAATTTTATTAATCAATTTTTTATGTTAGAGGGTAGCTGCTGCTTTGAAAATATCTCGGCGGACAGTATATGCTATAAAAAAAGAAAATAATCCAATTCAAATAAAATTTATTGTATATATATTTAAGCCTTAAACAAACATATTTAAAATATGAATTATTTATTTTTCAAAGTTAAACTGTGTGGGTAGGACTGTCCAATAGTAATGGTTGCAGCCATAACCCTAACAAAGCAATTCTGATTTGCATAGTTTCTAGTGAGAAAGTTATTACTGATACTAAATATTATACAAGTAAATTTGTTTAATAGCAAGTTTGAAGAATAGGTCCATTAAACTCTGGTATACTAACAGTTTTTTTAAACTAAACATTTAGGTAGCATATTGCTAAAAGGCTATAAAATATTTACAAATATCACCAGCTTTAATACAATAATAAATAACGTCCACCGTCACTTTAGCCATATCCTTATTAAACTATCAATCTACGACCTACGTGTTATTTAATGTATTGATGTATTGCGTTTGTATATGGTTCAAGGTCATGGGAAAAGATCCACCGAACGAACTTATAACTTTTCTAATTAAAGCTGACAATTAATATTTGTATCTGTCAAAACATAGGTAATCAATTTTGAAATCCAAAGCAAACTTCAACTAATTGGTTTACAGGAACTTCCTATTTCCAACATATTCCCACCAGGGATCACGTTAGTTTAAGTGTGACTCAATTAACCTCTCAGATTTTTTCGAAATTCTTCCTGAGCGAGTGACAGCATTAGTAGGAGTTTCACAATCTTCTATTTCGTGTTCTTTACTTCTTCCTGTAATACCTCTCTTTTTTGCTTCATCTTCCTTCTGCAGCTTTGTTTTGTAATCTTGCATGTGTTCTTGAGAAGTTATTTCTAGAGGATATAATCTCTGGATTGGTCTGATTACCAATCCTGATGAAGTTTTCAATCGAGTTTTTTCATCCTCCTCCCACAAAATTTGTCCCATTGTCGCTATATACAACAACAATAGGCCTACCTCTTCTACTGATGAATTTCCTGAATGCTTGGAGGAAACTATCTGTGGATAAAGTCGAAACTAACTCTAAGTGCACCGCTCTATAAACTGCACACGTAAAAATACAAATTCACACTTTGGAGTTTTTCTGTACAAATAATGGTCCAGTTAAATCCACCCGAATAATCTCAAATGCAGCAACATCTGATACTCGATATTTTGGAAATGATATAGGCATTGCATCAAGATTCCGCACATTGTATCTTCTACAAATTACGCACGTCAAAATTTAAAAGAAATCTTTTGTCAGGTTTTTAAGAAAAAAATTAGTTTCTGTTAAAAACAGCTGTCTTTTATTGTTGTTAAATAAATTTTATCATAACGTTTACTAATAAAATAATAACACTTGTTTTCGTAATTGCTGGCCCACAATCAAACGGGCCAACACTGGCTCTTTTGTTGGGGTTAATAATTTTTGAGCGGAAATAATTTTAATAAAACCTACTATAAGCAAAATGGCGAAATGTGTCAGAGCTTGGTTATAGTTAATTAGCAAACGCGTTCTGGCCCATAACTATTTAGTTTGTTTCTCAATCGTTTTTTTCTGCTGAACGCCCCCAATGATTTTCTTTTGGTTAATCTATACTCTCAAACTACCTACTTTTGGTGCTTTGTTCTTATTTTCATTGAATTCAGATATATTAATAAAGTTAAATACTTGAATTAGAAGGAGTTCTAAAGAAAGAATTATGAACGATGGTTTTCCAAATTGAAACCGTAAACATAACTATATTATGTATGTATGTATGTATGTATGTGTCAGGGGTGATAATCACACTGCGACCCATAGGATCTATTGTGTCCCCCTTACTTGCCATGTTCTGATATTCTCTCAGATCTATAGCAGCTCTTCGAGTCCTATTTTCCTGAGGAAGTTTAGGACATCGTCGGGCTTCAAGTCAGGTAGATCCCCTTCCTCTATTCCATGTGCTCCTAAGTATCTAGCCCTAGAATTTTGCAAGGCAGGGCATTCTGCGAGTATGTGTATTGAGGTTTCATCCTCTTCCTCACAGAATCTGCACTTTGCTTCATCTGCTAACCCTAGTTTCTTCATGTGGCTTCATAACCGGCAATGTCCAGTTAATATTCCCGTTAAAATTCGGAGCCTTTTTTTACTGAGGTTGAGGCAGCTAAGAGATCTCTTCTGGTCATAGTTCCCCAGTAGTATCTTAGATTGCCTCAGTCCTTCCAGCTGATTCCAGTACTTGGATTTTTCTTTCTCCATTTCTTCCCTTAGTTTTCCTAAGATTGCTCTACTGCTGATCCCACAAGATGGTTCTGGTCCCAAATGTGGGGTTTAGCTCCTTTTTTTGCCAGCTTATCTGCTGTTTCATTCCCCTCTATTCCTATGTGTCCCGGGACCCATAGGAGGGTGACAGTGTTCTTCTGGCCTAGTTCATTTAGTTTGCCTAGGCATTCCCACACCATCTTGGAACTGATTATATTTGAGCTCAGTGCTTTGATGGCGGCTTGACTATCCGACATGATCACAATCTCTTGTCTGCGGTAGTTTCTTCCAATATTGAATTCCACACATCTTTCGATGGCGCGGACTTCTGCTTGAAAAATGCTCGGGTATGTGCCCAAGCTTTCTGAGTATTTGGCTCTCGGTCCAAAAACTCCTATCCCGGTTCCCTCGTCTAGCTTGGAACCGTCCGTATACCACTTTATGGTATTCTGATTTAAATTCTGTATGGTGTCTTCATCCCATTCAGATTTATTACTCAACCTTGTGATGAATTTTCTCACAAAGTTGAATTTCTTTGGCATATCATCTTGGGGCATTTCCCAAGTTTGATCAAAATGAAGTGATCGGGGTTTTTCCCTGATAATTCCTTCTTTGATCATTCTATATATCGTTTTCTTCCTTACACTTTCTAACAGAATGTGCAGTGGGGTTACGTTTAAAATCACCTCCATTGCAGCAGTGGGGCAAGTTCCCATTGCTCCAGTGATACATGAACAGGCTAGTCTCTGAATCTTCGAGAGGTTTTTCCTCGTCGTATTCAGATTAGCCCTTACGCCCCAAGCCACTGCCCCATATGTGATTACTGGTCTCACTATTGCTGTGTACATCCATTGCAGGATACGTGGGTTACATCCCCAGTTCTTCCCTGCAATGTTCCTACACACCATGAGGGCCTTGGTTGCTTTGTGTATTACTTCGTCTTCGTGTTTGTTCCAGAGTAACCTACTATCTAGGATTAGCCCTAGATATTTGACCTCTGTTTTCCACTCGACGATGTTCTCCCCTATTCTTATGATCTTTAGATTAGGTTTCTTTTTCCTTGTATAGCTATATTAAGATTGCCGCGTTACAATCACTTTGTTTCTGCACGTTTAACATAGTTTTTTCATCATTTTCAGTAGAAAATATGTGAGACTATGTATGGTATGTTTTGAGGTATAGTCCGTTCTGTCAGGTTTAGTTAGAAATACTATTCTAACTTCTCTCCAATCCTTTATAATATATTGCAGAGCAAGTGAGGTTCTGGATGCTACCAAGTAAGGCAGAGGAAGTTTCAAGGCTTACTGGCCCTGATGATTTAAATGGGAAATGGCAAATTTGGAATTTTTTCTTTATAAAAGAGGTTTCTTGTGGGTATGTGGACAAAAAAATCTCTGGAATTCATTTTTAAATAATTAACCAAACATAATATAACAAAATTTTATTTACAAACAAATATAAAAATATTTCATACAAGATATTTCATACAATTTATATATATATATTTACAAAACAGCATTTTATAAATAGATCTATGTATATGCTGGATTTGAGCAATTGCATCGTTTATGAAGATTTTATAAACATTGCACTTACAAAATATAAAATTTTAGTCTAAATAATTAACTTTAAAAACATATTGTTCTTAGATTTGCAGACATCATTTTAAAATTGCAAAATAATTTATACAATATTCCTTAAGTATAAGAACAGCAAACAACTAAACGGTTCGAAAAATACAAACAAAATGTAACTTCAATATGTCAATCTGAAGATGCTAGTTTTTAGCGAAACAACTGTCATTGAGTTTAAAAACGTATTTTTCGAAAAAATAGTGGAAATTTCGTTCAACCGTTTAGTTGTTTACTATTCTTAATAAGATGGACTTTCACATTGTAAGGGTTAGTACAATAAATTTCCTTAGGTATAAGTTATTTCACAAGGAATTATAAATAAAAAATACAGCATTTTTAATATTTTTATGAAAAAATATAACAAAACATTAAATAATATCACATTAATTCGAAAGTATAAAAAAAAGATAATAAAAAGGTTAAGATATTAATTTTTGGCTAAATAAAAACAAAATAATATTCGTTAAGCACATCGAAAAAAAAAAAAAATGGTAGTGGACTAATAGATTTTTATTTCATATTGCTTGTACAGACTAGTCTAAAAATATTACAAATTCGCAAAAACGATTCGATGTACCTACTTCGATATGGTCAAAAATGTTTTTTAATATTTACAACATCACAGACATTATTATAGACATTTAAAAAAATGCAGGAATTTGTTAGTTCAACAAACATTACGTTTGAATATCTAGAGTTACAGTCTTAGAAGAATAGGATATATTTTAAGTTAAAACGCAATAAGGTTTTTGTTTGTTTTGTTCAGTTAAAAAACCTTTTTTATGTTATATAGTAAAAAGACTTAATGGTTCTGTTTATAATATTTTTCATTGTTTTTTCATTGTTTTTATTAATTTCGATGATAGTAAACAAGATTATGAATTATTATAAATAGTCACATTTTGCGTTGTAAAATAACTTTTATTTTTGAATCTTTGAGTAAAAAACACTTATTATTTTTCTTTGATGGAGATTTCCTTCTTCAACAAAAATACTGTAATAACACTACATAACATTTTCAAAATCTTTTAAAACATTCTAATTTGGAACACCCTGTATACCATCTAATTATAGTATACCTATAAATAAACTGCATCATTTATAGAAATTTCTATTGTTTCCAATTGAACGAAAAGCATTTTTTGCTGTCACTATTCGATAATTTTTTTATAGTCTCAAAATTTTAACATGATCACAATAAAATATAATAATAGGCTTGTAAGTTATAATTACCAACACAATTCCTGCAATTTTAACAATGTTGCCAGATTGAATGTAAGCCTCGTGTTTGATGGTTTTTGATACATTTAAAATAAATATTAATATTAATTCTTCTATTTCGAGTTTTATTTTTCGCTTTTGTTTTGAACTTTTTCGCTTAGCAGTGTCCTTATTTGGCATAATAGAACAAACACATGTCTTACATTTGCAGCTGCTATATAATATAAATAATACTATTATAATAATTTAAAGTCTACCTTCGTTTTGGACAAAAACTGAAGTACGGGAAGAGAAAACAATGCAGCGACAAGAACCTGTAAATAAATAAAAAACAAAAGTAAAATTGCATTCTTTGAAATGGAATACATTTGATATTCCTTATTAATAAGCCTAAAGTATATTTAAATAAGTTTTGGTATAGTGTTTTTCAAGAAAAATGGTTAGGTTAGGTTAGGTTAAGTTAGGTTAGGTTAGGTTAGGTTAGGTTAAGTTAGGTTAGGTTAGGCTAATTTGTGATATTAGAGCGTAATTGCAACGTTTAGGTATTAAATACAACTGAAGACTTCGCCAGAAATGAAAACTGACAAATTTGACCAAAAAAGCTTAAAATTTTACCTGCTACCCCTATTTCAAATTATTATAATTTTTATCCTACTTTTAATTTTCATTTTAATTTGAATTATGCTTTAAAAAAACTTCGGTTCTACCTGTTGTGACAATATAATCTAGGATTTCTTTTGTGTTTGGGTTAGTTACTCCTTAATTACAGTATGGACTCTTTGAAAAATAACAACTATGACTATGTTTCAATAGAAATTTATACTATTTTGACTAATTTTTTATGAAGCACCCTTGCTTGGGCTTTGAAGGATTTGCATTTATAAAGAATTTACTGTGCTGTAGTATTTTTATAAATAATTTTAACATGGTAGTAGTTAAGGGTTAAGAAAATATTCTATATAAAACAGTATTACATCAGTACTGAAATAACACAGCAAGATATTCTTTAATTAGGTTTACTATGTTCCACAAATGTTCGTGAACAACCCTGTATTTCAAAGACTTTTTCGTTTTCACCACCTATTAGAGTAAAAATGTCATTTCCATGTTAAAGCTCACAACTTGACTGAACCAAATTAATGAGCTACTAGCGGCTTCTCTTTTAATTGTCTAGCTCTCGTCTATAGTCTAAGACAAGAAGAATTTCGTTAAGCTCGAAAAAGAAGAAGAATGAGAGGAAGACACAAGAACACAGTTTGTACATGTGTGCTTCTTTGATACCTTCTTGTCGCCTTTAATTAGTGGGATTTATTATTCGAATTCAAGTGTTAAGTGGTACTCGAGTTTATGTACTTTATCCTTACAAAGAGGATCTCTGGTAAGTTTGTATAATGTGTTGTGTACACACGAAAAAAGTTTGTAAGAGAAAAAAATAAAAAAATTATTTTGGTAGAATTTTTCTAACGCGATAAAATTATTGAAAGAATTGAAATTTAGAAAATAAAGTGGATGCGCTACTGAACTTAAAAATCCAATAACTATGCTAATTATTCAACGTTTATGTCTATTTACTCTTTCAACCAGTCCATTAATCCTTTTATTTTTTTTAAACTAGCATTTGTTACGCATTTCCAATGTTTCCTTTTCATCGTTTCTTCCTCAAAACAATTTCGAATCTAAATAATTAGTAAACATTCATTATTGTTAATTCCCCACTTTAATATCGGTTAGAAAATTATTTGATCACTTTTAATTAATTTTTTATATTTGAAGCAATGAAAAACAAAGATTGCTGTTTAAATATGCTACATGGTTATGAACATTATCCATAAGTATTTCATAAACTTACTTTTCCGTCGACCTAACATTTTTCGTACTAATTTTAGAACGAAAAATGTCGTATTATTTAAGAGGGGTGATAGTAGTCCCCCTTGGGTGCAGCCTTGGTGATTATGTCTTGGCCCATATATCCATTTCTACTCTTCTTGAAGACAGTAGACGAGATATCCCTCATTTCGTCTACTCTTTTTTCTTCATGCTTTCTTTACCAGTTTATGTGGCGTGTTATCAATCTTCTATGTCCAAAAAGGCACATATCATTGTTTCTTTACTGGCAAGCGTACCTTGTATCTTGCTTATCAGCTGTATCAAAGCAGTTTCGGCAGATTTTCCCGCTTGATACGCATGTTGTTGAGGATGCAGTGGTCTCCTCTCCAATATTTGCATTCTAATGTAGCTATCGACCATTTTTTCCATCGTTTTTAAAACCAAACATGTGAGGCTGATAGGTCTTAGGAATTTAGGACTCGTTGTGTTCCTTTTTCCTGCTTTTGGTATGAAGGTGACCTTTGCCGTTCTCCATATTTCTGGTATGTATCCCAGTTCTAGACAGTTTCTGCTAATCCTAGCGATGTGTGACAGTAGTTACTCTTGTCCCTTCTGTAAAAAGGCAGGAAAGATGCCATTTACGCCTGGTGTTTTAAAAGGAATGTGTTTAGTGCCTAATTCAATCTTTCATCGCTGCATATGTGTATAGCCATTCTTTGATTGGTCTCCTATATAATTCTCTTGGAGAATTCCCAGCAGTACCACTTCAAGTACAGTTTCAAGAGTTTCGCTCTTTCTTCCTCATTTTCCGTGAAGCTTCCATCTGCCTTTTGCCATAACTTTATGAAGTCTTGCTGCAGTAGGTGTATAGCTTCTATTTCTTCACAGAATCTCCTGAAGCTTTTTCTTTTCGCTTCCCTGATGTCTTTGTTACAAAGAGTTAGTTTCTCTGCCAATCTCCGTCACGTTTTGCTTTGTTAAGAATCCTACGTGTATCGGATCGTAATTTTGACAAATGACTGTTCCACCATTGAGGGTAATTGTTTTTCTTGCTGCTTTGCAGGGGACAGCTTGACTCATAGGAGTTTAGGATTGTCTCATTTAGTTCTATGACGTCATTTTCTAGCTCCATTTGGTTAGGCTTGTTTTTTCTTCTTTTGCAGCCTTGCAAGGTTGCTTTTCACATTGGAGTTTTATTGTTCCCAATTTGTTTTTCTGGGATTCCTCCGGATTGTTATCTCAGGAGGGTCCATATTTAATCTGAAAGTTCATTGGAGACTCTCCAATCTCTAATCAGATCACTTACATTGGGTGTGCTTAAGGCTCAAGGTGACATCCAATACCTCTGATCTTGTTTTTGTGACACACTCTATAACAAGATTAGTTCCTAGAATAAATTCAACAAGTTGCACACCTTCCTTGTTGTTATCCTTACTTCCCCAAGCCATGTTGTGTGAGTTGGCGTCGCATCCTATAAGGATATGTTGAAGATTCTATTCCAAATAAAATTGATTGTGTTAACCTCTACTTTTTGGAAGTTCATCTTACTAAGAACAATAAATAACTGCACAGTTAAACTAAACTTCCACTATTTATTTGAAAAATTCACTTTAAAATCAATTACAGCTGTTTCGCTATAACTAGCATCGTCAGATTGACATATTGAAATTACATGTTGTTTGTTTGTAACTAGGTGCTTGATGTTGTTAAGGAGTTAAGGCTAGACCAAGTAAGGAAGTAATAAGACATAACAATATTAAAGCCTAGATGTTATTAGCCCTAAGGGATTATCCTGGATGTATTTCCCTCTAAGATCAGTATAACTGTGCAATGATATAGAAAAACCAGGAAAAAACTATATCATGCTGATCTTTACAATAACTTAATATATTTATGTTACAATAATGTCTTATCTATGTATAAAATGAAGACTCAATCAAAGTAAACAGTTTAATAGTGGAGAACTTCCAAGATTTATTTGTTCATTAACTATTTTAAACTGTTGATCTGCTAGATGTCTTTTAATTTCAAGTTCTTCTAGAAAATCTAAATTTTGTTTTTTAATAACATCTAGGCTTTAATATTGTTATGTCTTATTACTTCCTTACTTGGTCTAGCCTTAACTCCTTAACAACATCAAGCACCTAGTTACAAACAAACAACATGTAATTTCAATATGTCAATCTGACGATGCTAGTTATAGCGAAACAGCTGTAATTGATTTTAAAGTGAATTTTTCAAATAAATAGTGGAAGTTTAGTTTAACTGTGCAGTTATTTATTGTTCTTATTCCAAATAAAATTAATGTCTCAAAAACCATTTTAACAGGTAAAATTTGACAGGAGAGTAATGGAAAAGATAATTCTTTCAAATGTTATTCTTCAATAAATACAAAAAATAAACATTTGTCACTTGCATCGACTTCAACAGCAGGAATAAATAATAATAATTGCTTTAATTGTACGTTTAATAATAATATTAAAGAATAGTTACTTAAATTTTGTTCGTTTTATTAAAAATAAAACATACATTAAAAAAGATAGGTATAGAGGTATGAATCCACACTTTTTTGTCCTTGGTACATAAATAACTATTGTGTTTTCATACCTGTATTGGTCTTCGGATTCACTAAATCCGTCGATTTTGACCACGTTCCATTCTTCTTTATTTTTGGCATAGCTGAAGGATATCTGGAATAAAGACACACATATTTGTGTTTATTTTATGGATTGCAAGATCAACATAGTAATACTCTATGTATTCAAACATAATACATTGAAATTACGTTTCGGGTACATAAATTTTAACGAAAACCAAATATTAGCCCAGGTATAGAGCGTCATAAATTTTACGAATTGAAAAACTGGCAACTCGGCTACAAAATTTTAACCGATTAACTTGGAGGTAACTAACTACACGAAATTTATTGACGGTTTTAATTAATCTCGTAAAATTTGGGATTTATAGAGTTGAATATCAACCTCCCGTGGTAAAATTTATAGTTTTTCCGTGTTTATTAAAGTGAATCTCTTTTTATGGTTACCGCTTCTTCAACGATTCATTTCATAATATTGATATCTATCCCTAAAACTCGACTCCCAGCATAAAATCAACTTCATTTAATCAATGTTTTCAAACCGCGAATATTTTAAACAAAATAACAACGCATTTCATATGAGAAGAGTTTACTACAGCCATATGAAATAAGTTGTTTATTATACAGGGTGTTTCATTAAGAATTATCCATATAGTAACTGGAGAAACCTTAGCACTAAATATGAAGATTTAAGCCAAAACACTTCAGTAAAATATTTCTCCTAACCGAGATATAGGGTGTTTTATTTTAACTATTCTAAATGATTATATCCCATATTTTTGACACCTTCAAATATTTTCTGTTCATACTTGACAAAGAGTTTATACATATTAGGTTACTTTAAACAGTGGCAAATGATATTTTTTCTCGATTACCAGAGGCGTGCGGTAGGGATGGATAGTTTTAGTTTTAGTTTTATCCCCCTACAATTTACGCCACTGTCGTAATAATTGTTTCTGCATGTTTTTTTGATTCTCCGTCACTTTCTACGTAAATATCATCCTCTTGTCTCAATACGATAGAGTGAGTAGTTTTCGAGTTATTTGCATTTAAAGGTAATGTTTAAAATATCCATTTTATTCCAATAATTCCTTAATAATTTAATCAACCCAACATTTTTCTAAAGGTTAGGAGAAATTTTTCCAAAAGGATTAATAAATGTATTGAAGTCAATGGAGGCCACTTCGAAAATTTACTATAATGTTAACTAACTAGAATTTTTTTACAGTAGTCTAAATAAATAATTGTTTCAGTACGTTTATTTTATGTATCATCATGTTATTTCGTAATGAAAATCATAGTTCTATTTTGTTATAAATTTAAAACTGAAATTTTGATAAATATTAATATGAAAAAATCATTTGAAACTAATAAATTTTATTTATTCAGTGAAATAGTTATTGACTCATGTGAATTTACGATTAGAATTAACAAATTTTGTTGTCAAGGTGGTTAGATTATTAAGGAAACTCATGTTAAATAAGCAATAAAACAAAAATGGATATTTTAAACATTACCTTTAAATGCAAATAACTCGAAAAATACTCACTCTATCGTATTGAGACAAGAGGATGATATTTAAGTAGAAAGTGACATGCAGAAACAATTATTACGACAGTGGTGTAAATTGTAGGGGAATAAAAGAAAGTATCCAACCCTACCGCACGCCTCTGGTAATCGAGAAAAAAATATCATTTACCACTGTTTAAAGTAACCTAATATGTGTAAACTTTTTGCCAAGTATGAACAAAAAATATTGGAAGGTGTCAAAAATATGGAATACAATCATTTAGAATAGTTAAAATGAAACACCCTATATCTCGGTTAGGAGGAATGTTTTATTTAAGTGTTTTGGCCTAAATCTTCATATTTAGTGCTGAGGTTTCTCCAGTTACTATATGGATAATTCTTAATGAAACACCCTGTATTTTTTAGATTTTGCCATTTTAAACTAATTTATTATTTGTATATAAATTACGAAAATTTTGAATTTAAAAAGTATGTTGGTAGCACTGTGTCTTATTTATAAAATATAATTTAAATTGTTAAATATTAATGTTTTAAAATACTGGGTGTTCCAGAAGCATGAATCGTATATTTAAAATATTATTTTTGTACGCAATTTTCTGAATTTTAAAAAATATCTACTTCAATTGATTCTTATTGATTAAATTGTATTTACCTGATCTTCGATGGTCTCCTTTCGGAGAAACTTCATCGGCTCTAGATGCGAATGAAATTGGTCAATAACAGTGAGCGGTTGTTTAAGAAGGTACTCTGAAATAAAAAAAAATAATTATTTCACGTAGGCGTCCACTAAAGACCCTCGTTTGGAGATAGATTTCGTCATTTTGTCAATTAGTTGTAATTGTTGGTATTAAATCAAATATAATTGACATTTCCTTAATTTAGAAGTCCAGCTACCGGCGGTAGCTCGGGACACTTACCTAGTTTCTCACGTTAATTCGTAAAAAATAAAAATACATTCTTCTACATAATTAAAAAATGTTATAAAAAATATTCTACTGTATCAACTTAAGTTTGTGGTTAAATACAATATTCTAGCTAAAAATCAATTTGGATTTTTAAGTGGTAAATGCACAAATGATGCAATGTTTTCTCTTTTTAATTAAACTTAAACAATCAACACTCTACAGCTACAATATTTTGTGATTTCTCAAAAGCTTTCGATTGCGTGGATCATAAAATACTACTTAAAAAATTGCAATACTATGGATTTAGAGGCACATCGATCAGGTGGTTCGAGTCTTTTCTTAGTGAAAAACTGCAGCTTTTACGAGTTGATTAATTAAGGTCTTCATGCAAGCAAATAGAGTATGGGGTTCCACAAGGTTCGGTATTGGGTCCTATATTTTGGGCAATCTTTCTGGCAATGGCAGGAGCATTGGTATTTCAAATTGAGAGGGGAACACTGCCGACAACATCGCCAATCTCATAGGTTCTAAAAACTACACATTTCGTATAGGTCTGTTGGGTTGGTAGCGCTGCATGAACTGGCTCATGCAGGAATAAAAGGTTCCATCCAACTCAATAAATATAGAAAGTCTCATACAGATCAATGCAGCTGCTGCAAGTGTTCTTATTAACTTTCTTATTTTAATTATTTACAAAAATAAGTTCATCTGGGATGATGGAATCATAGTTTAGACGTCATATCCTTAAAAACCACGTTTCTTGACCTTTTATGATACGTTTCATTAATTCGGCATCGTCCTTAACAACCTTTTATGAACAAAACAGTTTTTGCTGCCAAAAATTTTGCAGCCAGGTATTTTACGCCAGAAATATTTTCCGTTATTGACAAAATTATTTTATCTACGAGGTGTGGCTTTTCTTCGCGCGCAGAAGGCGTCCTAGAGGACGCAGTCTCGTTATTTAATAGCCTGACCTCGTATTTCTTTTAACAAAGGAAACCTAAAATAATAGTAGCGACTGCCACAAATAAAGTAAAATATACAGATGAACAATTTCTCATATAGTTCAGAAGTATGTACATCAACATAATAAAACAAATTTCACAATCGGACTGCCGAAACATGCGAAATTTAATAGCGTCTGGTATATTCTGAGGAAATTTCTTACAGTGTAGTACAAAAATACATTTTGGGGATACCAAGTACACAACTTAAACTTACCAATTATGTATCCCATAGTTACGTCATCGGGTAATCGAATTCTCTCACCAGTACTGATAAATCTGCCTTCACTGAAAACAAAAAAAGTAAATTAATAACCAACCTCCAATTACATTAAATTACTTTTGTAATGTTAATAAGAAAAGACAACTGTGGGCAGCTACTTTTATTAAGTATTTGTTTATAGTTTCAAACGAAATTATTATCGCTTTTTTTAGAGATTTTTCGAAAGAGCATTGATAATATTCATATACTGAGCTTAGCTATCCTAACTTCACATCAGACATAAGAAAAGATGTTCGCAATTTCAGTGGATTTTAAGACAGCCTTTGATACAATAAATCATCAATTATTATGGAATCAATTTTATAAATCTGGTTTATCGGCGAAAATTTTAAACATAATAATAGATCTATACTCAAAAGCGTCAGACAGGGTCACTTCATCTGATGGATTATCTAAATCATTTGAAATCACTTCTGGAGTACTGCAAGGTAAATTTTTAAGTCCATTGCTTTTCGCCCTACTCATAGCAGATATAGAAGACTATTTCTATTCAAATGAGGGTCAGGATGGCATAAATGATGTACTGGTACTAATTTATACTGAGGACATAGTAATTTTAGTCCACTCACAAATAGATGTTGTAAAAAAGCTTCTAATATTGGAAAAATACACCAACGAAAAAAAATTAGCAGTCAACAGACCACTAATAATTATACTTATTTGAGATTTATTTTTACTTCATCAGGATTGTTTAACGAAATGGCCTTAGTTTCTTCAAATAAAGCTAGAAAAGGTATTGGGGTGATATTATCTATAATCGCTAGAGCTAAAAGTAATACTTGACAACCTCGTATAAAGATATTTGAATCTTTGACTCTTAGTATTATGTCAAAATGTTGCCCTGCTTGGAGTTTTAGATACACGGATATACTAGAGAGGGTACAGCTTTTCTTAAAATAATTTTAGGTGTTTCCAAAAACACTCCCAATCATGCTGTAAGTGTTGAAACTGCTGTTGCTACATTATTTATAAATTCGTTACACATTTTTATGTTTTAAGATTATGTTCCAAGTTTCTTTCTTGTATACTCTTACTATAACTCTGTAAAAGTTTCTAAGACAATAAATTTATTATTATTATTATTATTTGTGCTATTTGCTAACGGCCAGGCTAATTTTTCTGTCGTTTACAACACGTATAAATTTGTGTTGAATAAAAGCAGGTTGTAAAAAGACAATTAAACACTACATTAAGTTTATAACCCCATACATTCGAAAGATAACCTTGAGCATCTTCTATTAATCTATTTTGCATCATAAATATTATTGTTAGTCCCATGGAATCGACACTTTGCGTATTTTCCAATTAAGTACCAACAACTATACAAGGATCCCTTCGAAGAAAAACCGACGGGGTGCCACTGGAGGTGGTCCACATACTTTTATATATTACATATCTTTCTTTTAAATTGTACAATTGCAAAAGATACCAACCGATATTGAGAGTCTCAAGTAGGTGGATGGAAACGAACGTAATATCGAAAATAATACGCATACAGAGTGTTTCGATAATACGTATATACGTTATGATGGAGGATAACAAGATTAGTTTGTTCCTCGGAAGAAAAGAACATCATGGTTAAATTGACAACCGTCAATACTTCTTCTCTTCTTCCATTTAAACTAATTCTTCGCTCGTTCTAATTTGATTCTTCACGACGAAAGTTTTGTACCAAATGCGTTGCTACTGTCTGCGAAAAATATTAAGCAATGTACAGCCGAGGATATGACTGCAGATTTATATGAAGAATGGTTTCAAGAGCAGCTTCTTTCCTAACATTCCTCCAAATTCAGTAGTCGTTATGGACAATGTTTCCTATTATTCTCGGATATTAAATAAAATTCGAAATTCTAGTTCACAGAAAGCAGATATTTTAGCATTTATGAAAAATAGGAACATTAGTCCGGACATACACGCCTATGGAGACAATATTCCGACAATTCGAAGCCCAATTCATGCAATTTTGCCATCGTTTTCGATGGTTTGTGACATGGTGCATTGTCTTGATGAAACAACACTTTTTTCTTCTTCGTATGGGGCCGTTTTTTCGCGATTTCGGTCTTCAATCGCTCCAATAATGCACAGTAATAGTCGCTGTTGATTGTTTTTCCCTTTTCCAAATAGTCGATGAACAATATACCGTGTGTATCCCAAAAAACTGAGGCCATAACTTTGCCAGCTGACTGTTGAGTCTTTCCACGCTTTGGTGGCGGTTCACCGGCCGCAGTCCACTCAGCTGACTGTCGATTGGACTCAGGCGTGTAGTGATGGAGCCAAGTTTCATCCATAGTCACATATCGACGCAAAAAATCGGGTTTATTACGACTTAACAGCTGCAAACACTGCTCAGAATCATCAATTCGTTGCTGTTTTTGGTCGATTGTGAGCACGCGCGGCTCCCATTTCGCACAGAGCTTCCGCATACCCAAATATTCGTGAACGATATGTCCAACATGTCCTTAGATATCTTTAGAGTGTCAGCTATCTCGATCATATTCACTTTACGGTCACTCAAAATCATTTTGTGGATTTTTTTGATATTTTCGTCGGTAACCACCTCTTTTGGGCGTCCACTGCGTTCACCGTCTTCGGTGCTCATTTCACCACGCTTGAATTTTGCGTACCAGTCAATGATTATTGATTTTCCTGGCACAGAGTCCGGAAACTCATTATCAAGCCAAGCTTTTGCTTCAACTGTATTTTTTCCTTTCAAATAACAATATTTAATAAGCACACGAAATTCTTTTTCCTTCCATCTTTTTGAAAATAACAAAAGTTGCTTCACTAAAAATGCAATATCTCACAAACTAATAGTCCGACAGCTGTCAAATTTTTACACGAATCTTTTGAAGGTTGATATTATCTAAAAATGAAATGGATTTAATTCTAATGTCGTCATCTATAGGTCAGACCGGGGACTTTTCAGCCGACCTGTTATTTCCCATCGGTATTGTATATTTGCAGTAATCTCGCATTCCCTATAGATATTTGCATTTTTAAAACAGTAGCTTTTAAATTCGGTGTAGAAATTACCTTTTTTAGATTATTCTCATGTAGTCTTAAACGTATCCATTAACGCCAATTTCAATTTTCAATTCCAATTGTAATGGAAGTTAATTCCATTACGTGTGGCATTTTTTGCTCAATTTGATTGTATAAATCGAATTGAGAAAACCACTGAATAAAATTACAGGTGATTCCGCAGTTCTTTCACTGAAAATGGTGCGGTTAGACCGATTTGAGAACGAAAACGTTTTCGATTCTCAGATGCTGTTAATTTGTCTACGGAAGTATATTTTATATACGTGAGATCATGTACCATACCAGTTGGCGAACTCTAAACATGATGACGCTGAGGTCAACATTCGCTTTTCATTGACAGATATTTTTTTATCAAAAGAATACCTTCATCGGAAATTCTTCACTGGGAAAAGATCGAGTTAATTTTCAAAAATATAATTAAATAAATAGAATGTTAAATCAGCATTTTAAAAAACTGAGAATATAAAAATAATTCAATTTTGTTCCATTTCAGCTAGCTCTCTTCTTATTTAAAAAAAAAACGATAAAAAAAGAGAAACTAGTTATTAAAACAAAAAACTAAGTATAGAAAGAAATAAAAGTCAAAATAGACACTTTAGAACAAAATCGATCTCAAGAAAGTAATCTCAATGGCTGTAGTTCGACTTTGCATATACTGTATTTGAAAATCAAGAGAGAGTAAATTCCCAGAATAAAAACTAATTCGGTATGCAAAACTATAGTACAGTACGTGCGGTAAAACTTCAATATTTGTAATGCATTCTAAATTGTTTTTGTTAATTTCAATACAAAATTTATTAAATTTCTTGGACTATCACATTATTTTATGATCTTTCATTGTTACTACAGTACCTAGGCCTAAGAGGATTAACGTGCGTCATAGGCGTAACCAGATTAGAAAGGGATAATTGTTATTTAACGACCTCCGAATGGCAACAGCTTCTAATGACAGATATTTTGACTTAAATAGTGCTTAAGTTTCTAGAAATGCAGTTATTTGATTTTCGATAAACGTGACAAATAGTAGTGACTAAAAATGGAAGCAGTTTGTGAGTATACGCCAGTGAAAAAATTAAAACTAGACCATTTATCGCTCAATGAAAAGAGTGCTGTAGTGAATGTGTACCACTATTTTAAACATCAAAATCCCTCAAACACTATTGACAGTGTAGTTGAAACAACATCTAAGGCAATGGGATATGGAAAATCTACAATATATAGAGTTCTAAAGGAGGAAAAATCAGGTGGAGTAACCTCACCAAAGCCGAAACCAGGTAGACAAAAACTATTAAAAGTCAACGTGGACGAGTTTTTTAAAAATGCTATTCGTAAGCTTGTTCACTCATTTTTTATAAACAAGCAAATACCAACTTTAGATAAAGTTTTGCAAGCCATTACGAATGATGTTGATTTACCCACAATAAGCCGGGATAAACTATGGAAAACGTTACATGAGTTAAACTTTAAATTTGAAAAAATGGGCAGACACTCAATGCTAATTGATTTTGAAGAAATTGTATGTTGGAGAAGACAGTACCTCAGAAGAATACAACAAGTTAAAGCTCAAAATAAAAACATTTATTATTTAGATGAAACATGGGTTAATGTTGACAAAAATATAAAATCATCTCATCAAGCTTTTCTAGAAGGATATACTACTGGTTTTAAGGAACCTATAGGAAAAGGTAAAAGATTAATTATTTGTCATATAGGCAGTACAAACGGTTTTCTTGAGAATGGTTTACTCTTATTTGAATAAAAAAACCGTTGATTATCACGAAAAATTGAATGGAGACGTGTTTGAGGAATATTTTGAACAGATGATTCAATTCATACCAAAAGGATCGGTTATTGTAATGGACAATGCAAGTTACCACTCCAGATTACTTGAACCTTTACCAACCACTAAATGGAAAAAGGATGAAATTGCAAAATGGTTATCTTCTAAAAATTTAGCCTTTGACAATCCAATGCTGAGGGCAGAATTGTTAACTATTGCTAAAAAACATAAGCAAAATTATAAAAAATATAATATTGAGGAGATAGCCAAAAAACGAGAAATTGAAATCCTTCGTTTACCACCCTACCATTGTGAACTGAATCCGATAGAATTGATATGGGCTCAAGTTAAAGGTTATGTTGCCAGAAATAACACTACTTTTAAATTATCAGATGTTAAAAATCTCTTCAATAAGGCAATATCTGAAGTAACAAGTGAAAATTGGCAAAAATGTATTAGACACGTTACAGAAATAGAAAAAAAAATGTGTGAGCTAGATAACATAATTGATATTACTATAGAGCCCATTGTAATATCTCTAGAATCAGATGGTGAATCTTCTGACACAGAGTGCGAGGAACCATAAATTTAAAATTATTAATTTATGTTCTTTAAGTTTATTTTTAGATTTTTATTTTTTAAGATTTAATATTTTCGTATTTTTTGCATGTTGCTCGTCAAATTTTATCCTTGCGGTTGGTTTTTTTTTCTCATATACCTACTTAATTGTTTTTTAGCTCCTCATATTAATTTATAAGTAATTGTAATTATCTGTACATATTATATAAGTACATATTTTGTAAATAAACATATGCCTAAAACAAAATGCCTAAAATAATATTGACTTTTTCTTCATTTTACCCAAATTAAATTACTACTTACGAATTATGTTTATCTATCTAAAATTGGTAATCTAGGTATAAATAACTAAAACAAATTAAATATTTCTATTTCCATATTAATTTAATTTTGAAAACGCACGTCTATGGTTTACTGCCTTTAACACTGATAACTGCAAAACATTTCTGGGAATTTACTCTCTCTTGATTTTCAAATACACTATAGTTTTATTTTATTTTGTGGCAATTAATCTTTAGGTTAAACAACCCTGTAGGTACATGTTGAACGGTTTAATAAAAATTTCCTCTTCAGCATCGAAATTATTAAGCTACGTCAAAAATTGCATGGCAGGTTGCTTATTACTTTGCATCACCCGCGGCTTTTATAGCAAAATTAGTACGTGCCAACATAATCTACCGAGTAAAAAGTAGATCGTAGATCGTTATATTTTATACAAAGGGGTATACAAAAGTACCAGCATACTTACCGATTACCTTTATTTTAGTGATTAGTAAATAAAAAATGCAATTATAAAAAAGTGAGATCAAATTACACCATTTTTAACGCATCGCATACATTATATTAGTTTTTTAAATAAAAATTAAAATAAAAAATTCGTTATCCGCATGCCAATCAAGCTAGCACCCCTACATTGACTAAATAAAAAAAAAGTGGCCCATAATTAAGAGCTAATTAAAGGCTAATTTGTACCACAAAAATTAAAATTTGTACCACCGCGATAATCGAGAAAAATCGCCTTGAAAATGGGGGTGCTAGGTTGAGGTCAAGGCAGCACCCCCACTTTGATCGAATTCCAATTCAATTACATCAAAATAAAGGGCATATTAAAGGCTAATTCGTACCACAAAAAGTTAATCTATATTATTATTTATAATGTTAAAAAATAAAATCGAATGCTGTAAATATCGTTGCTCTATAATTTTAGCACCCCCATTTTCGTCTATTCAAAAAATGAACACACAATATTATAAAACTAATTAAAGGCAAATTTGTATCACACAAGAAATTTTTATACTTTTTGATATAAAGCCGCCAATTAAATTTAACTCTGCGGTCGTATTAAATGGTGGCGGATGCGCTGAAATCTTTTATTTTTGTCATAATTCTAAAACATGTGGCAACTTGATTTGTTGGCATCTTCCAATAGTTTATCATTTCATTATTGCCAATTTTGGATATAAAACATGACACTTTGATTACTTCTCCTTTCATAGACAAAATTTCCCCTCTCAAAGCATTACCACATTTACATTTTCCTTGAAATGTAGCAGTATCTGCTGCAGGATATATTTTGTGAGTTTTAAACTGAAACCCACATTTCACACCCTTCTCGTCTAATTTTTCTGTTATTAAAGTTTGCCATTTTTTTTCTTCGAATTTATAATACTTTCTATTCGTTAGGTGTTTTCTGATTGTCTCTGATCTAAATATTTCAAAAATCATGATGATTTACCTCTAGTACTATGCAGGTTTTAAATTTGATTACTAGGCATAGGGATTTGATTAAAACGCCTAAATGTCAACGCCGCTTAAAGGAATATATACAGGATATAAACAAAAGAAAGGAGGTCAAAACAAAGCAAAAGTTCAAATGACTTTTTTCGCAAGAGTAAACGGATCTTTGTCTTAAAAACTTTAAAAACATTAGGTGGGTATGTAGGTGCATCATTCAACAGAATTTTATGATAATTAATAACCAAGTAGATAAGTTAAAGAATATAAATAAATTAAAAGTTTTTCAAAGATTGGACTTAAATCTCAAAAAATAAAAATAAAAAATCCCTTAATTCCCATTAGTTAATATATTAATAGTACGTTGCAGTTAAATTTGATTTAAAAATGGTTCTAACAACGGAAGAAAAAGTGTTTTTGGTAGAGCATCATTTTCGTTCATACGGAAAAGGTCATAATGATGGTCCAATAAGCTTAGAACAGGTGTCATAAAATATCAACAAAAATTTAATAAAGCAGCTCCTAGTAAAAGTTAGCTGTTGTTGAAAAATTTCGTCGCACTGGTAGTGTATTGTGTCAACGTAAAGGTTCTTCAGGTCGTTGAAAAACAGTATGTACTAACGAAAATGAAGGACATGTTTTAACCAAGTTGTGCAATCATCTTAAAGAAGTCTTGTAAGAACTGCATGTAAACTCAAGATTAGCGAAACGTCTTATCGCATGTTCAAATCAATTGGTGGTTATCCATACCGTATTCAAGTTGGACAACGACTAAATGCTGCGGACAAACGTGCAAGAGAAATTTACTGTGGTCGCATGTTGAGTTTAATTTACGAAGATCCCGAATTTTTGAAAAACATGGTTTTCAGACGAGAGTCACGTTCATCTTAGCGACTATATTAATCGACAAACAACCAGATTCCTTGGATTTGAACGTCCTGAATTCATTGTAGAGAAACCACTCCACAGTCTTCGAGTTACCGTTTGGTGCGCGGTATCTGGTAATGGAATGATTGGTCCTTATTTCGTTGAAGATGATAATCAGAATCCACTTACTGTCAACCAAGAACGTTATAGAGAGAAAATTATTATACCTTTTGTGAGAGATCTAAATAACTTTTGCCGTGCACGAAATCTACAGTTTCGCACACAATGGTTCCATCAAGATGGTGCAACAGCCTAAGACTTACTTCGTCAGCATTTCGATAACAGAATAATTTCTCGGGGAACAGACTTCGAATATCCTTCTCATTCACCTGATCTGACGCCACCTGACGCATACATTTGGGGCATAATGAAGGAAAAAATATTTAAAAAAATTGATCGATGTTCAAAGAGAAAGAACACTCATTCTTGCATGAGGATTGCTGTTGTAGTAAATATTTTGTTCTGTTTAAATTTATTCCTACAAGAATCTCTCACTTTCATTACCAACATTATTTTCAAAGATCTTTTTTGAGAAACAAATAGTTTACCTACATCGGTGCAGCTTTCAAATATAATACCATACCAAGTTAGGGGTACTTAATTTAAAATTATTTCATTATAATTAGTGCATATATCCAATTAAGGAAAAATTTTTGAGTGTTTGTATATGATAAGATTTAAGAAATATCTTACTGATAGAAAGATAATGTATGCAAATTTCATTTAATCTTTATTACATAATACTTGGTTAATCTACGAGTTTTAGCAATTAATTATTAAAATTGAAAATTCCAGAGTGACTTTCGTCGACCAGCAGATATGTTTTTTTTAGTTTTTATCCAAAAAGTAATGTTTTATATTACTTTACTTTATCAAAATGGAAGGCGACAAACAGTATGACAATATTAACTAATGACATGGCTCTGTCTTTTGAACTTCATATCTTTTTAATAACGTTTTAACATTTTTTGCTGCGTCAGTAATACACTAAAGGTTTCATGAAATAGTGCAGCGTCCGCATTCGCGGTAATTACAAAAAACTAATTCGTTTGAACGCTCGTTCGGTCGGTTTTTTTTCTAAAAAGTATTCCAATTTTCATTTCATAAACTGATTGACTTTTTTTCTTGTCATTGTGACACCGTTTAAATTAATTAAAGTTCCATTTAAATTTTTAATAAACGTTTACAATGATGGCGACGTGAGAATGAGTAATCTTCGTTGAAAGAAAAACAGCTTCAATTTAATCCGAACTGGAAGCATTTTACTAAATCATTCGGTCAGAAATATAAAATCAAGCGTAGAGAATCGTTAAACGCCAACCAGCAGCGCACAAAAACTGTGAATGCAAAGGTAGAAGGGAAAAGAGCGGTTCGAATTACACAAAAACAAAAAAAAAAGGTGTTATAATAATGTTTGTTGGCTTCTTCAAAGATCTACCCGATCAAACTTCAGCCCACAAATATATATATATATATATAAATTCACACTTCAACCAACCAAGTAATATTTATTTATTGCAAAATATACTTTTACAAAGCTTCGTTTTAATTAAAATACAATTGACATATATATCTTAAATAATTGACATCGCTGTCAACTCTCGTTTTTTATAACATTACACTTTGATTGTAATAACACTAATTTTGATTGGTATTCCCAAACTGCTAAATATATCCAATAATATTTTCTTTCAACTTCATCTAGTACTATAGTGTATTTGAAAATCAAGAGAGAGTAAATTCCCAGGAATGTTTTGCAATTATCAGTGTTAAAGGTAGTAAACCATAGACGTGCGTTTTCAAAATTAAATTAATATGGAAATAGAAATATTTAATTTGTTTTAGTTATTTATACCTAGATTACCAATTTTAGATAGATAAACATAATTCGTAAGTAGTAATTTAATTTGGGTAAAATGAAAATAAAAAGTCAATATTATTTTAGGCATTTTGTTTTAGGCATATGTTTATTTACAAATTATGTATATAATATGTACAGATAATTACAATTACTTATAAATTAATATGAGGAACTAAAGAAACAATTATGTAGGTATATGAGAAAAAAACCAACCGCAAGGATAAAATTTGACGAGCAACATGCAAAAAATACGACAATATTAAATCTTAAAGAATAAAAATCTAAAAATAAAATTAAAGTACATAAATTAATAATTTTAAAGTTATGGTTCCTCGCACTCTGTGTCAGAAGATTCACCATCTGATTCTAGAGAAATTACAATGGGCTCTATAGTAATATCAATTATGTTATCTAGCTCCCACATTTTTTTTTTCTATTTCTGTAACGTGTCTAATACATTTTTGCCAATTTTCACTTGTTACTTCAGATATTGCCTTATTGAAGATATTTTTAACATCTGATAATTTAAAAGTAGTGTTATTTCTGGCAACATAACCTTTAACTTGAGCCCATATCAATTCTATCGGATTCAGCTCACAATGGTAGGGTGGTAAACGAAGGATTTCAATTTCTCGTTTTTTGGCTATCTCCTCAATATTATATTTTTTATAATTTTGCTTATGTTTTTTAGCAATAGTTAACAATTCTGTTCTCAGCATTGTATTGCCAAAGGCTAAATTTTTAGAAGATAACCATTTTGCAATTTCATCCTTTTTCCATTTAGTGGTTGGTAAAGGTTCAAGTAATCTGGAGTAATAACTTGCATTGTCCATTACAATAACCGATCCTTTTGGTATGAATTGAATCATATGTTCAAAATATTCCTCAAACACGTCTCCATTCATTTCTTCGTGATAGTCAACGGTTTTTTTTATTCAAATAAGAGTAAACCATTCTCAAGAAAACCGTTTGTACTGCCTATATGACAAATAATTAATCTTTTACCTTTTCCTATAGGTTCCTTAAAACCAGTAGTATATCCTTCTAGAAAAGCTTGATGGGATGATTTTATATTTTTGTCTTTCCAAACTCTTCCTACAAAATGTCCTTAATTAACCCATGTTTCATCTAAATAATAAATGTTTTTCTTTTGAACTTTAACTTGTTGTATTCTTCTGAGGTACTGTCTTCTCCAACATACAATTTCTTCAGAATCAATTAGCGTTGAGTGTCTGCCCATTTTTTCAAATTTAAAGTTTAACTCATGTAACTTTTTCCATAGTTTATCCCGGCTTATTGTGGGTAAATCAACATCATTCGTAATGGCTTGCAAAACTTTATCTAAAGTTGGTATTTGCTTGTTTATAAAAAATGAGTGAACAAGCTTACGAATAGCATTTTTAAAAAACTCGTCCACGTTGACTTTTAATAGTTTTTGTCTACCTGGTTTCGGCTTTGGTGAGGTTACTCCACCTGATTTTTCCTCCTTTAGAACTCTATATATTGTAGATTTTCCATATCCCATTGCTTTAGATGTTGTTTCAACTACACTGTCAATAGTGTTTGAAGGATTTTGATATTTAAAATAGTGGTGCACATTCACTACAGCACTCTTTTTATTGAGCGATAAATGGTCTAGTTTTAATTTTTTCACTGGCGTATACTCACAAACTGCTTCCATTTTTAGTCACTACTATTTGTCAGGTTTATCGAAAATCAAATAACTGCATTTCTAGAAACTTAAGCACTATTTAAGTCAAAATATCTGTCATTAGAAGCTGTTGCCATTCGGAGGTCGTTAAATAACAATTATCCCTTTCTAATCTGGTTACGCCTATGACGCACGTTAATCCTCTTAGGCCTAGGTACTGTAGTAACAATGAAAGATCATAAAATAATGTGATAGTACAAGAAATTTAATAAATTTTGTATTGAAATTAACAAAAACAATTTAGAATACATTACAAATATTGAAGTTTTACCGCACGTACTGTACTATAGTTTTGCATACCGAATTAGTTTTTATTCTGGGAATTTACTCTCTCTTGATTTTCAAATATAGTATATAGATAATCCAACATACTGCCCCGGATGAAGATGAAGAAAATACTAAATTTCACACCGTGCCTTAAAAAACGATTAATGAAGACCGGTTGGCAAAGAAATTTTTAATTATTGTTCTTCTGTCCATCATGTTAGCGATTTTGATAGGGGTAGAATTGTTGCCTATAGAGATATTGGTTTATCGTATAGCCAAATTATCCTTCGTGTTAATTGTACGGCAATTACGGCAATGCTTGTGTGTCGCTTGTGGACTAACAAAGGTAGAGGAACACGAAGAAGACCAACTGGCCCACCAAGGCATACCACAGAGCATCACGGTAGGCGTTTCAGACTACTTGCTCTGCGAGATCGTTTCGCTACTACGCGCCAAATCGCTGATCAATCGTTTGTAAAGGAAAGTAGACCTGTCAACTATACCGTCGCATTCTAGCCTTTGGACTGTTTGTATACTAGCTACGACTAGTGCTACCTTTGACCCAACGTTAAAATTGGTGGAAGAATGGAACAATGTAGCATTCGCAGCAATGAATTGCGATTTTGTTTAGGTATTCACGATGTCCATAGACAAGAAAGTTGGAATAGTGGTTTGGGGTACTATTGCCTATGGTAGCAGATCACCATTTGTGTTCATTCCAGGCAGTATGACCACTGTACATTAGGTTGATGATGTCTTACAAACTACTTTACTGCCTTATATTGTTCGTCGAACTATGGACTTTCTTCAAGAAACTGGCGTTAATGTTTTGTCGTGGCCAACCCATTCACCAGATTTATATCTCATCGAACATGTGTGGAATATGATGGGAAGACGAGTGTCCAATTTACACCATCCTCCACAAACTGGCACAGTTAATCCATGAAGTTCAAGTTGCATGAAAAAAAGTAACCACAAGCATTGATCATCTCATCTCATTGATCATCTACTAAGATTAAGAAATCATTACTTCTGGGTGTAACTGAGTTTATATCATACATAGCAAAATAAACAAGATAATAAACTTTAGAAAAAGTTTAATTTACCCACTTACAAAGCGTAGTACAACATAAACTATATCGTTACAAGGTAAGACTGTAAATAACCACACCCAACAAGTTGTGAATTAAGAAAAGAGAAAGTAAAACAATGTATTAAAACAATTTAAATGATCAATATACATCACCTGAAATGATATTTGCTATTTTCTTTTATTTATTACTCGTGGAGACATTGCCAGTAGGTAGTTTCTTTCGACTATTTTAATGTTAGTTAACATAGTTAATGAAATATCAGATAACAAGGTGAGAAGCGCTGGCTCGGAAGAGTCGCGTTCTTATTTTAACGTAAAATTCCACGTAAAAGCTATTCAAATGCAAATAAAGTCTTTCTTCTCTTGTTCGCAAACAATGGAATATGACAGTAGTACGTGCTATATAAGGCTGACTCAAATTCTAAAAACAAATACATCCGTCTAATTGTTAATTTATTCAAATACCAGGTGTCCTAAAAGCTTTTGACCCATTTCAACTGCAAATATATCGGAACTTAAACACTATAGATAGATGCGGTTTTCGAGGAACAATTTCTTTTTATATAAAGTTTTTTTCAGTATACATGTTTTAAAAAATTGTGTTGTTTAAATGCAAATATCGTTGATTTTTTTAATCGAACACCCTCTATATTTTTATTCTATCTGAAAGACGAACTCTTTAGTATGGCTATTCTAAAGAAAAAATATATTAACTGTTCTTCTTTCAAGAAACTACAATTACTGGTAATATCTATAAATAGACATCTTACAAAATTGCCTATATCCACAACAGGAACAAGATGGCATCATAAATTCAGTTTACTTTCAGCAAGATGGTTCACCAGCACACTATTCACTTGTGGCTTGAAATTCTTTAACAGAAACATTTGGAGACATGTGGATTGGGAGAACTGAACCAATTGGGTAGCCTGCTCACTTTTTTATTTGGTCTTTTACCAAAGATAGATGTTATAATCCTATTTCAGAGACTCTAGAACAACTGAGATGTAAAATTGTGCGAGCATTCCAAAAAATTACCCCAGAAATGTTGCGAAATTCTTTTCAGAACTTTTTATTTAGATTAAAAAAATGTATAGACCAAAATGGATAACATTTAGAACATCTTCAGTATTTTTATTAATTTGGCTGTCATTGCGGTTAAAAAAGCAATTCTTTAAATAAATATTGGAAGATTTGTTAAAACGAAGAGTTTTTTATTATTCTTTTTGGTTATGATAGACCATTGCTAGTCTTACTATTGAACCAATCATGTTACAAAGGTAACGAAGAAAACGATATACCTATTGTCTCGAGCTACTGACCATTTTTATAGTTTTGCTTTCCTGGTACTATGTTCCTCTTAAAAAGTGTTTTGTGTAAGAGTGTAGGCCCAAAATTTTAACAGATATCTACCCTATCCCAATTTTCAAACGCTCTACGGCATAACTGTTTTAAATTGTAAGAAAAGAAAATGTTTTGTGTTCCGTTGTTATTGAATTTTTTTATTGTAGTTTCTGTAGTTTATTCTGTTTTTTTATTACTATTATATTATTATTTGCTTTTACTGTTAATTGTTTTCTAGGAGTGTAAACACATTATATAAAACAAATCTTTTTCCTACGACCACATATGAAAGTGCTAGTTTGCACACTTATTTGTACTTAAGAAAGTAGCTAATATCAATACACGTATTGAAAAGTAAAAAAATATAGTTCTATGATCTGTGATCATTGATTTTTTGAAGAAAGCCAAAATTTTAAAATACAACAAAGATCAAAGATTTTCTAGTAAGAGTTTGCAATGGGCATTGTGTTTTTTTTTTCTTTTCCTGTGGTTCCTGTTTGAATTTTTAAATTTTTTCTTCTCGAATCTCTTTATGAATATATTGTTGAAGGCAGAAAGTCCTTCAGATTAAAAACAAATTTGAATCTAATACGTTATTATGCATTAAAAATTAAATTCAATTTTCTCTAACTTTACAACCCTATAACTAATTATAATTAATTCCTCGGAGACCTTTATTTCTGCGTTAAAATTTTTTTAAAATAATAAGTGGTCCAGATTCAAAAAACGATTGCATTTAAAAAGCATTGGCTTTAAATTTTGAACCTAATTTTTATAATGCAGTTTTTCATAAAAAACAATACTATACTATTTCTAATAAAAAGGTCAGTATCATATAAAAAATGATCTTTTTATTGTCAGATAACTGAAAGTTATTCCATAAATTTCTAGTATAGGCTTTGTTGTAGTGTGGGAAAATTCCGCATTAAAATAACGAGCTATTTTTTCGCATTATAACCCTTTTGTTAAAAGAGAAAAATAATGAGATGAAACGCTTTTAAGAAATAATTTTCGGTGCATTGGTAATTGGCTCGTTTTCAGCGGTGTGCTTAATATCCGAAAAATGCAGCGGCTTTTTTTTTGTTAACGAACCCATAAAATATTTTAACTTCTGTTTGTAGTGTAGATTATTAGATCTCCAAGTATTTCCTAATGAGCGAAATCCAACTACTGACTCTCTTTTTTAAAAGACATTTTTAAGATGATCGTCATTTTAATTAATTCCAACCATTTTAAATCAGTTTTAAATCAATGTTTAGTAGGAATAAAACTCGAAGTCAACCCACAATATATAATTTAATGGAAAAAGTTACATCAATGCGACGTGTTTCGGTCAACAGACCATCATCAGGCTCTGTATGTCACTGGTATGAATGTTTATGTAGTTATGTTTATTAATAATTAAAACGTTGCCACAATATTATGTACAGTTCGTTCGGTTGATCTTTTCCCATAACCTTGAACCATATACAAACGCAATACATCAATACATTAAATAACACGTAGGTCGTAGATTGATAGTTTAATAAGGATATGGCTAAAGTGACGGTGGACGTTATTTATTATTGTATTAAAGCTGGTGATATTTGTAAATATTTTATAGCCTTTTGGCAATATGCTACCTAAATGTTTAGTTTAAAAAAACTATTAGTATACCAGAGTTTAATGGAGCTATTCTTCAAACTTGCTATTAAACAAATTTACTTGTATAATATTTAGTATCAATAATAACTTTCTCAACCTTTTTCCAGGCATATTTTAAAAATGAAAACTATTTATCAATGGTTCTGGTTATCCAAAAAATTAGGTCAATATTTTCTACTTTGGTGAAAGCAAAATGTGTTTCATATAATTCAGTTTGATGGAGTTCTATCCAGAATCATAATAATATGTCAATTTAAGGTTAGTTTTCATTGCAAAATAAATTAATAAGAAGTAGATAAATAATATTCACTTACCACAATTATTCGAACACTCAGGTATAGGTTAGTTGTTAAAACAACTGTTTTTGTAATAAATTTATATGCAAGGGGCAATAAAATGGATAAAAATCTAAAATAAAAATATAAACAACGTATTTGGTCTGTCAATTTACAAATTCACGGATAAACCATAGAACTTTCATTGTGTAGGTTACACCTATCATCGACGTTCGTCATATGGCTATCTCTGTTTGTTATATTATGCTGTATTGGAACAAACGGTTCAATTTTGGGGTTTTAGTTTCTATGAGTGGAAAAGAGACGTACTACAAAAAGTAGTATGTTAATAATTTCAGCCATGGGAAAAAATCCAGCGAACGAACTGTAAATTTGAATTACTTATACTATTTTAGTTCAAGATATATAAAAAGATTTAGGTTAGTACATCATTATAACGTGTTTTTTTCTTATTTGAAAGTTGCAACTGTCCATTTTGTTGACGGCCATCATGGTTTTTAATAATATTTTATAGTGAACATGTTCTACTGGTCAAATTCTTTCATTTGAAACCCATATAATGCTAGTCGTGTAAACCACCATTTTGTGACGGCTGCCATCTTGGATTTTAAATTTATTTCAAAGTGAAACGTCTTCAAACCTTTTCATTTTATATCCATATTGATGAAAACGTGACAGAATTTTTAAACCGCCATTTCTTGGATTTACAATCAATTAATTCTTTTGTCACCGGAACTAGAGGTGTGTACCAAATTTCAGATCAATCTGTCAACAGGAAGGGAGCCAAATTTCAATTCCTAAATTCGACCCAAACAAATAATTATATAAATAAACATGGCAAGTTCATAAAACCTTCATTACCTTTGTAACATGATTGGTTCAATAGCCAAAATAGCAAGGGTCTATCATAACTTTTAAAAAGAAAAATGAAAAACAATATCTATTTAAAAAATTGCTTTTAAAACGAAGAGTTTTTCATTATTCTTAGTAATTTGTACTTCCAAAAAGTAAGGGTTAGTACAATCAATTTAATAACTTTTAAAGTTTAAAACATAAAGTCTTATCAACATCTGTTTAATGGGTTGTTGCTCCTACTGCTATCTTGAACAAATCTGCTTGTTTACCAAGTAAATTGTTACTTTTTCCTACGACTCTGTATGATAACAACACGTAACACACGCGTTCGAAAAAATAAAGATTAAATTGTCCAAATTAAATCGGATAAAAGTAAGAAGGGACACTCTGTAAAGAAGGCGTTTAAAAAACGTTTTAATTGAATGTGTGAACATCTCAAAAGTATTTTTTTAAAGTAAAACCTTGAACTTTATTCTTTACCGAAATTCGAATGATACTCTCTAATTGACAGCCGATTAGATTAGGGATATGTCATTAATTAAACGAAAAATACTACTTTAAGTGCTCGGATCAGATCTATCAAGGAAAGAAGAGTGAACGGTCGTCATTGAATGATAAAACAGCCGGCTATACGGACAGTACCGAACTGATGGATATTTGTTAAGTTATATACTAAATGACCTAAAAATCCCAACACCTTTAGTTTAAGTGATTTTATTTTAATAAAATTTGGTGAATTTATTTATATTACTGAAATAAGCAATTGATAAAATTTTCAGCCTTATCAGTTGAAGATTTCGGTTTTTATACTGCTTTTTTTGAAATCCACCAATAATCCAAAAATGAATATTGTAGCCGTAGTAAAGATCCAAATTTTGTGGATTTTGGTTCTTGACATTCTTTACGATTGGTTACGATGCCTAGGGTACGGAGACCTGTACGATTTCGTCAACTTAGTGAGTTTGATAGGGGTCGTATAGTGGGACTTCGAAAAGCTGGATTTTTATTTGGGGAAATTGCAGTTAGAGTGCAAAGAAGTGTAGACACCGTGGTTAGGTGTTGTCAGGCATGGCTTCGAGAAGGCCGTACGCAAAGAGCAAGGGGCTCTGGGCTTCACCGTAGAATAACAGACCGTGAAGATCGCCGCCTAAGATTATTGGCCTGAGAAGACCGTTTCTTCATTACCAGGTCTATTGCAAATAAATGGTTTACAGATATACTACAAATTTAAACATGAATATTCATTATTCGATGGAATAATTTATAGAAATGATAGAATATTGGTGCCTTTTAATTTGAGAAAAGTTATGACAGAAAAAGTGCACGTAACCCACAATGGAATTGAAGCTACAATAAAATTAGCAAAAAATAATTGGCCCGGAATGACTAATGAAATTAAGAACAAGGTTCAAAACTGCGACATTTGTGCCAAATATATGGATAGCCACATGATATTCCTTTGTATCCATTCCAATGGATGTTTTTGAGACAGATTATGAAGGAAGATCTAGAAAATTTCTGGTTATTGTTGATCACTATTCAGATTATTTTGAATTAGACCTTTTGAAAGATATGTCTGCTAGTTCGGTTATTAAAATCTGCAAGATGAATTTCAGCCGACATGGTATACCAGCCAGACAATGGTACCAACTTTAACTGTAAGGAATTCAAACAATTCTGTAGTAAATGGGATATAGAGTTAGTATTTTCATCACCACATCATCAAAGAGGTAATGGGAAGGCGGAATCGGCGGTAAAAATTGTAGACCTATTGGCATGCGAAGTCTTCAACGACAAATAAGACGTTTTGGCCTGTTTTCATACAGACCACACTGGGATCAGGAATGGAACAGTATTGTCTTTAGTGATGAGTTTCGATTTTGTTTAGGCATGCACCATGGTCGAGCGAGGGTTAGAAGACGACGTGGTGAAAGGAGAAATCCACGGTTTTTTGTTGAAAGGCATGTTCATCAAACTGTTGGAGTTATGGTTCGAGATCACCTTTAATCTTCATCAGAGGTAACATGAACGCGCAGCGTTATATCCAAGAAGTTTTAGAACCCCATCTTTTAACCTTTCTTGACACCCTGGCAAATCCAGCTTTCCAACAAGATAATGCCCGACCACATGTCGCAAGAGTCACAATGGACTTCTTTCAACATAATGATGTCACATTGTTACCTTGGTCACCAAGATCTCCCGATTTATCCCCAAATGAGCACCTGTAGGATATGATGGTTAGGAGATTGCTCAATTTGCAACGTCCTCCTCAGGCTCTAGAACTTCGGGAGGAGTTGGTGGTTGCCTGGAATGAGATACCACAGGAGGACATTGAACACCTGATCAGAAGCATGCCTAGGCGCGTTGGAGAATGCGTAACACATTGGGGTGCATCCACACATAATTAAAGGTAAAAGGGCTTTAAAACAATGCAATCATTTTGAAATTTTTATCATTTATTTATTATGCTTGAATAAGTACTTTTAAAAAAACTGCGTGTTCTGATTTTCATGTCACTTAGTGTATATTGTATCGTTGTGTAGGTAAAGGGTATATTATGTAATGAATATTATGATTTGAGAGAAAGTTTATTGATTTGATTGATTTATGAATTTGACTGATTAATATTTGATATTATTATTAGCAACAAGATCTTTTCCTCTGGGGTGTTTGGTTACGCCAGTTTCCAGTTGGATTATTAGGTATGTGAATGAAAAATTTGATTCAATTATAATTATAAATTTATTACAAAATAGTTAAATTAAAACAGTAATATTGAAGTTTAATAAGGAAAAAGAAAGGCCTTTTAGTAATTATAAAAGAACTTACTTGATGTGAATTAAGTTAAATTAACCAATGTTGTTTATGTAATGGCAAATAAGATTATCAAATACACTAATTATTAAATATCAAGTAAATTCCTTTGTTTTTTTTTTTTATTATAAAATTCAACTAACTACTACAAAAATTTTTAAAAGTTTACAATTTTATCTGACCTTGAAATAAAGTCCTGCTTCCTGATTGGTGGAAAAATCTGTAGTTGATCTATGAAAAACGGAGACGAACGAAGCGATACTTGGAACCTCCGACCTTGGCAAAATGTCGCCTTATTAGACGTTTGGACACTCGTGTAATATTATTGTGTTTTGTTTGTTCCTCAAATTTGATACAGTTTAGTGTTTGTTGGATTACTGTTCGTTTTATTGTATTAATAATGGTAAGTACACTTATATTCTTCTTTTTTATCGACCAAAAACGTTTTAATTTCACTTTTGGATTCAATCTTAGTAATGTCACTTTTTGTCACTTTATTTTACTTTTTGATTGTTTTACTTTATTCTTAACGTCACTATTTAACACTTTATTATGATAACTACTTTAAAAACTGTTTGTTCAAATTGACTGTTCACACTCAGATCTTCACTGTTTGACTTCCAATAATAAACTCCCCTTTTAACGACCTCTGTTCAGTCTTTTATAGGTTTCAAACTTCTAGATTATTCGTTTTTTGTTCTAGAGCTTAGTCATTTCTGGGAAAAATATGTGTATCTCTTTCTTTCATATTTATGATTAGACATACTCGCTTTGTCTATCATCGATAATTCCAGAATAAAATATAGTAAAATATATCTGTCTCCTTTTTACACATTATCTGTCCTTTTTTTACAGATTATATAATCAATTTTCGCGAAGTTTCTACTAAGTACTAGATATAATATCGATACATTATATAATAAAATAATTTCCAACTTAAAATTTTCTTACAAATACACAAAATATACAATAAAATAATACAATATAATTAAAATTATTGGATATAGTTAAATTAAACAACTTCTGTTGATATTTTAATCATTATAGAATATCTAAACGTTACAATTAATTCCTTTAGGTAAAATAAGTAAAATAAATAATTATATCGTTAAATTTTATATTTTGAACCGACTACTGTGGTTAAGAATCACTCATGCTTAGAAATTAATTTAAGTAAACTAAATCTTAAAATAATAATAGATAAAAATTACATATTTTGATTTTGATCATATATTATTTGCAAACAGTAAAGAATAAATAAAAATAAAGAAATTTTAAGGTGTTTTGGGATAATTAAAGGTTGAATGAAAATAAAATATACCCAATCAAAATTATAGCCCCACAAAACTTGTAAAAATAAAAATTTTAAAATAATAAAAACAACAATTTAATAATTATATCAATTATAAATAATATCTATCCAATTATCATCATTTATAACATTGTAATTTATTACAATATATAAATATATATCTACACTACAGAAAATTGTTAAAAAAATGTATTAGTTTCAATTAAAAAAAGAAAAACTATAATTTTAGAATGTATTTGATTTAAACAATTGGCAATAAAATTGTAATAATTGTCATTAATTTCCCAATTTTCGTAGAATTGCCTGTAGAATTTTCAACCTGCATTTAACCGCTTCTAAAAGTAGAAATAAAAAAGATATAATTTTTAACTAGGTACAAACAAAGCACACATCTTTCAACTTATTTTTTTTGTAGCTTTTGTCCAGAATATAATGAATTCTAAAATTTATATATTTAAAAAGTGGTAAGTACATTTGAAACGGCGGATTTAGTAAGCAAATACAGCTCTGTATCTGTACATTCAAAAAGAGATAAAAATTAACGAGATCCTAAATACCGAAGTCCCAATTAAAACTGCGGGACTAAAAATAAACTATTTTGTGGTATTTTCGTCAACCACAATTAGATACTTTTTTGTGCAAAATCAGTTTGGCTGTTATTTGCGTAATTGGGTCGGTTTCGACCATGAATTTCTAATAGAGAAGTTGATTTATAGAAGGACGCTCAATCCCAAAATAGTATTTTAATTGGATCTAGAGAACGCGTTTGTTAGTATACACTGATTAATTTTTTTTTAATCTTTATTATTGATTGAAATAAAATTTATGAAATTACTTACCTAGCGAATGGCATCATCTTCACAGCTAACGCCCTACTCAGGCAAAATCCAGCACCACCCGTGGCAAACCAAAATTTAATTTTTTTCTGCAAAAGAAGGGATGAAAGTTAATTAGTAAAATTGTGATGCGGAACAGGACATCGGGAATATTTAAACCTTACAAGGAAATAATGAGAATTTTCTACAAATTAAAACAGGATCCCAGAGTCGCATCCAAAGGGACTGAGTTAAACCAACCATTTTCAATATTAGTTTTTCCATGAAAAACTCTTACTTGCATTTTATTTAAATGAAATATTTTTACTATTCTTTTTGATTACTACCTCGTAAATACTTTTCTTGAGGTATACTTACTAAAATATCTTTACCTCAATTTGTAAACAGTCTGTATTGGTATTTTTTTAAAATACAAATCGATTCAATGCGACTTGATCATGTTACAGACTTGAAAGCTATCTGACTTTTGTATAGAGGACATACTTCCAGCAATGACAATGATTTGTCAACTATAGCTTAGATTTTTAAAAGGGATTTCTTTCAACGAGACAAGATCGATTGAATGGCAAAAGAAAAATATAAAATGTACAAATCTCAAGAATGAATACGAAAGAACTTCCCTTTGTATTCGAATTTTTCCGTCTATTTTTTTTAATGTTGTTTGCGCCAGTAACAGACTTAAAATTGCAAGATTTCTTAAACTTAATTGTTTAATTTATTTCATTTTCTCTTATTTAAGGTCCAAAATTTATTTTCACTGAAAATATTAACGCTTGAAAAAGGAAAGGTTATTTTTAACCCCCAAAAAATGTGTTTACGTTTATTTTTGTATTATATAATAAATAAGAACAACGCACTTGTTTACAAATAAAACCAAATTAAAATTTTGAAAGAGAAAAACAAAATTACTGAACTCAATTTATCCGTGAGTGTCGACTTTGAAATGTAGGTTTTCCCATTGTGTTTTTTTCTCTTCTAAATTTGAATGGTGTCCATTGTTCATTTGTACTTAAATCATTTTAACAATTATTTTTAACATAACAGGTCGACTGAAAAGTCCCCGGTCTACCATAGTTAAACGCAATATTTTGACAAAATTCATTTTTTTTATTCAACATAGTTGCCTTCAAGGGCGATACAGCGATTATAGCGACCTTCCAACTTTTCGATACCATTTTTGTAGTACTCCTTCGGTTTGTCCTCAAAATAGACTTCAGTTTCGGCGATTACCTCAGTATCAGAGCCAATTTTTTTTCCCGCGAGCATTCTCTTCAGGTCAGAGAAAAGGAAAAAGATGCTGGGGGCTAGATCTGGAGAATTCGGTGGGTGAGGAAGCAATTCGAAGCCCAATTCATGCAATTTTGCCATCGTTTTCGATGATTTGTGACACGGTGCATTGTCTTGATAAAACAACACTTTTTTCTTCTTCATATGGGGCCATTATTTCGCGATTTCGGTCTTCAATCGCTCCAATAATGCACAGTTATAGTCGCTGTTGATTGTTTTTCCCTTTTCCAAATAGTCGATGAACAATATACCGTGTGTATCCCAAAAAACTGAGGCCATAACTTTGCCAGCTGACTGTTGAGTCTTTCCACGCTTTGGTGGCGGTTCACCGGCCGCAGTCCACTCAGCTGACTGTCAATTGGACTCAGGCGTGTAGTGATGGAGCCAAGTTTCATGCATAGTCACATATCGACGCAAAAAATCGGGTTTATTACGACGTAACAGCTGCAAACACTGCTCAGAATCATCAGTTCGTTGCTGTTTTTGGTCGATTGTGAGCACGCGCGGCACCCATTTCGCTCAGAGCTTCCGCATACCCAAATATTCGTGAACGATATGTCCAACACGTTCCTTAGATATCTTTAGAGTGTCAGCTATCTCTATCATATTCACTTTACGGTCACTCAAAATCATTTTGTGGATTTTTTTGATATTTTCGTCGGTAACCACCTCTTTTGGGCGTCCACTGCGTTCACCGTCTTCGGTACTCATTTCACCACGCTTGAATTTAGCGTACCAGTCAATGATTGTTGATTTTCCTGGCGCAGAGTCCGGAAACTCATTATCAAGCCAAGCTTTTGCTTCAACTGTATTTTTTCCTTTCAAATAACAATATTTAATAAGCACAAGAAATTCTTTTTTTTTCCATCTTTTTGAAAATAACAAAAGTTGCTTCACTAAAAATGCAATATCTCTCAAACTAATAGTCCGACAGCTGTCAAATTTTTACACGAATCTTTTGAAGGTTGATACTATCTAAAAATAAAATGGATTTAATTCTAGTGTCGTCATCTATAGGTCAGAATTGTTTTTAAATTAGACAATTTAATTCAAGTATAAAAAATCCCATAAGCCGCGTGATTTTGTCATTATGACAGCGAAAAAAGTTTGCCCTAACTTTTCCAGTGACAATAACTAGCATGCAGCAAAATTTTAACAAAAGACACGAAGCTTCTGAAAATCAAGCTATTTTTAATAATTGTGTTTTTAACAATTGTACTTTTCCGTTAAATTAAATAAACTAATTTACATCTCATTTTTTCATTTATTGATTTAGATATTCATTAAATTGTCTTACCAAATTACACTCTAGCTCTTTTTTTTTGTCAAAGTAAACTTGACATTTATAATTCGAATTTTGTTGCAAAGCCGAGGCCAACAAACATTGGAGTCTGGGAATGTGCTTTTTATCCGAGGTGCACATACTATTTTTTCTGAAATTACATTCAATGTTGCAATTTTCTATTTAAAATTGCGTGCTTTCCTAAAACGTCAAAGTGACAACTACAAACCCAAAAAATCAAAAGTTTTGAGCGTATAAGTCTCATTTATTACAAAAGTTATTGGTTTATTAGTTTTATTATCAGGTATTTTAATTAAAAGCTTAGATACAAAATCTTCTACGTCCTCCAATGATTAATAAATGTTTCAATATGCTCAAGGCTCAAGACTTTTGATTTTTTCGGCTTTGCCTCGGCCAACAATTTACATTGTCGTCCGGGAATATATCGCTTTTACTCCTAAACACACAATATACTATTCATTGTTTAGAAATCATTAAATAATCTCATATTCTTTATAATAAACCCTAAAATTTTATAAGCTGGAGCAGTTGTTTTTCTATGTGAGGTGTGAATATCAACTTTGGGTCAAAAGTGACACCAGGATCTTGAATTATTTCTGGTCGATTTATTGTATTGCTCAGTCTTTTCTGGTAAAAGTCATAACATTACACTTTTTAACATTTAACATGTAAGTAATTTCAGTATCGTTTGAAATTCGCGCCGTTAGTTTGAGTTGGCTGTTTGTCCTGACCGTTGCAAGGCCGTTTTAAGTGACGTCTTACGGGAAGTAAGAAGATTATGTCAGTTCTTTCTAGTTCTATGTTTTGAATGTGCCTGATGAACGCTCACGTTTATGATGTTCTTATGTATTTTTGTTGAAGTAAAGTTGTTGAGTTACAAGAAGTGTTTATTTAAAAATATTAAGTTCAAAACCTTAACTATATATTCTACAAACAGTAATTTATTTTTTTAATCCGCCATTCATTTAGACGATTGAGGTTCTCTTGAAACAATCATTTTTACAACAATCATAATAAAATTTGAGATCATCGGCAATTACCAATTTTTCTACGTTCAGAATACAAACAATATCATTAATAAAAAGTACAAACAACAACGGATCCAAGACTGAGCCCTGTGGAACGCCGGATGTTGCACTGAACGTAAAGATATCAATCTGTTAAATAAGATCGCAAGAGATTCAGAAAAGACTCAAGTGCGATATAGAGAACAAATTATTAGATGTTGATCTCAGATCATGCCAGAAACATACAGTTGAATACCCAATAGGATGGGGCTATTTGTCATACTACGACAGCATCCTTAGATATGATTCAAGAAAATTTTAGCATCGTAGATCATATTCTAGCGAAACGGCTGTCATTGAGTTTAAAAAAACAATTTTTTAAATAAGTTTTGTTAAAACGAAGAATTTTTTGTTATTCTTAGTAATATGGACTTCCAAAAAATAACGGTTAGTCCAATAAATTTACTAAAGATTGTTTTTATATTTGGTAAATATGGTATAAAAATGGTTTCGAGAATTAATACTAGGAAATTCTTTAATAAAACCTTGCCGTACAGAAAAACATCGTAAAATTGAGATTAAGCTACTCCACTTGACGCTCGATTAACTGCAATCGGAATGACAAAAACACGGGGATATATTTGACGGACATAAAAAAGAGTTTAATCAAGCTTGAGCCGCGTAACTTCAATGAAATTGGAATCGTATTAAAACTACATGAAAAATTTCATTCAAGCTCGTTTTTGTGAAGCTTTTACCGTTCTCTGTATACAATACACGCAAGAAACAAAAAAGTACGAACAGCTATTTCTATCTATCAAAAAAATGGTAAATTTAATTCATCAACGTTGCACGAATGACAATTTAAAGAAACTTTATTAAGTAAAAATAATTTGGTACCTATCTTTTATCCAATTATTTATTAGTTATTATTTTGTTAAGTATACCTACAGTTACTAATTATTTGATTGCATTTTAAAAACTGTACAGGGTTATTCATTATAAATGTCCCAGCCCTTACCATAGTTATTATTGCAAAAACAAAAAAAATTTTAAAATAAAAGTTGTGTGGTTATAAATTAATTTTATTATAACATTAACAAAAGTACAGTGGCGTGCTAGTTTAGGGGACACAAAAAAATTATTCGTTTTTTTAAATGATGATATATTATTGAATTTTTGAAAAGATGTTTTTTTTTTTGATTTCAAAAATATACCATATCATACCCCTGTCTTCGTTCTTAAGATATTAAAGGATAAATATAGTAATTTGAACTAGTTAATATAAGTATTGAAAAGTTAATATTATCAAAGAAAACTATGAAAATCACAACTGTCATGTTTATTAAATGTCATATTTTTATTGAAACATTCAAAATGGTTTACAGTGTAGAAGAAAAAAATCAAAGTTACACTTACTATATAGAAAGTAACAAAAATAAACGTGCAGCGCAAAAAGCATACAGGGAGTTGTATCCAAATCGTCCAACACCCGCAGACAACATACGTATTTACCAACACTTTTAATAGAAAAAGGCGACTATACTGTATTTGAAAATCAAGAGAGAGTAAATTCCCAGAATAAAAACTAATTCGGTATGCAAAACTATAGTACAGTACATGCGGTAAAACTTCAATATTTGTAATGCATTCTAAATTGTTTTTGTTAATTTCAATACAAAATTTATTAAATTTCTTGGACTATCACATTATTTTATGATCTTTCATTGTTACTACAGTAGGCCTAAGAGGATAAACGTGCGTCATAGGCATAACCAGATTAGAAAGGGATAATTGTTATTTAACGACCTCCGAATGACAACAGCTTCTAATGACAGATATTTTGACTTAAATAGTGCTTAAGTTTCTAGAAATACAGTTATTTGATTTTCGATAAACGTGACAAATAGTAGTGACTAAAAATGGAAGCAGTTTGTGAGTATACGCCAGTGAAAAAATTAAAACTAGACCATTTATCGCTCAATGAAAAGAGTGCTGTAGTGAATGTGTACCACTATTTTAAACATCAAAATCCCTCAAACACTATTGACAGTGTAGTTGAAACAACATCTAAGGCAATGGAACATGGAAAATCTACAATATATAGAGTTCTAAAGGAGGAAAAATCAGGTGGAGTAACCTCACCAAAGCCGAAACCAGGTAGACAAATACCACTACACCAACACACACTTTTATATGCCTGACGCGCGTTTCAATAACCAAGTTATCTTCTTCAGAGACCGAAGGTAAACTAGAGTTAAACTAGAGTTTACCTTCGGTCTCTGAAGAAGATAACTTGGTTATTGAAACGCGCGTCAGGCATATAAAAGTGTGTGTTGGTGTAGTGGTAGTGTAAACGGTTTTCGGTATCATTTTCGCCAACGGTTCCAAATTCAACATTTTAGGTAGACAAAAACTATTAAAAGTCAACGTGGACGAGTTTTTTAAAAATGCTATTCGTAAGCTTGTTCACTAATTTTTTATAAACAAGCAAATACCAACTTTAGATAAAGTTTTGCAAGCCATTACGAATGATGTTGATTTACCCACAATAAGCCGGGATAAACTATGGAAAACATTACATGAGTTAAACTTTAAATTTGAAAAAATGGGCAGACACTCAATGTTAATTGATTCTGAAGAAATTGTATGTTGGAGAAGACAGTACCTTAGAAGAATACAACAAGTTAAAGCTCAAAATAAAAACATTTATTATTTAGATGAAACATGGGTTAATGAAGGACATTGTGTAGGAAGAGTTTGGAAAGACAAAAATATAAAATCATCCCATCAAGCTTTTCTAGAAGAATATACTACTGGTTTTAAGGAACCTATAGGAAAAGGTAAAAGATTAATTATTTGTCATATAGGCAGTACAAACGGTTTTCTTGAGAATGGTTTACTCTTATTTGAATAAAAAAAAACGGTTGATTATCACGAATAAATTACTCTAAAATACAGCGTAGGTTGATAACTAACAACTACAAACCATATAAATTTTTACCCGTACAAGTTTTGACAGAGGCTCATAAAAGGAAAAGGTTTGATTTTTGCCGCAAAATGCTCCAAAAGTTAGACGAAGATCCTGATTATTTGACTAAAATATTATGGACCTATGAATCATCCTTTTCCACGGCTGGAGTTTTTAATAGGAAAAATCGTAAGTCATGGGAAAACAAGGAGAATAGAAAAATATTGATAAAACCCATAAAAAAATTAAGAAGAAAAACTTAGTGTATGATATGGAATTTTCAGAAACAAAATTGTTGGACCCATATTTTAGAATGCAGTTGACAATGACGTCAGAGCATAAAATTTTGCGGTGTTGTCACGCAGAGTTTTTTTTCCTTTATCTAGGTTAACTGGTAGTGCTGTGCTAATTCTAAATGTCAATAATGACGCGTGGCAATTGGCTCGTGGCAACAGCGCGAATTGTTACCAATCTGTACACGTTTAATTTTCCTAGCTCTTACAAGTAAATCTCATCTACTGTCAGTTATTTTTAAGTTACTTTGTTGGCAATATAATTAACTAGGAATGACGCCTGGTCAACTTATCGTAAAAATCCTATATGGTAAGGGCTGGAACATTTATAATGAATAACCCTGTACATTTAACATGTTATAATAAAATATCTTTCTTTTATACACTACTTTATCATAATTAAATATAATTAAAAGAATTAGTATGTGAGAAATTTAGATTAATGTGAATTGTGAAAGGAAGCTTTCCTTTCTGATTTAGATCTCTTGTAATCTCCTTATAAGGGTAATTAATTTTAGTACAATCAACTTGAGATTAAATAACATAAACAACTTCCACCTACCTATATTTTGGGGTACTTAAATTAAACGAGAGCTCGAAATGGCAACGTTTTCTAGTGTAAAGTTCAATATCCTTTGAAAGTTAATTACATTGTGATCCCACGTATTACTTTAGACCCTATTCCGTATACCTTTACAAATTTTAAATCAAAATAATCACTAGGGCGTGAGACTGGTATACATTTCTTGCGGTTTGATCATTTTTCCACGACCAAATTCCCTATTTTTAATCGATTGGATAATTCAATTCAGTATTTTAATCAACAATTTACCAATTTTGTTGCCGGCACTTCGTTCGCTTTGATTAAATCAGCACATTCAGTGTTAATTCGTGAATATTATTACACCACCAACATCATCAATAGCTGAAGTTCCAATAAACAGATTTAATTAAAACAGACATCTGACACCGCGACAGTCAATTTTCCAGAGTTATATCAGTTACTAATAAATTTTGATTAAAAACATATCGATTTTGTTTAATAGACTGTGGAAGCTCTGACGTCACAAAATGACGGATTTTGACGTTTGGGTAAAAACAAACACGAAGACGTATGCGTTTTATATAAATTTATATATAAAATACCCAAAGAACCATCATACATAACTCTCGAAACATGGCCACTATCATAACTCTTTTCACCTTTCTTAAATACAGTAACTTCTTGTTTAAATTGTTCTAAGATTGCACTCAAGCTCACAACGGCAGACATTATTATAATCAAAACTAAAAACCTCTAAAACTACTGAAAGCTGGAAAATTATTCGGAAAATAACAAAAATCGCAAAAACTCCTCAGCAAAACTAGTTTGTTTTTACCCAAACGTCAAAATCCGCCATTTTGTGACGTCACACTTCCACAGTCTATAAACATAAGGGTAAACTTTTGTGTCATAAAAATAGCTTCGTTCCAACCATAATTGAATTGTTTAATGCGCATGCGTGAGTGAAATGAGTAAAGTTTCTGGTAATCAAGAAACGAATATTACTTAGGTTCTTTTGGTATTATTAAAATCAGTAATTAACTGTGCACGTTTTCAAAACAGTTTAAAAACAATAAAAAATAAATAGACACTTCTTACATAACCTATTTATACTTTACATTAAAAACAAATTTAGTAGCAATGAAATTCAAAGTCAACCCACAGTATGTAATTTAATGATAATGTTACATCAGCGATAAGTTTCGGTCACAAGACCATCTTCAGGCTCTTCATGTCCTGACTGCAGCGTTTAACAAGTTATAACAGCTGTTATAAGTAAAATAGGGAAAATTTTTAATGTAAAACGACGAAAATTATATTGTATAGTGGAAGTTAAATTTATAAAAAAGGGGGTTGAAAAAGAAAGTTAAAAATTTTGAAGTAGTTTAAAGTGTAAAAACATGAAAATTTGGCATATAGAAGTAAATATTCTAGGATGGACCCAGGAATCAATATTCTATAAATAGGTTTATGGGTATACATCTAAAGGATACCATATACTCATATTAAAATATTCTGAAAAGTGCGATATTTTATTTTGCACCATAATTCAATTTTTAAAATTATGCAATACTTTTTGTGACGAGTGTACAAATAAATTGCAGTTCAAACGTCTTTTACGTTGTTTATGTACTCAATTTAAAATGTTTTACTTGTTCTAATATATCAATATAAATGCTAAATGCGGTTTTATTTTTATTACTTTAAGCTGAATAAAATTTATATTTGCTCCGATTTCCTACATTTCAGCTGAGAACAAGTTTTGCGATCACCTACTTCCACTTTACTGCAATAAAATTAAATCAAATACTTTGAAATGAACACATTTCATTTTTAAACTGTCTCAAGTTTCTTTGAAAATCGCAACAGGACCGGCCTTGTTATTTCAAACAAAAATTTTTATTTTTATCCGAGTTCCGGGCTCTATTCAATTGGCTCTATGTTAAAGAATACTCTTTAATAATCCAAGCTTTCCAAAATTTATTGTTTTCTTTTTCAAGGAATTATTGTAAGAGGTAAATAAAAAATTAAACAAGATATATATAGTAAATTTTTACCTCCTAGTCCGTTTGGTATGTACTTACATTTTTTGTTTGATTTCTTATCTCACTAGCAAATTACTTCGAATGTAAAATAAAATTTCGACTATTTTTAATATATTTTTAACGTATTGGAATACAAAAATTTTAATGTGTTAGTATTACATATTCCCGGGAGGTAAAAATTTACTATACGTAATTTTATATTTACCCAATCTCACAAAATTACATCAAATCTTACTAACAATAAAAAGGGATAGAATTAAAAGTCATAGAATTCATAGTAAAGTAAACAGCACTGAAATTTACTACACTAAAATTGAAAAACAGTTAGCTTAACGCTTTCCGTCACATTGTAGTTGAATACACCGATTTCTCTACTTTTTATTGACTTATTTGAGAGTGTCCACCTCTATTCTGGATCTAATTCCTACAAATATTCGGAATAATACATATACTGCCATCTACGCGTTAAAATCCGAACTTGATAAATATTTAAAGATGGCAGAAAACACGTGGTCGTTATCGTGACAGTACATGTTATGTTTGTTTATATTATTTTGAAGGTGTGTGTTTTGTTCCGAGTGGAGAGCAGGAAGAAAGAAAAATCGAACAAGAAGACATTTCGGAGGTAATGAGACAAAATAACTATAATGAGGAACAAGATATGGATGTTGTAGAGTTGGACGAAACTGTTGATGTCCAGATTGGTGTTTCAGTAACCACCGACGTTCCAATGACTGATGATACCATAAAAAAGGAAAACAACTGAAACCGAAAACAGAAAAAGATATAAGAATCGACACATTTATGTGTTTATGTCCTAACTCATATTCCTTTCAGTCACAATGTATTCAATTGAATACATGTTATAACTTAAAAACCAGATACTAAAAAAAATTGTGAATATTACCAAAAATATGTAAAATATACCTTGTCTAGTAAAAATATGATTGCACGTCATCAAAGTGAACAAATCCCTCTGTTCGTTTGACTTTCTGTTCGTTTGCTACTGTCAATCAGTATGTTTATTCTCTGTAAACTTGGTAAATATAGAAATTTGTATGCAGCAAGTTATTACAAAAAATAAATAAATGCTTTAAGAAAGGTTTCGTAATTGATTTTATATCAAAAGGTTCAAAGGAAACTCAAAGTCTATCCCACAACTGTTTTATTAATTGTTGCAACTAGTTTCGGTCCTATAGGACCACCATCAGGCTGAAATAATTACAAAATAATAGAAAGAGGATCTTAAAATTACTTTTATATCAAGTTACACTTCCTTACAAATTGATAACAATAATGAACTGATAATACAGATAATAGGGAAAGTTACAATCAAATGTCAAACCATATCAAAATAATAAACATGAATAATAATATAAAAATACAAAATATTGTTCAAACAATTAAGTAAACTGAAATAATATAATAAAGTTAACATTGTTAAAATTGAGTCTACATTAAACATTTAAGAGTTAGAAAATGATAAATTTTCAAAGATATCTATAAATTTATAATTATTACTGACAGGATGAGACCAATTCAAAAAACATTTCACAAAAACCTCGTCTAATACTAAATTTCCATTCAAGATAAATTGATGAGGAAATTCCTTATCAAACGTAATGTAATGTGTGAGATATGGATAGCTTACAAGATTTTATATCAAATACAACTCGTGAGCTTATAAAATATAAACTTTATACGAACATAACTCGAGCTAAAATATTTTAAATGTTGGCAAAATTGCGCTCTCTTGCCACGTTCAAAAATGGTGTAGTATTGTAGTCAAATAAAAAGAAGTATATATTAGAGAAACTTCGTTTGACATTTTCTAGATTCTAATACTATTTTAAATGCTTGGCACTGGACAATGTATAATCATTCTGTTATAGTGGCAAACATTAGATTTTTTCTTACTGGAAAAAAATGCGTGACCGGAAGGCTTAAAAATAAAAAATAATCACTGTCAGCGTGCCGGCTCTGAAACTAAAAACTTCAATAAACTTTTATCGTATTTATTTATATTGTTTTTCTTAATTGATATCATTCTGCTACTTTCTATATTGGGTTGGGTTGCTTGTAATCGTAAACATTAATTTACTCAGTTAACACAATCAGGTTACAGATTTATAAATTGATATCAACTTTTTCGTACCAAGATTTTATTGTAACTGTCATCTTATAAAGTCAATTCAATAAATAAGAAACGTGTCAAAAATATTTATATGATAAATAAATTATAAGAATTTGTCCGTCGGTTTGCGAGTTAAATAATTTATTTTGCGTTCATGCACTCAAAGATATTTATTTGTATCTGTACGAACCGATTTCGTTATAAAAATAAGAGTTTAACCAAAAGAAACATTGTAAAAGTTATAATAATATGGTCTTATCAGATTATTTAAGACTTTCCAATCAGTAATCGTAAATGTGACAAAGTAGACCTTTCTGTATAAATATTGCACAAATACACTCTAACCAAACCCATCCCTTTCAGAATGCATCCCTCCAATTTGAGGTCTATTTTTTAATAAACTCTTGCTTAAAATCATTGTTTTGATATAAGTAAACATCATTTTGCCACAAGAGTTTTTAAAAAACCATTATTTCTAAATATTCTTTTGGACATATTATGTGTATTATTTTTGTACGCAATTTTCTGAAATTTAAAAATATCCACTTCATTTTTAAAAGCACAAATTTTCATTGTGGAAACGTAATTCAAACTATGTATATACGAAAATAACTCAGCTAAGAACTTGCTTCATTTGTTAAGACATCAAGTTCTGTGATAAGTATCTCCTAATATATGAATTATTTAATTAATTTATGAATCAGTGATTTAAATACCATAAATCGTAGTCCAATAATATTTATTTTTAAAATAATTTGATTTATTTTAAAACCCATTAAATCTATCACCCGCTGATTCACAACGACTCATTATTATCGGATACGTGTATTCGTATGCTTCCCATGTTGGATGCCAGAAATTCTCATACCGCTCAAATTCTATTTTTCATTAGGTAGTGACAATGTTTTTGAAAAGAAATTGATACACGCTGGGTCTGAAAGTGACTTGTGTTTCGTTAATAATTAACTTCGTCATTAATTATGAATTCTAAAAGAATTTTATGATATATTATGAACAACTACACCTAAATTAAAATAATTTTTTAATAAAGTTCTGTTTTTACACTACAGGAAGATTAGAATATACGACCAGCTTCATACAATTTATGGCAAGATTTAAAAGGGAAACACATTTAGAAAATGTAAATTTATTATAAGATGATAGGTGGTACTTATAAGATGGTTAGATATTTTTATAATTAAATTTATTGTACCAACCCTACCTAACCTTACTTTGAGAAGTTCATCGTATTGGGAACACTAGTTGTAAGTCACCCTGTAACTTTTTTTGTGTGCACTGTTGTATAACAGGTCGGCTGAAAAGTCCCCGGTCTACCGTAGTAAAACACAATATTTTGACAAAATTCATTTTTTTTTATTCAACATAGTTGCCTTCAAGGGCGATACAGCGATTATAGCGACCTTCCAACTTTTCGATACCATTTTTGTAGTACTCCTTCGGTTTGTCCTCAAAATAGGCTTCAGTTTCGGCGATTACCTCAGTATCAGAGCCAAATTTTTTTCCTGCGAGCATTCTCTTCAGGTCAGAGAAAAGGAAAAAGTCGCTGGGGGCTAGATCTGGAGAATACGGTGGGTGAGGAAGCAATTCGAAGCCCAATTCATGCAATTTTGCCATCGTTTTCGATTATTTGTGACACGGTGCATTGTCTTGATGAAACAACACTTTTTTTCTTCTTCATATGGGGCCGTTTTTTCGCGATTTCGGTCTTCAATCGCTCCAATAATGCACAGTAATAGTCGCTGTTGATTGTTTTTCCCTTTTCCAAATAGTCGATGAACAATATACCGTGTGTATCCCAAAAAACTGAAGCCATAACTTTGCCAGCTGACTGTTGAGTCTTTCCACGCTTTGGTGGCGGTTCACCGGCCGCAGTCCACTCAGCTGACTGTCGATTGGACTCAGGCGTGTAGTGATGGAGCCAAGTTTCATCCATAGTCACATATCGACGCAAAAAATCGGGTTTATTACGACTTAACAGCTGCAAACACTGCTCATGCAGAATCATCAATTCGTTGCTGTTTTTGGTCGATTGTGAGCACGCGCGGCACCCATTTCGCACAGAGCTTCCGCATACCCAAATATTCGTAACGATATGTCCAACACGTTCCTTAGATATCTTTAGAGTGCCAACTATCTCGATCATATTCACTTTACGGTCACTCAAAATCATTTTGTGGATTTTTTTGACATTTTCGTCGGTAACCACCTCTTTTGGGCGTCCACTGCGTTCACCGTCTTCGGTGCTCATTTCACCACGCTTGAATTTTGCGTACCAGTCAATGATTGTTGATTTTCCTGGCGCAGAGTCCGGAAACTCATTATCAAGCCAAGCTTTTGCTTCAACTGTATTTTTTCCTTTCAAATAACAATATTTTTTTCCATCTTTTTGAAAATAACAAAAGTTGCTTCACTAAAAATGCAATATCTCACAAACTAATAGTCCGACAGCTGTCAAATTTTTACACGAATCTTTTGAAGGTTGATACTATCTAAAAATGAAATGGATTTAATTCTAGTGTCGTCATCTATAGGTCAGACCGGGGACTTTTCAGCCGACCTGTTAGGTAAGTGGGGTTCAATCAACATATTTTTGACTCCAGAATCTGTAGTATAATTTATGACCATTCTTTTCGGGACACCCTGTATAAAAAACTGTAAACGTGGAAGTTTTGTTTAAACGTCCATTCCCTAATGTTTATAATTTAATTTTATACGTTTTCAACTAAAGAAATACATAAATTACAGATTTTTTTGTTGAAATAAAGATAAAATAATAAAAAAAAGGTGAAAGGTAATGGAAGATGTATTTACATAGTAAACAACCAATATTAAAACATCTTCTTTATCATTTTAACTATTATTTGTTCACTTTTATGCTTCTCGTCCAAAGAATAAACCCATTGCAGTAACAACTTACAACACGCAGGAAGAAAAGGTAGCCCATAATTTTAACTGATAGTAAACTGCAATTAACGGTAATGAAGTTCAGTTGCATACTACATAGGGGCATACAATTATAATTGCAGATATTAGTCAGAACATTTCAACCATGAACCCGGTCAGTTTATCAGATTAAGGTGTAACTAAAACAACTTAAGGATAGGCATTTTCTGTAAGAAATATAAATGAAATTAAGTCAATTGCCTAGTTTACTAATGGTCCACCCTGTATACATGAATATAATTTTAAAATATTCTATTTTAATCACCCTTGACTACCTTTTCAATAAATCTGTAGTTTATACACAATAAGAGTTATAGAACAACGAGGTTTGCCGCACCCTGTATATTAACTTTGCTATCGTTTTTTAAGCCATGTAGAATTTTTATATTAAGGTTAAGGTATAACAAATAAAAATAGTGAATTAAAAGTAATTGATATCATTGAGTAAACGCCAACGCAAGTTTCATAAAGTTGACCAGAGTATATTCAGTATATCCCTGTAAGTGAATTTCCATTACTTAGTAGTGCCGTTATCCATCGCCCGCTAATAAGAATTATTTTCAACTTTCAACGAAGAATTAGACGAGACAATATTCGCAAAAAATGCTCGCGTGTTGCATAAATTCAAGGCGTGGTCTGTGCCCGAGCCGAGTTTGCTACTCTACAACTACCGGGTCACTTCTTGTTGTAGGCAAACCACAGATGAAATTAATGATTTTTATAAGACAGCGACTCGTTCATCTATATAGATAGATGTAGATGCAGCTGAAGACCGTTAGTTTGATCTGATAAGTGACCTTTCTCCGGTCTCTCGGCTATCACTGCACTGAAGCGGAACATATAGGAAATGATTAAACATATTTAGTCCATTCAAAACATTTGGAGTTTTTTTTTCTAATCTGTAGAGGGAGGGCGAAATTTATGAGTTGAAAGACCTTTTACAAGAGCAATTTAATGTCATTTTATTTTGTCAAATTTGTTTATTAATTAATAAAAAATGTAGATTGAAATTGTAACAAAAATATCCAACTTTTCACTCACGTAGTAGTAAATAGTACTAGAGATTTTTTTAATTTGGATAAATTTATTTTTTTCATACAGTAAAGGGCCATTTCAGGGACTCGTTTGAGTCCAGGAAATAGCACTTTACAATACCCTTGTACTTTACTGTACTCTACAATTCTCCCAATGTTTAAAATAATAAATGAATCAACATAAACTAAGCTTTTATTCTAGGTTTGGAAGATTGACATTAATTGTGCAACTGCTGTTGCCAGCAATATATATTAATGGAGTTATTGATGGATTTACAGTGTTTTCTTTAATGGCGGAAGACGTGTGGCTCTGATGTAGCACTTCAACAAAAGTTTCGACCTTTTGGATCATTCTTGCAATCTTGTTTTTGCCTTCTATCGATTCTTTTATATACTTTTCTGCAACTAAAGAACTTTTCCATCCACCGTGTTGTTTTAGAATTATAAGGTCAGCTCCAGCATTGGCCAACAACGTTGAGGATGTCCTCCTGAAGCAATGACCTGTATACTTTTCTGGTAGGTCTAGTTGTAAGAACTCCGCTATTTTCTTAGGTGCTCTGCAAACAGTATGTATACCAGCTCTTTGAGACAGACATTTTCCTTGTCTATAACCAACCAAAAGAGCTTTCACGGAGACGTGTTGCCGTAAATTCAAGTATTTTCTAAACATATCCAAATAGTGAACCTCATCACTGTTAATCACAGTAAAAGCTCGTCTTATATGCGTTTTTGTCTGGTTAATCTTAACTAATAGCTGAGTACCCTATCCTCCACATCACTAGCTTCTAAATTATAGATTTCTTCCCTTCGGCAACCTCCAGCAACTCCAAGTAATGCTATCATTTTGAGTAATAGATATTCTTTATCTGGAGCGTCCCTCATGAAGCTTTTAATTTGTTCCTTTGTCAGCAGCTTCGATTGGTTTAGCTGATGGTATACATTTTGTTTTTTTCAAAAAAGCTATCAACTTTGGGAAACTTGATATGTTGAAATTCTCATTAACCATAACCATTGATTTTACCATCGAGTATTTGGACCATAATGAAGAAGGGTTGAATGTTTTTGACTGAAAATTTAAACTGTTGAAAAGAATATTCTTTAAGAAAACTGTTCTTACCACATCCAAAAAGTAAGCCAACATCACATTTTCATCAGCACTACTTTTCAAATTGTGTTTTTCACGCCAATTGCAAATCAGCGCATATTCTTTTTCATATCTTTTCGCAGACTTCACTGGAATGATTTGCCCTATCGCTTCCGCAGTTTTCTCAGCAAATTCATCTAGTTTCAGATCCATTTTCTCCACAGATAATTCGTGTGTGCAGAAAAATTCAATATGTCTGCCTTTATTAACATTGTTACTTGATAACCGCTGGTCATTTTTTATTTATAAAGCAAATCAACCATGTTAAAAATAAATCAAGTAATATGTAATATTTTTAAAACTTTTAATTTCTTTAGTTTGTTTAGGAAATATTTGTTGCCGTGATATTTTATCTTCTGTCTTATCAATTAATTTATTTATCAAATGTATGGGATAGCCATTAGATGTAGCTATTTGTTTTATGATTTCAATTTCTTTATCAAAGTTATTTTTATTCATTGGAAATGAACTTTGATAAAGAAATTCAGATTTTTAAACCAGTTATATGTATATAAGAAAAGTTTATATAAAAAGTAGCTTCTAAATAAGACATCTTAAAACATAAATTGGATCTAAACCTTCAAATATGTTTTTTTTTGTACGTTAGGTAGGCAAACCGACGTGAATAATTGCTCATCGATTATTATTTGCTACACGCAAATACAGAGCACTATTGATAGATTTGTGTTTGTTTTATGTTTCAATAACTGATTACAATATTTAAGTTGATACAAAATCGATAAACAAGTCTATGCAAGTTTGTTTCAAGAATAAGTTTGTTCATCTAAAAGTATTAAATGAAAATAGAAAAATAATTGATTATTAATCTATACTAGAAATTTTAACAAAAATACAATTAAATGTAGGTAACTAAATGTAGATTAAAAAGAATATTGAACAATATTTAGGTTTAATAAAATATACAGGGTGTTTCTTAAGTAATCTAAAATATTATATGGGGCGCTTCGTTACTCAATTTTAAGACGAAAAGTTCATATAAACATGTGTGATAGGTGTTGTCGTTTATGAGATACAGGGTGTTGTACGTGAAATTAATTTTTCTTGGTGACGCTACTGATTTATATTTTTTTATTCTTTTATTACAAGCAACATGTGTTAAACATAAAGAAAAAATAATACATTTCAGAGCAAATGTTTAGAATGTCCACCTCCAGCTAAAATGCAAGAATCCGCTCGATGTCTAATGGATTGTCGAATACGTTCGAAGATACCAGGATTGTTACGAATAACATTACAACCGTCTATGATATGATTTTGAAGATCTTGTACGTTTAATATCAGTGTTGTGTAAACAAGCGATTTCAAATATCCCCACACACAAAAATCTAGAGGATTGTGTCCAGGTGATCTAGGGGGCCACGGGTGTGGAGATCCTCGTCCGATTCAATGGCCTGGAAAAACAATTTAAAAACTCGCGTACAATCACTGAAAAATGTGGAGGAGCTCCGTCATGCATGAACCACATGCGCCTTCTAATAATAATAGGTACATCTTCCAAAAGAAGTGGAAGTTCATTTTCTAGAAAATGTTGGTATGTCTCACCGGTTAACCGTACAGAAAGGAAAAATGGTCCAATTAAATAATCATCGATGATGCCAAGCCAAACATTGACCGAAAATGTTTGTTGAAATCGTTTTACACTTATGGTATGTGGATTTACATCTGCCCATATGTGGTCATTATGAAAATTCATAATCCCATGTCTAGAAAAGTTGGCTTCATCCGTAAATAGAATATTGGCCACAAAATTCGGATTGTTCGCGATTTCACGTAAAATCCATTGACAATACTGTATGCGTAATGGATAGTCAGTAGGTAACAAATGTTGAACACGTTGAACGTGATATGGATACAATAAATTATCTTTTAGAATATTCCAAACAGTTTTGTTACTAACATTTACTTCATCTGCAACTTTTCTTGTACTCGTTTCTGGATGTTGGTCAATAATTTGAAGAATCTGGTTTTCCAATTGGGGATTTCTCACAGTTCTGGGTCGTCCAATAATATTCTTCGATTTAGCAAAAGTTCCAGTTTCTTGTAAAAGAATATGTAACTTGTAAACGTATCTGAACATGGTAAACGATTATTTGGATAACGCTGGGCATACGTACGTCTAGCTTCTAAGGCATTACCATTCGCTAATCCGTACAAAAAATGCATATTAGCCATTTCAACATTAGTAAACACTGGCATAGTTATTAACTAAACACAGAGTCAACCAAATAAAAATGTACGATTTTTGCGTTGGTTTTCAAATTTGACACTTGTCAACATTATTTCAAAGGCCACTTAGACTAAGCATGTTTTTGCGTATTACTTCTAAAAACCAGTAGCGTCACCGGGAAAAATTAATTTCACGTACAATCAGAACTGACTTATTACAATAAATTCAACACTCTGTATCTCATAAACGACAACACCTATCACACATGTTTATATGAACTTTTCGTCTTAAAATTGAGTAACGAAGCGCCCCATATAATTAATTAATATTAGATTATTTGCAATTTAAAATAAATATTTTAGATTACTTAGGAAACACCCTGTATAAGAAGGTAAACTAATTTAAGAAACTAAGAATATGCCGACTATAATAATATTTGTAAATAAATAAACCCCCCAGTTATTATTAATGACCGCCGGACCTGAGTAACGAATCAAGGCGAAAAAAAAGCAACTCTCTGTACACACCCACAATCTATAAACTAAGCGTTACCGTGGATTTTTTTCTATTCTTTGAAGCCTGCCAGACGCGTTCGTATTATAATGCCGCCCCTGCAAGCTACTTTCAATTGTGGGCCACCAACAAATCACCGTTTGGTATATGAGACTTAAACCATATTTAATCATAATCGGATGCAGACAATGAAAGATGACCTATAAATATTATTTTAAGGATGTATATATAAGGTAAAATTTGTAGTATAATATACATTTAATTTTTTGGTATTTAATTTTTACGTAGAAATGTCGATGCCGAATCAATTCTACAATTGTAATTTACTCAAGAAAATGAGGCTTCAAAATGTCAAAGTACTTATATTGTGATTGTTATTATATTTCGTATATAACGAAACATAAAAATAACATATAACTATCATTCGATTCTTATTTATTATGAAATGTATGAACAATGTAATTCAAAAATAAGTAGTCACATTTTTTACGTATCTATATAAATTTCAATTTTTTAAAACCACTTTTAGGTTAGAACTTTGAAAATGTATGTGATCTATGATTTTATTCCTAAATAGTGCTGCGTTGCCGTATTTGCAGATCCAAGATGGTGGGCGAACTAAGTTAAACAATAAAATATTAAAAGTTAACCACAATATCTCGTCAACAACGTAGGAAACATTGGTTTCTTTCGGTGGAAAAATAGTTAAAATAGCTAAAAATCAATTTTTTTTAGAAAAACTTTAACTGTAATACAATGAGGGCCAGTTTCATACACGCTTGTTTTATGTTACTTAACAATGTGTTTAACCTTGTGTTAAATTTTCTGTCGTTGCATAAACGCTTGTCACATATTTGATATAATGTTACTTAACAATGTGTCAAATAGTTATGCAACTAAATTAATTAATTTAACACACAGTTAACATAATGTTAACTAACAAGGTGATAACAAAGTTTTAACAAGCGTTTATGCAACCGGCTCTTAGTATTTTAATATTTTAAGTGAATTTTGTCAACATGGTATTGAACGAGACTTTATTTTTTAAATAATTTTTTTATTTTTTTTTAATTTTGTATTTATTTTATACATGTAGGTTATATTTGTTCGCTAAAACCAAACTCTTTGCTATAAATTTCTTTTTTAAGAAGCAATTATTATAATTATAATCTTTAAAATTATCGGTTAGGTCTTGTTGCAATCGATACAGCGTGATAAACTTTATCATATATATTTCAAATTTAGTGAATTGTTCACACTTCGATATTCTTTACATACATCTTTATAAAAAATAAAATAAAAGGGATCAAGCAGACGACGAGATTGAAAGGTTGTTGAATTTTGAAAAGCTACAGAAAAAAGTTCAGAAAATAAATGTATATTTTTCAAATATACATTTTCCATATATGCGACTCTAATAATAGGTGGATTCATGACCCATTTTAAGTTTAAATTACCCCTTTAACTTTCTTTGTAGAAAGAAAAAGTGTACCCTGATATTAAGTTATTGTAAAGATCAGCATGATATAGTTTTTTCCTGGTTTTTCTATATCATGGCACAGTTATACTGATCTTAGAGGGAATTACATCCAGGATAATCCATTAGGGCTCATAACATCTAGGCTTTAATATTGTTATGTCTTATTACTTCCATAGCCTTAATACTACCTAATCATTATTAGGTACCTAGTTACAAACAAACAAAATGTAACTTGAATATGTCAATCTGATGATGCTTATTCTAGTGAAACGGTTGTCATTGAGTTTAAAAGTTTCTGGCCTAGGCCGGGAATATTTTTCTCGTACAGTACGGGAATGTTCGTTGGCTAGCAATGAACTATTGTACCAGATTAGTGTACTTTGGGGTTAGAAATTGATCCGAGAACATAGCCATTTCCAAGCGATTTTAGAAAAACGATTTTACGTTGTGCTTGTGTTGCCAATCCATAAGTTTTTGATAGACAGCAGAGCTTTTTCTAATATCTCCGGAGTAGTGCTCATAATGTCATCATTTTCACTACTAGAAGACACTTTTGTAGGTGAAGTTGAGGAAATGTTCTTTGGTATACAAAACTTAACAGTGTAAATGACATGACGTTTATTTCCACAACATACTATGAGAAAATGATACTTATTTTTGAGAAATTGTATAATTAGTTGCCGAAATTTAAGGGCATTACTCTTTTAATTTAAACGGAATGTCTCTAATATTAATAGTTTTTTAACTTTAACGCTTTTTTATTTACTAAAAGTTTTCTTATCTAAACGCACGTGTATGTTATGAGATCCATTTTGAACATCTACTTCATTGACATTCATATTTTTTACGTTATGAACAATTAAATATTACATATCGGATATTTTATTTATTTGATGTTGATTTTTGCAATTTTAAAAACAATTCCATTTTTGGATAGAGAATGAAGAGACTTTTCAAAGGATACATCACAAGCCCATTTAAAAAATTAGTGGTCGTAAATGTTACTCAAAGGGGGTTGAAGGTAGGGATCAAATTTTAACTTTAAGAAATGTCTAATTATAATTAAAATTTAACGTGTTTCGGGATTTTCTATAAATATGTGCAGTGACCGAAATAATGAATTTATTTCACTGTATCTACAATAAAGCACGAGATTATTCATTTTTCAGTTTACAATTTGCAAAGGATGATTACAGCCTTACTAATAAACGGAGTATAAATATTTATACCGAGAATAAATTCGGAATATACAAAATGTCTACTAATAAATATGGAATAACTTATACTCGGAATAAAAACTCGGTATAAAGTTAAACCTACCCTAAGCCTTGTTTAAGTGTAGTATAACCTATGTTTGCGATAAGGTGTAGAAGATGTACAAGAAAAAGAAAAGTTTTTAAAGAAAGAATATACCCATTTACAATATACTCTAATAAAGAGATTTTTAATTTATGTTTTGCTAGAAATAAGTAAAAAGTGATCAGTTAAAGACATTTTTATAATAAAACCTGCAAGGTAAGGTAAATTTCGACCAATTCCACAAAGAGCTTTTCTCAAACAAAATTTTATAAATTATATAGCAAAAAAATCTAAAATAATTCGTAATCATTCGTGGTGTAATGTTTTACGCACTCGCCTCTCACGCAGCTGCTGCGGGTTCGATTCCCGACGACAACAAACTTCTTTATTTTTTTAATAGTCATACCAAGCTATAGTTATACCAAACTTATACTTAGAATAGCTATTCTAAGTTTAAATAAGGAATAACCTAAGAATAAGAGATTTTTATTAGAAACAGTGTTATTGTTTAATTTAATGACAAAAAAGTAAAAAAAAAATCTAGGAAATAAAATGAACATATAATAAAACCATGGAAGGAAGGCAAAAACGTCGAATTATACAAAGTGTACTTTTTAGTCTGATTATATATACAACCAAATAACATGTATAACAACAAAACTGGTATGATAAACGAGTAGGTACGTGTGCTCGCGAGCTAGCAAAGGAGCGGGCATCTAAGCGAGATCGGTCAAGTGGAAACGGCTTTATCACTGCCGGCTATCTGCACGCCATCGCCATCGCCAGCACGGTGCTGGCTGGCTGGCCGTACAGATATCGGTTCGCAGCAACAAATAACTTGGCTGCCGGCCAGGAAGTAACAGACTGCTGAAATCCTATTTATTTAAAAGGTCGTCCGTTTTTTAAGTGCATATCGATGGAGATATTTCGAAAATGATCAACTTGAAAACAAATAATTTACAAAACGTTATATTCGCACATCCTTTTAAGGAAAAGAGATTAATATAAAGAAGCATTAAGCAGTGGCGTCTCTTTAAAAACCACATAGATCTAAATTCAACCATTTTTTCAAGAGTACAGATTCATTAAGATATTAGTTTATTAATTAATTAACTTTGTAACATAACATGTCTAGCGCCATATGCTACCTTTCCTTATAGTTTACCGTCCTAACCTTGCCTTAAAATAAGAACGCATCGTTTTCTTCCTTTGCGTCAGACGAAACCCTTAGTAGCAAGTTATCTGCAGAATTTCGAAATATGGTGCTACAGAAGAATATTGAAAATTCAGTGGGTTCAAAGGATTACCAATGCAGAGGCGATACGACAATTAAATAAAGAAATTATGAACAGTATAAAAAGAAGAAAACTGGAATAATTGGGTCACACAATGCGAGGAAAAAAATATGAGCTGCTGAAAATTATTATGCAAGGAAGGATCCAAGGAAGAAGAAGTGTGATTTTTTCCTGTTTCCGAAGATCAAATCTGCCTTTAAAGGAGTCGATGGAAGAGGTGAATTGAAAATCGCCGGAGCTCCTAAATGCTCTTACAAAAAAAGACTTCCAGCATTGCTTTGACCAATGGAAAAAACGAATTGTAGAATAATTTTTAAAATAAAACTCTTTTTCATAAGCAGTCTCGTTATTTAATAGCCAGACCTCGTATAAGTGAAAATTTCCGCCACTGTAGTTTAATATAAACAATTTACGATAAAAATCATTTAGTTTTTTATCTGATAGGAAATATGAATACTTATATTTTACTATAAATGAATTTTTTACTTTTTCTTTTGGGTAATTTGTAAAACATACCCTGCGTTTTTCTTGTAAAAGGAAACTTCGTCTCTTGATAGCTATTTATGTATCAAGGGCATTGTAAGGACGATAATGCCCGGAAGATGGAAATCGTAGCCCGAGGGCTAGGTTTCCGCCTGATGGGTGTTAGAGTCTAACAATGCCCGTGGTGCATACAATGCTTTATGTTTTACCTAAAAATTGATTTTTATGAACAAAAATAATTCTACAGAAATTTATCAAGTGACTTGCAGTGATTATTTAAGTTTGACTTTGATGTTTCTGTCAATTAGTCAGTTGGCATTTTTTGTTTAAATACTTATTTGCTTAAAATGGAAGAAATTCCACAAAATATAAGAGAAAAGGCCATAAAAACGACCGAAAATCTTTTGCCAAGGCAACAGGGAGTATGGCATATTTGGTATTTGGAAAGATGCCAACGCAATTGTTCAAATAACCGAAACCGTTCTAATGGCATATTTTCAGGAACTGGTGAGTTATTGATTTTATTTTAATAGGTACAGTCCAAACTCTCTCTGGACCAAGTATTCTACCCTAAGATCTACGTTAATGGTCTATAAAAATATAGACATCTCGAAACACCACTCTCATATCTTTTTTAAAAGTTAAGTCGAAAGGATATGTTCCGAAGAAATCTAAAGTTTTGGAAGTTGAACAAATAATGAAATTTATTAATAAGGCTCCTGTTGATATCTACTTGGTACACAAAGTCATACTGGTGATGGGTGTTTTTGGAGGTTTAAGACAAGATGAGTTGGTCAAAATGACCATTGATGATATTGAAGATAGAGAAACGGTCTTGGTTATTGATATCTACTTGGTACACAAAGTCATACTGGTAATGGGTGTTTTTGGAGGTTTAAGACGAGATGATAGTTGGTCAAAATGACCATTGATGATATTGAAGATAGAGAAACGGTCTTGGTTATAAAGGTACCAGAAACTAAAACTTCAACTTCAAAATGTTTTACTATCATTGAAGAAGATTTAGGCGCTTTAAATTTAATAAAAAAGTACGCAGCATTAAGACCAGCTGGAATAAAGGAGCGAAGATGCTTTCTTACCAATAGAAAGAGTCGCTGTACAGTACAACCTGTTGGAAAAATACCATAGGAATCGTCCCAACATTGATCGCAAAATTTTTAAAACTGGATAATGCAGAAGCTTGTACCACAGACCACACATAATCAAAAGACTGCGCTCTCTCATTAATATTTTGGCTTTTTTAATTGTGCTGCCATCTGTAGTTGTCATGACATATTAAGAAAGATAGTTAAGCAGAAACATCCTAAGCCCAATATAACAATTTTAGGTGTTTGGCCCTTTTTAAAGTAGAAAATACTTTAAAAATGGTGAAATGCCAATAACCTAAAATAATTGTTACCTCTGGCTTGAAATAATTTTAAGAAGTTTTTGGTTAATAAATAAAACAAGATATTAAAAAGAACACATTTTATTTAATCTTGTAATCGATATTTTTCAGCAATTCTTTTTTTAAATTGTATTTTAATATAAACCGAGGCAGCACTTCTATTATCGAATTATTTTCTTTCATCCGCAGGAATATAATGCCTTTAAATATTTTAAACAAAATTGAAGATATTTATTTTGATTTGTTATAAAATGAATGAAACTTTTAATATAACTAACCTTTGGACTTTTCTGTTAGTATACTGGGGGATACAACAACGAACAAATCCAATCTTATAATTATTATTGTCAAAAACACAAAAACAAAATAACACAACTCTACAACAAAACAACAAACAAAATCGTGTCTACAGACCATTTGCAGACATAAACAACGTAAACAATGGCCGAAAAATTGACAATTGATCACAGATCACAGAATTTTGGCACAGAAATTGACAAACAGCTTAAACAATCTTACCATTTCATTTGTGCTGCCAACATAAAATTTCAGTTATTTACGGAAACAGTGCCATCTTTAACAAAAATCTTTACTATGCCTTCAATCATAACCCATGACAACTACAGATGTCGCTGTATAACGTGTACAGCTTTTTTCACGAGTAAGTTTCCACAACCTGCTTATACCGGCCACTGTTTGCGTCGCACATCGTCAACTTTATTTATTGAGGCAGGTGTTTCGTTTGAAATGCTAAAACAACATGGGAAATGGAAAAGCTCTTCAGTAGCTGAAGGATATATAGAAGAAAGTATTTCATCCAAAAGTAAAGTAGTCAAAATGATTGCCCAATTCAGTTAATTCCGAGGTTAATTCCGTATCGATTATTGAAAATTCTTTAATGGACAATTTACAAACTATACAAAATAGCGTTAGTGCTGCCACCTCTGCCATCACAAAAAACACCGACCGTTCTATAGTGGGATCAGCTACATTTTCCGGGACATTTCAAAATTGTAATTTTTAGTATTTAAAGAAACATTATTTTTTCTATAAAATGGATTTTTATTCTTTATTATGAGAGAAATAAAATTGGATAAGCAATAAAATTTCCGGGCATTATCATAATGCCCGCTTATAATGCCCATTATATATAGTGTTATGTTTGTCTGCGTATGTATGATTTTTATATATTATAATGAATCTAAATTTATATGAATAATTGATTTTATTACAGACACTAACATAACTTTCTACTTATTAAACTAATAATGTCTCTCTTTCTCAGGGTTCTGTGGGTTCATAGGCTCTATGTATTATGATTTATTATTATTTTACTATTTTAATTACTATATCAATTGTTAATTTATTTTATTATTATTATTATGTTCAAAAATAAAAATTTCTAATTATTAAATTTACTAGTATATGAAAAACAGATCAATCAAATTCAATGTAGTGTTTTATTACATAAATGTTTCAAAAAAAACACATATTTCATTATACAAATACAAATTCAAATTGTTTAAATGTTCTTTCATACATCACACATTCACGCTAATGAAACTAATCCTATAACAGTTAAGTATGCAACTCACATTAGGTACACTATGAGTGAGTTTTAAGTTTTACAGTTGGTAGTCTTCTCTATAATTACAGTTACACAAAATGGACGATAGATTACTAAACGTTATTGAAAATTTAGTTTCTCACGCACTGGTAAGTTTATTTAACAAGAATTCATTAAATACCTTTTTAATATTTCTCCTAATAGCGTTTAATACTGCCTCAATATTTTAAAACAATATGAATACCTTTATCTTGCTTTGTAGACTGTGGTAGACTGTCGTGGGGATCTCACGCCTTCCTCCCTCTTGGAATCCGGATCCACCTTTTACTTTAGGAACTTGTAAAAGGTAACTTACACTGGTCACAAATCACTATTTTACTATCTAATTACAATTTTAACAAATTTTATATATGATTTTTAATTAATCTGTTTCTAGCAACTTTTCTTAACAAAAAAACCTTTTATTCTCCAAAAAACCAAAACTCACTAACTCTTTTTCAAAAATCAATAACAACCACGATTTTCCTTTTTTTTTCTTATCTTAAAATTCGTTCTCTATATCTCTAATTATTCTTATATCATTCATTGTCCAATCAAATTCTTATGGTTGTTTATAAATAAATTTAATAATATCTAATAAAGCTTTGCTTTGAGAATAGGAAACATTACATCTTATATTTCTAAATTGAATTGTTTATTATTTAATTCATCTAAATTACGTTAACCCTTTTCTTCTGTCATAGTTGACATATCAAAACATCTCTTTGAAGCTACCCTATATCAGGTGACAATTGTTGTCACTGTCATTTAATCCATAACCCCATTATTTGTTTATTTTTCTTTATTTTTCAGATTGTATAATTAGATATAAACAAATTTCAGTGAAATTCTATAAGTACCACTTTTAAATAATTTGTTATAGGCACCATGAATGCATATTCGGATAATACATAGAAACCATCAACCTACTCATCTGTATGGTAAATCTTATATTATGTATCATTGATTTGTTGACAATTTTAATTTATGTAAATATAATTAAATTTTATTACTTTCCTTTATCTGTTTAAATTTAAATAAACTACCCTTCCTCTAATTAATTACTAAGATTTTCTTGTTAAATATTTTAATTTTCTAATAAGGCCATTTGATTACGTTACAATAGATAGGTAAAACATGAATTATCTTACACAAAAAATGACTACACAACTTTATTTTGAGACAAGTATATAAAAATAATGATTCTCTTTATCACTTACCACTACTTTTTGTTCCTTCTTAATTATTTCGAGCGGAGCTTGGATGCTTGGCTTTCCCAAATACCATTCATCTCTCGGATTATAGTCTCCTAAGAATCTGACCAATCTCGGAACATTAACGTAATTGTCATCATCGAAATGACAGAACCATCTGAAACAAAAACAAAAATAGTTCCAAATCTACGGTTTCAATAAATATCTTTTATTGATACGGTGAAGGCTGTTGACACGTTTATACTATGAGAGATTTCTAAATGTGTTCGCCCTTATTTACGATGTCGAGATATATAAAACGTTATATAGTATTTTATTGCATACATTTTATGACAGGTACCTTACCGAGTCATTTCAGTTTCATTAGGTGCACAGTTTGTTGTACAGATTTAACCGATTTATTCCTCCAATAATATCGATTAGAATATTTGCGATTATAAGTTGGAAGGTGCGGTAAAAATAGTGTGAATTTAACGATAAAAAACGTAAATTTAATTAAACATGTCTGCTTTTACAAGCAGGCTAGTAAATACATATTTGTAATCTAATTTTAATTATAATTCAATTGATCTTAAGATCTTAAGAAAATGCATTTTTTACCAACAGTAAAGGTTTTATTAAAATGAAGGTATATATAAAATTAAATTAAATTATGGTAATAATTTAATTGGTTTGGTTAAGAAAACATTTGGCGCCCAACGTGGAGCAATATTAAACAAATAGTGACGTTCATATTAATATCTAATGAGAATTCAGATAAAATAATAAAATTTTCTTTTTGATTATTAAAATATGGGATTTAAATAGTTATTTTTGTATCTAGTGCGCGAAATGTTACTTTGGTGATCGAGAACTAAAAAATAGTCGAGATCACCAAAGTATTTCGCGCATGAGATGCAAACAAAACTTTTTCTACAAACGCTTAGCTTAATATGAAAAAAAGTATTGAACTGGTTTGAACTGTTTTTCCAAATCAAGTAATTAGGTACTGTAACTATGGAAATTAAATTTGATTTTGTTGACAATTATTTCAAAGTGATAATTCTTGATAATTATTTCCATTATTTCGGATTTAATTCTTATTTGCGTCAATTTCGTGCGTGATATTTATAACTGTGAAATAATGGACAGATGCGGCCAATTCAGTAATTTCAAATCTCTTACCGGAGAAATCGAGGCGCCAGTTTGAAAATGCATATCAGCAATTTAAAGAGTGTTGTGAAGCAAATAAAGCCAGACAAGTATCCGAAAATGTGCTGTTGGCATATTTTGCAGAGAAGTCTAAGAAGCTGAAGTCTTCCATGTTATGGGCAATATATTCTATGTTGAAAGCAACACTCGATGTTAAAAAAAACGTGGATTTCAAGGAATTTACCAAGTTGGTTCCATATTTGAAAAAATTGTCAGTTGGAAACCATCTTAAGAAGTGTTGACTAGAGAGGAAGTTGAAGAATTCCTAAAAGAGGCAGATGATGAAACCTATTTGAAAAAATTGTCAGTTGGAAATCATCCTAAGAAATCTAAGGTGTTGACTAGAGAGGAAGTTGAAGAATTCCTAAAAGAGGCAGATGATGAAACCTATTTGTTACCTCTACGGCAGTGGATAGTCTTCCAACTCCCAAAACTAGGATATCCCGGGTTGAATGTGACTTATCTGGTTTGGGAATAAATATTGGTTCGTGCACTTGCTGCACCATTAATGTTAACATTGTAAATAATAAATAAAATCAGGTAGTGTTACATTTTCTCACAATTGGAAAGCCTTAATAACTATTGTTATACATTAATAAATAGATGATTTCTTGGATTTTTGCTTGATTGAGGAACATAAAGGTTAAAATATAAAAATCCCATGCAGTGTGCGAAGTAAGTATTTCGCACACTACTTCGCGCACTGTGTCATAGTAACAAAGAAAAATGAAAAAAAGGGTCACTTCGCATATTCTTGCCAATGCTCGAACCCTGTCATTTTTTGACGTTTGTAGAAAAAATGTATTAAAAGTTGTCTTAGGAGTCAGAAACTCAAGAAAATCAAACATACCCATTATTTTAATTAATAATCTACAATTGGACATTAATTTGTATAGTAAACCGGAAATGAGGGGTAAGCTTCAGCAAACAGATAAAACATAGGAAAGAGAACAAGAAGAAGCAATAAATTATACAAGAAACAAGAAGAAGATATATCTCCGAAGTATCGAGTATCTCCGAAGATGTCGAGTATTCGTGAAATGTTTGAAACCATTATTAAAAGTCAAAGGGATGGTAAACAACAAATGGAACAAATTTTTAAACAAGAATTAAGAAGAATATTTAAAGAAAAAGTTAGAAGCAAGGCTAGAAGCATTTAAGGAAGAATTATTAAATAGGTTACAAGAAGAAAAAAAAACAAATCAAATAAACAATATACGTTTAAAAACAGAGTAGAACTTTAAACAAAAATTAAAAAAGGTTCTTAAAAAAAGAACCGTACCAAACAATGTTTTTTATTTTTTTTTATTTCTAATGTGGATTTGATTTCCCGATATCTTATAAGTAGTTTTCTCAAATGTACAAATGCCACAAGAACTTACAGACTACAAAACTGCAGGAAACTGAGAAAAGTCGAGTTTAATTAAGTTTTTTTATCTATTTTTGTTTTCAGAAAGTTTCAAAATTAATTGCCTTTATATTTTTGTTGGAATCTAACTTAAAATATTGGCATAGGTGTGGTGGGTGTTTTATTCCTAATGGGATCTTCTTGTTCTTCTCTTTTGCGAAGAATTTATTGGTTTTCTATAGGGTGGAGTAGTTTAAAAAAGAACTTAAAGTACGTTTCACAATAATTCGTTGACTCCGGTACCTGACCTTAGGGGATTAGTAATGAAAGGTTATAAATTTCTCACTGTACAGTAAACATTAACAGATCCGTAATCCGGTTTTCAAAATAGATTTACATAAAACTTAGTAACATTTACTAAAACTTAAATTTATTTTGTAAAAAAAATCACGAAATTTTTTAAACAAATTTTAAGTTTATTTATTAAGTAATTGAAATTAAACAAAACTGTTGAAACTTACGTATACGTATATATCTTCCTGGACAAAAATAAATAATACCTTTCTGTAAATGTTCGAAGAAATATTAACCACCTTTTATTAGTAATCCCTTAAGAGCAGTTAAGAGCAGGTACCAAGTCAACGAATTATTGTGAAACGTACTTTACGTTTAACCTAAAAAACAGTACTACTTCTTGAGAAGAAATTTAAAATACTGCTATTCAATTATTCTAGTTTATACCTCGAAATAGCAGTGTCAAAGAGAATACCTGTGATCAATCAAAGTTGATGTAGGTAGGGAATAGGTGACCGTAGTCGCAGCAAAACGGTCACCTCAAGGAGGAGTATTTTAATTTTTTCTACTACTTGGTATCAAAACTACAAAAGAAAAGAACAACCCAGGCAGAATTCTGTTCACCAGAAGACATGGATACGTTCTGGCGCCGCTCCAACACTGAACAATATCAAAATAAAATTTTCCAAGAATATAAAGAGGCGATTTGTGACCATAGAATATTTAGAAAGACATCGTACTTGCAGCCGAAAATTAGCTTCTGGTAATACCAAACAATTATGAAGCCCATGGTAACATATAATTCATTTGTCTGGTGGTCAAAATTTCACCATAAATAGAATGTGCTGATTTGCAGAAAGTGCAACTGCTGGCTTATCTAGAAACATCAGGGTTAACGACAAAGTCACAATGCTGGTGGTTCTTCCTTTGTTGCAGTATTACATCATAAAGGAGGATGCACATGGTACCTTAAGAATACAACAAAAATAAAACCTAAAACCTGTTATTTGGTAGGTCATCCATGTATTAACTCAATTATGTTTACATTTGGTATTATTGTAAAAAAATTACTGCTCCAAATCAATCTAAACTAATTTTTTTAGAATTTTTAGTTATAATTAATTTGGTACCGCTTCGCTCGGCACGCAGAAACTTTACACCCCTATAACTAATTTAAATAAATATTTTATGAATTTTTACTGACCGTCTGCCCTCGGGACTATAGACACTTTTATTGCTTCGTTTAAATTTTTTATAAATAATAAGTAGTCAAGATTCAAAAAACGATTGCATATAAAAAGCTTTGGCTTAAAATTTTGCGCCTACACTCTTAAAAGCCATTTCGTTGAACTGTTATTCCCATGTGATCCATAAAACTATTTCCTTAAAAACCCGCTTTTTTTGAATTGAATAAACTGCTTGGTGGAATGCAACCGCGTGGTGGAATGGAATGTTCACGACAGAATAGTTAAAGATTTATGATTCCGAGATTTATAACGCTTTAAAGAACATTTCGGTATCAGTAAATTAATGACTGTGTTAAAAGTTACAAAAAAAATTTACGATACATCCAGATTTCTTTGCAACGCGTTACTAAGCCTATATTTTAATCAGTCGTAGAAAAAATTAATCGATCTCGAAATATTAAGAAACTTTCTACAGGTCCACTAGAAAAAAATGTTGTTATTAGCCACGTGTGGTCAATTCAATGATCAATTCCAAATTTAAATCCGTCCACTACTATCATTAAGAGTTGTCTCGAATAATCAAACTAATAAAACCAGCAGCAACTACATTAAAATTTTTTTTGATTTATATAGAGTTATTCAAACCACAGAACCAATTTCCTAGCTTGTAAATGAATACGTTTCTTAGTTGAAAAGCCGCTGCTGTCAGAAATATCTTTACATCCTTTGCATCATAAATATTTCGAACGATTATAATAAAGGTCAATTTTAGATGCCGGAGGGATACCAGGAGCAGTAGATAATGATGTATCACGTTGTCAGACTGAATTCTTATTATTTATATACAGGGAGATTCGGAAAATTTTATTTATTCTTCGCACATACAAAAATACTGAACAAAAGTTTTTACAAATCATAAGAAGGTCAATTTTTTTTCTTTTTTGGGTTATAATCTTATGTATATTTAATACTACTGTATAAGAGAGTTATAAGAGTAGAAAGTGTGTTCTTTACAGCCTGATGATGGTCTATTTTAGACCGAAACTAGTTGCAATAATTGTGCGTTACTTGAATAAAAGTCTGTGGTTTTGACTTTGCATTTCATTGGATATATTCTACAAAAATAGTTGATGTAAACTAGTAGGTGAGTTTATGATTTCTAATTTATTAAAAAGTCTGTTTCACACATAAAAATATATAACAGAGAAAGAAAGATTTTTGTATAAATTATTTTTATATTTTTTACGTAGTATATTGTTATATTTTCTCAATTATAATAAATTTTATATATTGGATATTTCTAATTGATTATGTATTCATGATATAAATTCTGCTACAAAAATATGAAACCAAAATTATATTTATTTATTATATAACATTTGCTACATAAAATATTTTATATATTTCATTTCTTCTAATATACATTTTACAAAAAAAAAGAAGAAAATTATAACCTATTATAAATTGCCACGAGAAGCTCGAGGCTACAAATACCTTCGCAAATTATTAATAAAAAAGTATAAACTTAAAATAAAATTTTTTCTGGGTGTCTGTGTGTTTAGTATTGGAGAAAACATTATGAAAGAGAATTTAAAAAATTAAATGTATCACCTGATATTTGGAAATTGTAAATTTATTTACTACATTTTTGTAGCTTTTAAGTATGAAATCAGACAATATATTAATAATTCATTTTGACTTTACATTTTAAACGAAGTTCCAATATTGTTATTGGGAACGAAATAAAGGAATAAAACTTGATAATAATAAATGATAATATATAACTAATAACGTGTATTACCCCCTCTTGCATTAATGAGCGCTTGCATTCGTCGAGGCATACTCTGAATTAAATTAAGGATTACATTCCCTAACTCATCCCAAATATGTTCGATGGGGTTCATATCTGGCCTACATGCTGGCCAATCAAACCACCTAATTCCTACCTCATCTAGATATTCACTGACAATGCTAGCAACGTGTGGCCTTCCATTATAGTGCATAAAAATGCCTTGCTTGTCCATAGATTATTATTATTATTAAAATTATTTGCCATTTCTTAAATTGACCTACATTTTTTGCTCGGCAGTGTAGGTACTTATCACACTAAAGTAATTTTTAAGTATAATTCGAGAGGAAATGGTTTTAGTTTTATTATTGTCAAATTTAAATCCAATTTCCCTTAGCTGACACCAAATTTACTTAACTAAGAGCAATCAGTTTTAAAGTGGTTTTATAATAAAATTTAAAAAGGCTGTTATTACAGATAATAAATTAAATAGTTTTATTGTGCACGCTTCAGTGATAAAATAACCTTAAGATCAAATAGATTTAATGATAAGTTTTAATATTTATATCAAGAATATTTTTAAAACTACATTGAAACTAAAATGGTCATGACGATGACCACAATAAAACCTAAGAAACTCAGTATTTTATAAAACTAAAAGGTTTTATAGTTACTAGAACTAAAGCATATAATATCTTTATTTTTGTATCTCCTTCATAATTTTCGGTCTCCGCTATAATACATCGACTTTCACTAATAAAAGACTTAGCTATGAAAAGATTTAAAATAAAAAAAATATTTTTTTAAATATATTATCATATCATTTATTTGTCTGTACAAAAGGTACTTGTCCTCCTGTACAAATCAAGAGTGACAGCTCAACGTTTCTTTGATGAATAAGAGGCATATTCAAGACGGGTCTCCCGTCCAAATGTCTGATAAATACCTAAGGTAAGGGAGCTTGACTTCTGACTGATTAATGATCAGATGCAGATTTAGATCTTTTATTAGATAAAAAATAGGTAGATAGACATGGTTAAATGTTTGCGTTATTTCGTTACAGATTTAAAGGGTGGAGAAAAAAATATATTTATGCAAGGATTTATTAACAGAAATAGGTCATAAGAAGACTTAGTAACAAAGTTTGACAATAGTACTCAAACAAAATAAATAATGAAACAACGCTGTTTTTAATTTTCTCTTACTTCCTTTTATTTAATCATCAGTTTTCTGTAACAATGGACTAGATTAGTGATTTGTTTTATATTTGCATCTTATAAAATAGGTTTTTATTGGTTCAACTGTACAAATAAAATTTTTATAAAATTAATCCTCTAGCCATAATCGGCTTTTGAAATTTAAATTTAATGGTAACATACGTCATAAGTGGTAAGTGACGTGTTTCAATAAGATTGGTAGAAAATTTGCGATATTGTCGATATGCTTTAATATTAACCGAGAAACTTATCTCTCTCTCTTATTTGTTGTCATTAAAAAGAGATAAACATATCGATATTTTTGTTCTCTGATTGACACTTTATCAAATAAGGAGTAAAACACTAAACAAAATATTCTGTCATTTTCGTTAGTTTAATTTGTTAATTTGTTGTTTGGTTGTGTTTGGTTTATGAAAGAAATTACTTCTATAGTATTTTTGGTTCGAAAATAAAAATCCCTAACACCTTCTCTTGGTATTATAGCGGTTCCTTCAAAAATAACCAATAGAAGTAATTGTTCTCTCGGGGAGCAACCCTTCTATCGGTACAGTGAGAGAACGAATTTCAAGAATACCGTTTTGGCATTTTCAATAGAACCACGCATACATTCTATTGGCTGTTCTATTCTATCACCGTCAAGAATAGGGGTCTTGTTTGTTTATTACAGATAAACACGATTTTCTCTCCTGTCATATATCTTTTCAACTGGTACAATCAGTTAGTCACAGAACACGGTGTTTTGTGCCGCCAGTTCTTTGAGAATACTTGAAACGAACGTAGCTAAACTGTGACAACGTTGACTTTTAAACACACTTCATTATTGGTTATTAGTTGGCGCTACCTTTAAAACTTACTAATTATTTATTGCAAAATTTTACGAAATGAGAAAAATTACTTGCAAAATGAATACCAATATAAGTAAGTAGGTTTCCTATCCTAAATATATATTGCTATCATTTTGATTAATATGATCCCACTAAACATTTATATTACTGACCCTCTCCTACTATTCTTTCGCAGCTTATCAGTCTGATGTGCGGATAATGGTGTGCTGGCATTGAGTTCTGTTGTGTTGTGTTGTGTTATCAAAAGATTTTGCCAGACCTTGACAACTAGAATATCCGTAGCAAGGTAAATGACATGGCAAATAATATTTTTGAGGTTAAATTTAAAAATAATTTTCGATAAAAACTAGATGCTTGTATATAAATAGTAAAAACAAGCATTTATTTCACTATAATAGAACTAAGAAGTGTAAATGAAGCAGGTAATTTTATGAATGAAATCAGAGACGGCTTAAGAACACTAGTTATTAGTTTATAAATCTGTGTAGGACTACCAAATAAGGAGTAGTTATATTTCAGTATATATCTTAATTTTTTATATGTAAGTTAAAAGTTTTGGTTCGTTTGATTAATCTAGAGTTAGGTTAAGTGTTTAATACAAATAATAGGTACAATTAAAAAAGGTAAGTAATTAGATTTAATTTTTTTATCATAAATCGTAATTCTATATAAATTTAAAGTAATCATCGAGTATAAAAAAAGAGATAAAACCAGAGTAAACAACTAAAAATGGTTAGGGACCAAAATAGTGTATAGTATGGATTAGAAAATTAGGTTGTATCAGAAATTTCCATATGAATGAATGTATTTCATTATTATTTCAAATTATAAAATATTTAATAACAGTTAATTATATAATAATCTCTTTAAACAAATTAATTGACAGGATAGGCGACTAAACTTCAACTTCCGACTATAATCCATGTATAGCAAGGTCACCAAAGCATACAAAGACCCTTTTTGAATGTAGATCATTCATGTTATTTTTTTTAAACGTTAGTTTGGTCTAATTGTAGTGGCAAGTAAAATCTGCAAATTTAATAAAATCAGTCACAGTTTATAGGAAGCATTTATGTTCCTAATTCTATTAGAGGCAGCAAAATACCGGGTGTCCCAGAAGATTCTGACCCATTTTAACTGCAAATATATCGGAACTTAAAAACCATAAATACCTTAATAATCGTTAGTTGTTAATTCAATCAATATTGTTAATTCCTAGTTGTTAGTTTAATTAGATCTATAAACCCAGCATTTTATTTTTATTAACACTAAAAAAATGTACTTAATATTCATAAAATTACTGAAAACATAACATAACTACAAATTGTGTGCAAACCAGTTGCCACTTAATTATGTTTTGACAGGTCTAGTTGTAATTAAGTAAACTCAAGTAGAAGTGAGGTTATGTATGTTTTTGACAACTATAATAGCCAAGTATTCTATCAAAATATCAAGTTAGAGACGGCTAAAGACTATTATCATGGAAAACGTAAATTCAAATACTTTTAAGCAATTTTTCTGATATATTTGGTCTACAGCTAGAACTATAGACATGATAATACGTACCCAAAAAACCAAACATCTAAATTGTATAAAAGTTTAATGTCTAACTAAAATTTTAACAGCCGCCATTTGAACATGAATTGCGAGTCTAAAAAGAAAAATACCACCGTACAATTTGAAGAAGACGGATTCGGTGTTTTCACTGACAAAAAAACTGGAGTAACAACTCCCGTAAGAAGATTTACATGGAAAAATGCCAATAATGTCATTGTTCAAGTTATTACTTACGGAGCCACGATTACATCGATACAATTACCGGGGAAAAATGGGACAGTGGATGATATTGTAATGGGATTCGATAATATGGAAGGTAAGAAAGAGTTTGAAGTTGTTTTACGACACTTGGGGAGTTGAAATTGGTTTTACTTTAAGAAAAATGAGGTTTCAAATGAGATACTTACCATGGGCTAAGTAAGTACGTATAACTCTTATTGAGTATAACTTACATATTTATTTATAAAGCATATTATGTAAAATCATACATTTTAAAATTATATTCATGTATACAGGGTGGTCCATTCGTAAAATAGGCTATTGACTAAATTTGTTTTCAAATTGAATGCCATACTTGTTTCTACATTTTTAGAACCGAAATAGTAACAGGTCGGCTGAAAAGTCCCCGGTCTACCATAGTAAATCACAATATTTTAACAAAATTCATTTTTTTTATTCAACATTGTTGCCTTCAAGGGCGATACAGCAATTATAGCGACCTTCCAACTTTTCGATACCATTTTTGTAGTACTCCTTCGGTTTGTCCTCAAAATAGGCTTCAGTTTCGGCGATTACCTCAGTATCAGAGCCAAATTTTTTTTCCGCGAGCATTCTCTTCAGGTCAGAGAAAAGGAAAAAGTCGCTGGTGGCTAGATCTGGAGAATACGGTGGGTGAGGAAGCAATTCAAAGCCCAATTCATGCAATTTTGCCATCGTTTTCATTGATTTGTGACACGGTGCATTGTCTTGATGAAACAACACTTTTTTCTTCTTCATATGGGGCCGTTTTTTCGCGATTTCGGTCTTCACTCGCTCCAATAATGCACAGTAATAGTCGCTGTTGATTGTTTTTCCCTTTTCCAAATAGTCGATGAACAATATACCGTGTGTATCCCAAAAAATTGAGGCCATAACTTTGCCAGCTGACTGTTGAGTCTTTCCACGCTTTGGTGGCAGTTCACCGGCCGCAGTCCACTCAGCTGACTGTCGATTGGACTCAGGCGTGTAGTGATGGAGCCAAGTTTCATCCATAGTCACATATCGACGCAAAAAATCGGGTTTATTACGACTTAACAGCTGTAAACACTGCTCAGAATCATCAATTCGTTGCTGTTTTTGGTCGATTGTGAGCACGTGCGGCACCGATTTCGCACAGAGCTTCCGCATACCCAAATATTCGTGAACGATATGTCCAACACGTTCCTTAGATATCTTTAGAGTGTCAGCTATTTCGATCATATTCACTTTACGGTCACTCAAAATCATTTTGTGGATTTTTTGATATTTTCGTCGGTAACCACCTCTTTTGGGCCTCCACTGCGTTCACCGTCTTCGGTGCTCATTTCACCACGCTTGAATTTTGCGTACTAGTCAATGATTGTTGATTTTCTTGGCACAGAGTCCGGAAACTCATTATCAAGCCAAGCTTTTGCTTCAACTCTATTTTTTCCTTTCAAATAACAATATTTAATAAGCACACGAAATTCTTTTTTTTCCATCTATTTGAAAATACCACTTCACTAAAAATGCAATATCTCACAAACTAATAGTCCGACAGCTGTCAAATTTTACACAAATCTTTTGAAGGTTGATACTATCTAAAAAGGAAATGGATTTAATTCTAGTGTCGTCATCTATAGGTCAGACCGGGGACTTTTTAGCCGTCCTACTACTATATACTCGCAAACTCCCAACCATCTCGGAAAAAAAAACACATTTTTCCCAAAAAATTTAAATTTGCACATAGCTTATTAAAAATCCGCAACTCTATGGGATTTGAAGATAAAGTTTTCAAATTACCAGTGCACAAAGACAAAGGAATGAAGATGTTTTTAGATTAGAATTTTTATTTTGTACTGGATAGTCTTTAATAAACAAATAAAGTTTTTATAGTTTTTCAAATAGGACATCCTGTAAAAATATTCAACAGTGGATACTGGATTTTATCTCCTAAAACTTTGCTATTTACTGTGCTTACCTATTTTTCGTCATTTAAAAAGTATTTGAAAAAAACACAATTTTGGAAAAAATCTAAATAGGCTGTTCTCACTTAACATCAAAAGTAGATAACCAATAAAGTGTTAATGAACAATTTTTTTGCTTCCAAAATCAATTTTACATGTTTTTAGTATTATTAAAAAGTTATTATAAACAACCATGCTAGTTTATTTAAAAATTATCCAGTTTTATTTTATAAAAACATTACTACATCTCAAATTTTGATTTTAATATACTGTGACATAAAAACACCCAGTTTAAATAATTTTACTTTAATAAAATTTTAATTTTGTAATGTTCTAGGTTATCTTAATCCTCTAAATCCCTACTTTGGAGCGACTGTTGGAAGAGTTGCAAATCGCATAGGTTTTGCCTCCTTTGTTATCAACGAAGTGACTTACAAGGTGTCTCCAAATTTAGGACAACATCAACTCCACGGAGGAATTCGAGGTTTCGACAAAGTTAATTGGAATTATCATGTAGAAGGCACTAAAGTAGTATTGAGTTATTTATCAGTAGATGGCGAAGAGGGATATCCTGGAGATGTAATTACAAACGTTTCCTTTGAATTAAACAACGACAATGAATTCTTGGTAGATTTTAAAGCCACAAGTAGCAAACCAACATTCGTAAATCTGACCAATCATTCGTATTTCAACCTAGCCGGACACGATAAAGGTGCCAATGATTTATACAAGCACATTGTTACTATTAATGCGGACCAAACTACCGATGTGGACAAAGATTCCATCCCCACAGGTAAGTTATCCTTTAAAAACCAAAGGAATTTTGAAAAATAATATTTTTTACAAGGTAAACTACTACCGGTTGCTGATTCAGTGTTTGATCTAAGAGTACCCAAAGTTCTCGGCGATGTTATCCACAAAATACCAGGTTACGATGGCTTTGATCACAATTTTTGCGTAAACAAAGCGACTAACCAAGAAAATACTTTCGTCGCCAAAGCTTTCCATCCTCCGAGTGGAAGAACAATGGAAATATACAGCAACCAGCCGGGTGTACAGTTCTACTGTTCTAACGGCATACCGGAGGAACCCAAAGGAGGTAAGCATAAATTAAAGAAATATTGTAGATATCATATATTTGTATTGACCACGGCTCTGTTAGTTTTAATTAAAATAATATGAAAGTTGGTTAGATTTAAATGTTGTTTTAAACCGGTAGACCAGGGTCGATAATTTTTGATACCAAAAAAAATTACAGTAGAATGAAACCCATTAGAAAAGGAGGGGGTAGTTTTTAAGGGTAAAAAATGGCTTATCTTGATTTCCGGCTAAACTACACGTCCTATGCGAAAAAGTTAAATGGCAAAGTTGTAGGTAATAAAAATATCTACAACTTCTGTATTCGGAATGTTTTCACATAACCTCAAAATTTGGGTGAAAAATTCAAAAAACCAAGTTTTTGGTTTTTTAATTAAGTATATCATTTTCAAAATTTTTTTTTTACGAAATTTGGTGAAAACTTACCTTATTATGTAATTTATTTGATTAAAAATATTTATTTCTTCGCCTTATTTTCACTCAATATCAAAAAAGCACCCTAACTTTTAATCGAAAATTTTGACGTCAAAATATAAGCTTTTTTCAAAAAGTTTGGGGGCTTTTTGTTCGTTGAAATATCTACTTTCTGATGGTGTAAAAAAACTTTACATTACTATAGGAAATGTTCTAAGAAAATGCAAAAAATTGAAAAAAACCCAAATGGGTTGGGTAACGAATTGACAGCAACAGATTGGGGCTGGAAGCAACATCAGAGCGTTGTGTTGTTCACGCAAGTAGCAAAACAGCGCATATTCTTTGTCATATCTTTTCGCAAACTTAACTGGAATGATTTGCCCTATCGCTTCCGCAATTTCATCTAATTTCAGATCTATTTTCTCCGTAGATATTTCGTGTGTGCAGAAAACTTGGTAACCGCTCTTCATTTTTTATTTATAAAGCAAATCAATCAACCATGTTAAGAATAAATCAAGTAACATAATTTTTTCACCAGCAGTCTACATGACCAATAAAATGATCAAATATGTCATTTCAGTTTCATATTTTAATGCGTTTAAAATCAAAGGCAGTATGAAAAAAAAATATAGTACGATACACGTCCGTGAAGTGATTATTACGGTACTCGATTAGAAATTCTTGACTCGGCTCTCGGACTTGTGACTTCACAGTTGTGTTTTTAAATGAAAATTCTTGCACCTCGAATACCTCTTTTAAAATATTTTTGAACTTTGTTATAATAATGCATTAGAACTGATTTTTTTAATATAAAATAAGTACGTTTTAGCTTTCCGTTTTGAAACATGTGATCATGTTCGACAAAAAACATTTAACACCAAAGTTTTTTTTGTTACTTATTTTTTATATATTCTTTCTTATAAATAGCCGAAGCAACCAAGAGTTTAATAGGAAAGAATGGATGTCATTATTACAAACATGGAGCACTTTGTTTCGAAACTCAAAATTGGCCTGACGCAATTAACCATGTAAGTAAAAAACTTTTCTCTCTAATCTCTATATTATCATATTATTTTTACAGTTTTCATTCAGAGTATTGATTCAAATCTTGAATATTTTTCGACATATTAAAAAAAACTAAACTCTGACTTTGTTTACTTTATTGCTTTTAACTTTTACTATTTTTTCCGGGTCCCTTTGGAACCTTTTTTAAATGATTTACATAATATTCCGGTGAACTGACACCCTGGTCGTAATTTTCGGTGAATATTCAAAATATTTATGCAAAATTGTACCGGTGAACCAGACAAACGATATATTATAGTATTTGTTATACAGGGTGTACCAAAAAATGTTAATAACAAAAATAGTATATGTCTTTAGGGTTTTGAAATTACCTTAAAGTGTTGTTGCGTTACAAACCAAACATATGATTTTTTAAAAGGGAACCTCTGGATATTTTACCGAATTCGGACTGCTCATATTTTTTTGAAGCTTTTGATACGTTATACAGAGTCCTTCAGAAGTTATGGACACGTTGAGAATCGAAGATTCGCTCTTATTTTGTACCATGTTCCCACAAGGCAATAGAGGATGCAGGATTTTATGAACAGGAATAATTAAATTATCTAATTGGAAATACGCCGAAATTATACATTATTTTAAAAAACTGTAAATAGAAAAATGAATCTGTTTGTTGCATTTTAACTCAGTCACTCTTTATTTTTTTATTTATTAAAAAACAATAAAAAAATAGAAACTATTCAACTGAATTCATGTAGTTTTAAAAAATTAGTGAATCTAATCCTAACTGCGCTTTAATTGTTGCCACACTTTTCATTGTAAATAAATCGATGTACTTTTAATCCCAAACATGATGGAAATAATAATTTATTCTCTTCGTTTCAGAGCAACTTTCCAAGCGGCATTTTGAATCCAGGACAAACATACCATCATACTGTAGTCTATAAATTTTTCGTAAATTAATCCAAACAGAATTTTATAAAAAAAGTAATTTTAATAAACTTAATAATAAGAATTTTCGTAGTTTTTTTTTAAATAAAACACTTTTTGATATCAGATTGAAAATATATTTGATTTAAATCAGAACGTATGCATAGTAATTCATGTGGTAAAATTTTTAATTTTCGTGGTCTGACAGATCATCAACGCATTCGCTACCAACTGGAAATTTTAGTTTAGTAGTAGTTTCATAAACATCACCTGGACGTAATAAAGGACTGGGAAAATGTTGCTGTAATAAAATAAAGTTTAAAATAAAACTAACCTAACAAAGTGTCAGTTATATCTAGAACTAAACTTAGTCCAGTATAAATTTAGGTGCACGTCACAGTTGTTACAACACGACCATGTTGCCATGCATTTAAAATAGTATCAGAATCCAGTAAATATCAAATGAAGTTTCTCTAATATTCTTCTTTTTATTTGAGTACAAAATTAAGCTAGGTTAGCTATACAGATAAATAGAAAAAAAGGTTATGTGTGATAGCCCAAACAAAACTTATTTTAGTGAGATTTTAGTTATTAAAAGAGTTTTATTTTGATGTTAATACCTCGACGTTTCGTCGATTTATTTCGAGATCCTCAGGGCAAATATATCTATTTAAGATCCTATGCAGAAATCTTAAATAATTTTTTGCCTTGAGGATGTCGAATTAAATCGACAAAACATCGGCCAAAATTTGATTGGTTTCTTTATATGCTTGTGTAATATATCTATTTCTTTGGTATGTCTTTGTGTTCATATAGGTATTTTGCACAATTTGACTTATCAGGTTTTTGAAATCTATTCTATCTTAATTATAAATTTCTCATTGTTTTACCTTTGTAAGCACAAGATTTTTTAATTTAGGTCAATTTATTTTTACATTTAATAATTTTTAACCAATATTATTTTGTTTTGCATAGTGACATTTGATCTTCTTGCTTATTAATTAATTTATTTATCAACTGTAATGGACAAATATTGAGAGTATATGAAAAACAAATTGATTGTACTAACCCTTACTTTTTGGAAGTCCATCTTATTAAGAAACTCTTCGTTTTAACAAAACTTCCACTGTTTAAAAAACTGCTTTTTTAAACTCAATGACAGCCGTTTCGCTAGACAACTAGCATCGTCAGATTGACATATTGAAGTTACTATTTGTTTGTTTGTAGCTAGGTACCTGATGTTTATTAGGTAGTTATAAGGCTAGTATGGAAGTAATAAGACATAACAATATTAAAGCCTAGATGTTATTAGCCCTAAGGGATTATCCTGGATGTATTTCCCTCTAAGATCAGTATAACTGTGCAATGATATAGAAAAACCAATGACATCCAAATACTACAAACTTGTAATAAAAACAAAATTTAGATTTCCTTGAAGAAATTGAAATAAAGAGACATCTAGCAGATCCACAATTTAAAGTTGTTAATGAACAAATAAATCTGGGAAGTTCTCCACTTTTAAAGTGTTTGCTTTGATTGAGTCTTCATTTTACACATAGACGTAATTGTAACACAAATATATTAAGTTATTGTAAAGATCAACATGATATAGTATTTTCCTGGTTTTTCTACAGGGTGTTTCAAAAAAAGGTAACACCGTCTCTAGGATAGGTAAAAAACTGAAAAATAATTGGGGTTTGCTTAGTAAAATTTTTTTCTAACGCCATCCGTTTTCAAGATAAAGGGCGTTGAAGAAAATAAAAAATTACACATTTCTTACGATTTTGCCGAAACTACTGGCACCATTGCAATGAAATTTTATACGAATATGTTTTGGAAGCTGATATATCCCATGAATTTGTTTTTATAACTAACTCTCATAGAGGGCGCTAGTTACACGATTCATATAACGTATTATTCAACATAACTTTTTTTAGGGTAGAATTATTAGTCAAAACTCCAAGTGAACATAAACATCGTTTAATTCTACACCAAAAAGGTACTCTTGGTAAAACTCGATATTATGTACCGTTTTCGGAATATTTTGATTTGAAAATTATGAAGTAATAATCGCTCCTGGTATAAACTAAGTTCGCTTTTCTCTAAGTTTGCCATGTAAAATTGACATTTATTGATTGTTATGACAATAAGTCAACAATAAATAGAGTTTTGCTCCAATAGAAAAAGTTTTTGATGCTTCCAAAACATATTCGTATAAAATTTCATTGCAATGGTGCCAGTAGTTTCGGCAAAATCGTAAGAAATGTGTAATTTTTCATTTTCTTCAACGCCTTTTATCTTGAAAACGGATGGCGTTAGAAAAAAATTTTACTAAGCAAACCCCAATTATTTTTCTGTTTTTTACCTATCCTAGAGACGGTGTTACCTTTTTTTGAAACACCCTGTATATTATTCTTAATATGAAAAACAAACACAAAGTAAGCAGAAAAGAAACTTTGGACAAATCAGTGACTTTAAATAGTTAACAATTTTATGTGAACAAGACTGTCCAAAAAATAAGACATACTACTATGTTTTCCAAGAGCCGCTACTTTTCTTGCATTTAGCCTAATTTTCTTCGTGAGTATTTGTGTGAGTATTTGTGTTCAAGTTTTGCATAATGTGACATATTTTTTTAATAAAATGTTTTGTTCAACAGTAATTTGTTTAATGTTTTCAATAAGATAGAAGTTTTTCATGTACTCTTAATGTCTATTAAATCTAAAGGATCACTAATGTCAAAAAACAACTTACTTGGTTCATGGAATCCGGAAAATTTTGAGTTTCCATACAAAATGCACCGTGTTTTTGATAAAATCCACCAGTTTTTCCCTGGATACATTGATTTTCAGGTAAAAAATTTCCTGTATAAAACTGTACACCTGGTTGATCACTAAAAATGTCCATTCGTCTTCCAGATTTTGGGTGAAATACGCTCGCTACAAATTGCTCGTATTTGCCACCGATACGTTTTTGACGTACGCAAAAATTGTGATCGAATCCAGGTGCATTCGGTACGCGATTTATTACGTCTCCAAGCTTAACTGGTTTTTGGAAATTGAAACAAGTTTCAACGACGTCAGTGAATTTACCTATAAACGTATACCACTGTAAATACAGATAAACTCTCCTAAATTAAAAATTATTCTGTTAGTATCCATAAATTTATTAGAACCTGCAGTTAATTTTCGCTATACGAGTTTTTAATGTCATTTCTCAATGCTGCTGATGGATTAATAATGTATTTTTATTTTTTTTTAATTAAATTATCTACTTTTAATAGTTACCTACCTGTAGGAATAAGTTCTGCATCGACATCCGTTATGCACGAAGAATTTATTGTAACTACATGGTTATACAATTCTTCGGCCCCCGCGCTATCTCCAGCCAAATTAAAATACGCGTGATTAGTTAGGTTTACCACGGTTGGTTTGGTAGTCATAGCCTTATAATTTATTATGAACGAATTATTAAACTTTAATTCAAAAGTTACGTTTACTAAGAGAGCTCCAGGATAGCCTTCTTCTAAATCCGGAGAAAGATAACTCAACCTTACTTGATTTCCAATCACTGAATAATCCCAAACGACTTTATCAAAGCCTTTATTGCCACCATGAAGATGATGTTCTCCATCATTTTTTGTAAGACTGTACTCTACACCTTGTATCTTCAACTTGCCTAAATAAATACATACATTAAATATTATGTGATTTTTGTCTGAATATGCAAAAGTAATTTAAAACTCTTGGCCAAATTTGATCGTATCACCTTATGTTCTATTTTCAGATAATAATTTTTCATTTTTAGGAGCTAATAACAAACCTACAATCATAACCTTTAATATCAGTCTTATCTTAATAATTCGTTATGTAATAACAATCATAAAAACAAACTGGTTAACTTAATAACTTAATAAACTGATAAACAATTATGTCCACTGGAATATTAAAATTTTTACCTGTTTATACAAACAAATATTGATGTATGTTCAAAAAGGCATGCAGTTCAACTCTTTTAACAAAAGTCTATTTATTTAAGTGAATGAAATATAGAGATGACTTACCTTTCGCTATTCTATTAGCGAATCTACCGACTGTAGATCCAAAATACATATTATCCGGTCCCAGATATCCTTCTAAATTGTTAAATCCCATCACTATATCCTCAGATTTACCATTTTTATCCGGCATACAAATCGACGTAACGTGCGCTCCATAATTAATTACACGAACTGTGCCTCCAGCACCAGTGGTCCAAGTAAACTGTTTAATTTCTTTGCCTTGGTAATGCCCATAGTCATCAACTGAGAGTTCTACAGCTGAAGATGTTAATGAAGGCCTATGCTCAAAGGACATCGTGTGCTAATGACTAATGACCATTAACCAAGCGAACCAAAAACACTGCTTGAATTCGTTTATAAACAAAATTTAGATAACATTTTATCTCGAGGTTAAAAGAAATTTTATGATTTAAAGGTTAGGCAAACCACTGCACTGACACTGAAAACTATCGAAACAGTTTAGTTGAAATTCTACTATACAAACAAAACGATTCTCATCTTATTCAAAAATGAAGAGAAATAAATATTACTTATGTCATCAATGACATTCGTATAACTGTGGTAACATAATGTTTATTATTACTAAACGGTTTATTTTTTTATATATTTGTTTGGGTCATGGTTAAATCTAACAGGTCGGCTGAAAAGTCCCCGGTCTACCATAGTAAAACACAATATTTTGACAAAATTCATTTTTTTTATTCAACATAGTTGCCTTCAAGGGCGATACAGCGATTATAGCGACCTTCCAACTTTTCGATACCATTTTTGTAGTACTCCTTCGGTTTGTCCTCAAAATAGGCTTCAGTTTCGGCGATTACCTCAGTATCAGAGCCAAATTTTTTTCCCGCGAGCATTCTCTTCAGGTCAGAAAAAAGGAAAAAGTCGCTGGGGGCTAGATCTGGAGAATACGGTGGGTGAGGAAGCAATTCGAAGCCCAATTCATGCAATTTTGCCATCGTTTTCGATGATTTGTGACACGGTGCATTGTCTTGATAAAACAACACTTTTTTCTTCTTCATATAGGGCCGTTTTTTCGCGATTTCGGTCTTCAATCGCTCCAATAATGCACAGTAATAGTCGCTGTTGATTGTTTTTCCCTTTTCCAAATAGTCGATGAACAATATACCGTGTGTATCCCAAAAAACTGAGGCCATAACTTTGCCAGCTGACAGTTGAGTCTTTCCACGCTTTGGTGGCGGTTCACCGGTCGCAGTCCACTCAGCTGACTGTCGATTGGACTCAGGCGTGTAGTGATGGAGCCAAGTTTCATCCATAGTCACATATCGACGATTTATTACGACTTAACAGCTACAAACACTGCTCAGAATCATCAATTCGTTGCTGTTTTTGGTCGATTGTGAGCACGCGCGGCACCCATTTCGCACAGAGCTTCCGCATACCCAAATATTCGTGAACGATATGTCCAACACGTTCCTTAGATATCTTTAGAGTGTCAGCTATCTCGATCATATTCACTTTACGGTCACTCAAAATCATTTTGTGGATTTTTTTGATATTTTCGTCGGTAACCATCTCTTTTGGGCGTCCACTGCGTTTACCGTCTTCGGTGCTCATTTCGACACGCTTGAATTTTGCGTACCAGTCAATGATTGTTGATTTTCCTGGCACAGAGTCCGGAAACTCATTATCAAGCCAAGCTTTTGCTTCAACTGTATTTTTTCCTTTCAAATAACAATATTTAATAAGCACACGAAATTCTTTTTTTCCATCTTTTTGAAAAACAAAAGTTTCTTCACTAAAAATGCAATATCTCACAAACTAATAGTCCGACAGCTGTCAAATTTTTACACGAATCTTTTAAAGGTTGATACTATCTAAAAATGAAATGGATTTAATTCTAGTGTCGTCATCTATAGGTCAGACCGGGGACTTTTCAGCCGACCTGTTATTAATTGAAATTTGATATCGTTCCTGTTCACAAATTGATATAAAATTTGGTAGGTATAGTAAAACCCAATTAAAGTTGAGTTGATTACTATATAAAAAAACTTTTGTAAAAAAATAATGTACATATGTATATACATATACATATATATATATACATACATATATACAATGTAAGAAAGAAATATTTATTATTTATTATGACAGGGTGAAGACTTGTGACACTTCGAGTTGCAGAGCACATCTTTCTTTGTACACATGAACTTCTTGGATATGCATTTCGTATTTTAAGAACATTTGAAAAATCCTTGTCCACTTCCAACTAAACATGAAGTTATAATAGCTCGCAGCTATTGTTTTATACATCGGGACCTTTTCTTGGATATTGTTCGTGGTACATTTACTGATTTGACATCGTGAATTTATTTTCTTAAATAATAAAGGCTATACAACCAATCCTGCCTCCTAAAATTTTAATTTTTGAATGCGAGGTTCGCAAAAGCTTAAATAAAGAATGTTTTTTGTATTAACATTTTGAAATTTCCCTTTTAAACCAAACAACTTCATGAAGAACATGATACTTTACGTTTTCTTGAGATCTTGACATTTTTTTGAGATCACTACTTTCCTTTTTAGAGCAGGTTTTAGATTTTTTAGAGTTTTTGAAAAGTTCGATTTTAAGTCATACAAAACTGTTACAAAATGGGGGGGGGGGGGGATTATAACAGTTGTAGAAAAAAGTTGTTACGTAATAAGATCGAGCCGTCCAGAGCCCGAGAATACTTGAACTCAATACCACAATAGAATCTGAAGCAAGAAAAAGAAAAAAAAAAACAATTTTAACCAGATTGATGATTATACGCATTCAAAAACATATCATTGACCATATTGGACGAGAAATTAGCTGTCGAAGTCCCGACTAATATGTAATATGTTCAGTTTTTAACGTGGCTTTATATTGAGTTTCTACGTAAATCGAATTCAAAGTTTAATAACACCAATTTATTGCACCTGAACAGGGAAACATGTTATGAGACTGATATAATCGAATTTAACTATAAATCGGCGTTTAATTGATTTTGTAATGGCCATAATAATGCGCATAAAACCTTTATCGCTATTACAAAACAATATTGTTTGCACACCTTTTATTAGATAATAGTGTTAAGTACCTACTCTGGTTTATCAACTTGATAAAATTACTATCAACAATTAATAAAATATTTTAAGTAACAGTCACTTATAATCCTGCGTCGAATTAAACCAATTAAACGAAATGGCCAAAGTTGTTCTAACGGAAGACTCCTTCGGAAGCATTACAGACGGAAAAGGTGTGACAAAATTAGTGAGAAGATTTACGTGGCAAAATGAAAATAAAGTAAGCGTCCAAGTTATTAACTATGGAGGTTATATAACATCCATCAAAGTACCAAGTGCAAGTGGTGTTATAGAAGACATAACCATTGGTTTTAACGAAGTGGAAAATTATTTGAAGCCCGAAAATAGGTAAAATCAAATTATATATAAATAAATACAGTAAAGCTTATGTCATATAACACTGAAAAAAATCGTACTTTGATAGAGACAATTTCTAGTTATTATTTTTCTTGACAAAATCTCCGGTGTTATTTCTGTTATTAAAAAATTACACCCAGTTTGAATGATTTTATTTTTATAAAATTTGGTAAATTTATTTATTTTACTGAAATAAACAATTTATAACATGTTCAGCCTTATCAGTTGAAGATTCCGGTTTTTATACTGCTTTTTTTGAAATCCACTAACAAACCAAAAATGGATATTTATTATTATGCTTATACAAAATTTTATAAAAAGAAAATCATTTAAACTGGGTGTTCGGATATTTATGTCACTTAGCATAATATTTTGTATAAAATATAACAATGATGTAAACAATCACAGAATTGTATGAATTGAAACTGCTATTGAACAATGGAACACGAGCCTAATTGAAAATACTTTTTATTTTAGATATTTTGGAGCAACAGTTGGCAGAGTTGCCAATAGAATTGGTAACGCTAAAATGACAGTAGAGGGAGTAACTTACAATTTAACGGCTAATAATGGACCTAATCACTTACACGGTGGTGCTGTAGGGTTCGATAAAGTTTTTTGGGAAGCGTATACTAAAGGTAAGCATAAAAATAACTAATCACTGAGCAATGACGTTGGATTGCATCAAATGTGTCAGAATTTTAAAAGAACAACTTGAACTCTGGCTTGAAATAGGATAAAAAACGTGGCCTCATACACTGTACTGAGGGGCAGTAGCCTCTCCCAGATTGGAATGGCAAGAGCATGCAGAAGAGCAGAATTAACATTTCTCCTAGTTGAAAATGTTATAGACGAAGGGAGCCATTTTCGTGTTGATATCCCACCTTCTAAAACAAAAGTTATACGGCAGTTTGCAATTACCATTGGAGACATTGAAAATACGAATCTTGTTGAAATATTTAGAAAATATATTAAGCTGCGTCCTCAGGTTCTTAAACACAACAGATTTTTTGTAAAATATGCGAATGGAAAATGTACCAGAAATCCTGTGGAAATTAACACATTTATCAGTCTGCCAAAAGTTATTGCACAATTTCTTGGTCTTTCAAAACCGGTTCTATATACTGGCAACTGCTTCAGAAGAAGCTCTGCCACTTTGCTAGCAGACAGTGGCGCTAATATTTTATCAGGTCGGCTGAAAAGTCCCCGGTCTGACCTATAGATGACGACACTAGAATTAAATCCATTTCATTTTTAGATAGTATCAACCTTCAAAAGATTCGTGTAAAAATTTGACAGCTGTCGGACTATTAGTTTGTGAGATATTGCATTTTTAGTGAAGAAACTTTTGTTATTTTCAAAAAGATGGAAAAAAAAGAATTTCGTGTGCTTATTAAATATTGTTATTTGAAAGGAAAAAATACAGTTAAAGCAAAAGCTTGGCTTGATAATGAGGAAAATCAACAATCATTGACTGGTACGCAAAATTCAAGGGTGGTGAAATGAGCACCGAAGACGGTGAACGCAGTGGACGCCCAAAAGAGGTGGTTACCGACGAAAATATCAAAAAAATCCACAAAATGATTTTGAGTGACCGTAAAGTGAATATAGCTGACACTCTAAAGATATCTAAGGAACGTGTTGGACATATCGTTCACGAATATTTGGGTATGCGGAAGCTCTGTGCGAAATGGGTGCCGAGCGACCAAAAACAGCAACGAATTGATTCTGAGCAGCGTTTGCATCTGTTAAGTCGTAATAAACCCGATTTTTTGAGTCGATATGTGACTATGGATGAAACTTGGCTCCATCACTACACGCCTGAGTCCAATCGACAGTCAGCTGAGTGGACTGCGGCCGGTGAACCGCCACCAAAGCGTGGAAAGACTCAACAGTCAACTGGCAAAGTTATTGCCTCAGTTTTTTGGGATACACACGGTATATTGTTCATCGACTATTTGGAAAAAGGAAAAACAACCAACATCGACTATTACTGTGCATTATTGGAGCGATTGAAGACCGAAATCGCGAAAAAACGGCCCCATATGAAGAAGAAAAAAGTGTTGTTTCATCAAGACAATGCACCGTGTCACAAATCATCGAAAACGATGGCAAAATTGCATGAATTGGGCTTCGAATTGCTTCCTCACCCACCGTATTCTCCAGATCTAGCCCCCAGCGACTTTTTCCTTTTCTCTGACCTGAAGAGAATGCTCGCGGGAAAAAATTTGGCTCTGATACTGAGGTAATCGCCGAAACTGAAGCCTATTTTGAGGACAAACCGAAGGAGTACTACAAAAATGGTATCGAAAAGTTGGAAGGTCGCTATAATCGCTGTATCGCCCTTGAAGGCAACTATGTTGAATAAAAAAAATGAATTTTGTCAAAATATTGTGTTTTACTATGGTAGACCGGGGACTTTTCAGCCGACCTGTTAAAATTAAACAGGCATGGAGGTTGGAAATCTACCTTTGTTGTAAAGGGATATGCTGAAAATTCCATAAATAATAAAAAACTAACAGCGCAAGAAATATTTGGTGAAACATCTATAATCCAATGTACGCTGCTTTCCAAATAACAGCAAGTTCGAGCATTAAAAAAATATATGTCGTCGGGAACTAATTTGAATAATTGCAATAATCGTGTTATCAATATTTATAATAATTAATTAATTTATATTTTTAATTTTTATTTTAACAGTTTAATAAATAGAATAATTCTATTTGCCACTAATTTTGAAATACATTTTTCATCACCAATTGCATAAAATTTTAATTTATGCAACTAGTTACAAAAAGTAAGACATTTCATAATGTCAATCAGTTTTAAAAAGTGACACTTTATATGTCAAAATTAGAAAAATTGATTTTACAGGCACGCAGCTGGTCCTAAGTTATCACTCCCCTCATTTGGAAGAAAACTATCCAGGAGATTTGATAGCGAACGTTATTTTCGAATTAACAGAAAACAATGAATTTCGCATCGATTATAAAGCTGTAACTACACATCCTTGTCCTGTTAATTTTACCAATCATACGTATTTCAACTTAGCTGGAGATGGAACAGGTGCTAGAGAATTGTACAAACATATCGTCTGTATTAATTCTGATAAGATAACAGAGGTTGTTAATGGGATTCCGACAGGTAAACAAACAAAATATAGATACCAATGTTAATATGACAATATTTACCATTTTAAGGGCAATTTATTAACGTTCAGGACACCGCTTTTGATTTAAGAGTTCCTAAAGAACTTGGAAAAATCATAAATACAGTTCCTAATGCCTCCGGCTTCGATCACAACTTTTGTATAACAAGAGGAACAGAACAAGGAAATGCTTTTGTCGGTAATTTTTAATTTAATTTTGATAAATAATAAGCAAGTTAACATACAATAAACGTTTGTAGCTAGTGTCTATCATCAGCAAAGTGGTCGATTAATGGAAGTTTACAGTAATCAACCGGGAGTACAGTTTTACACTGGAAATGCCCTACCAGAAGGTGACGTTTTGAAGGGTAAATCTGGATTTATTAAAAAACATGGAGCTTTGTGTCTTGAAACTCAGAAATATCCTGATTCCGTGAACCACGTAAGTAACATAGGTAATATGTCGGCTGAAAAGTCCACGGTCTACCATAGTAAAACACAATATTTTGACAAAATTCTTTTTTTTTATTCAACATAGTTGCCTTCAAGGGCGATACAGCGATTATAGCGACCTTCCAACTTTTCGATACCATTTTTGTAGTACTCCTTCGGTTTGTCCTCAAAATAGGCTTCAGTTTCGGCGATTACCTCAGTATCAGAGCCAAATTTTTTTCCCGCGAGCATTCTCTTCAGGTCAGAGAAAAGGAAAAAGTCGCTGGGGGCTAGATCTGGAGAATACGGTGGGTGAGCCAAGCTAAGCTTTTGCTTCAACTGTATTTTTTCCTTTCAAATAACAATATTTAATAAGCACACGAAATTCTTTTTTTTTTTCATCTTTTTGAAAATAACAAGAGTTGCTTCACTAAAAATGCAATATCTCACAAACTAATAGTCCGACAGCTGTCAAATTTTTACACGAATCTTTTGAAGGTTGATACTATCTAAAAATGAAATGTATTTAATTCTAGTGTCGTCATCTATAGGTCAGACCGGGGACTTTTCAGCCGTCCTGTTAGCTAAATTTAAAAAAATAGATAGTAAAATGCACTTTTTTTCCAGAAAAACTTTCCTAATACGATTATTTATCCGGGGGAAGAGTACCACCATTCTGTCGTTTTTAAATTTTTAATTAAAAAATAAAACACTTTAATGCTACAGATTGCTGACCATATTATGTATTTGGAGTTATTAAATAAATGAAAACTAAAAATTTTAACAATAAATCTATAAATGATTGTCCTTTAAACCGATATCATAACTATTATAAGTTTGTTTGAAGTTAACAGCTAAGACAAGACAAGTCATTAAATCGTAAAATGTTGTAAACAAGATTCTAAATCAGCAGCGCACCTACTTATTTATATCCGTAATAAGAATTTTTTTTTATTCATTATATTTTAATTTTCTTAGGGTAAGGGATAAGGAATCATAATACGATTTTTAGAATATTTTGTTTTTTTACTACCCTTTATTTAGACGTCATGGAAAAAGGAGATATTAAAGAGTGGCTGACTAAAAGGAAGAAAAATCTTTTAGTTTTGCTTAATTGAAATAACATTTTTTTTTATTTTTCCATACCCTGTACATAACTAACAGTGGCGTATAATAAAATGTTGTCATTATTTTTAATAAAACGTTTCGTGTGGGCGTACAACTACTACCCGGCAATAATAATCTCCCAAGCAATTTATTAAAGCTTTTGACGTGAACACTCGGTGCAATAAAAAAAATTGACACTACCGAAAAGAACCCTATTAAATTCGAATTAAAATTAACTGCCGTATAGTGGGTTCTCGTTTGCAAGAATAATCAGGCCCGACGAAAAAAGAAGAAGAAAATTACTGAAGGAAAAAGAAAACGGAACATTGGCAACTGAATAAATTATAAAACCACAACGGGGGCACCAATTATCCGATTATTGCGTATTCATGGTAGTGATTTACAATGTCCCATATCAGCAGATGTGTATATGTGAATGGGATTATAATTATAACAACAAGTACAAGTTTTGTTTCTTTTAATGTTAACGTTTCTTTAGGCCTGGTTTTGTTGGTGCTGCATTTATTGTATATTCATCGTTCGGTTTTAGATTAAGGAGCCCGTATCCCATGCAATCTGAAACGAAAATGTGTCAATGATTTTTTTGGCCATAAAGTGCAGACATCTCTTAGTAATAGGTTAAACTAACAGAAATAATAATAGAATCCTTTTACTAAATTGCTCTATTCATCGGAAAAAATTTTACCTGCTAAAAACACATGTTTTAGGGCTAAAAACCATTTATATAATTCTCATTTCTAGACCTTGCCAGCCAACAAAATATATTTTGTATTTTATCTCGGGAAAGAACGAGGGTAGATCAACATTTAGTAATATCAATAGGTGCTCTAGTAATTATTACTTTTATCTTTAGTTTTTATTAAAAACATTTTTTATTTGTATTTTTAATTCTATATATACCTAATCACCGGTAGGGTAAGTTTATTATTTTTATAAGTTTATGGTTGTGTGTGATTATTTTTAAATCAGTTCTAGGTAAGTGTCAAAAAATTATTAAAATATTATTAACTTAGAGGCGATGCATTTACAAATGACACATTAAAGTGGTCAACATATTTTAATTTTGTAATACCTATTTACTTGCGTCGAAAATTCGGAGACTAGATACTTATGAAAAATAATGATGTTTTCTAGAACGTTGCTGGATTTAAACTAATGTTTTAAAATTTGATGAAGTGCTGCAGAGTACCCACTATTACTACCCGAATGTTAACCCTTCAGGATTATTTGTTGACTTGAAATACGGTTTCTTAGGTGCATCGCCTGATGGTAAACGAATTTTTGTAACTATTATATACATATCAGAGTTTAATAACTTATTATGTTTTAGGTTTAATTGATTCAGATGAACTTGTTGAAGTAAAATGTTTTTTAAAAGTAGCCACATCAAAAATATCATTGAGAGAGGCCGTAGAAAAGCGTATGGTTCCTTGCTTAAAAATTGAAAATAATGAAATTCACTTGAAGGAAAATCACAATTATTATTATCAGATAAGATTTGTTACTGGCTTTTCATTTTTCTAATTTTTTTAGAATATTACAAATTATTGTTTTTAGATACAAAGACAACTCGACATCACAAGAAGAAAAACATGCCATTTTATTATTTATACGGGAGATGATAATCCACTTTTTACCGAAAACATAAATTTCAACGAAACTTTTTTTAACAATATGGTAGAAAAGTTGAGACGATTCTATGAGGATTGCGTTGGGCCGGAAGTTATTTTAAACAGGAGAGGCAAAAGATTAAAATATAAAGATCCACCAGAAAATATTTAAATGTAATAATAATAAAATTATATTTTTTAAATAAAATATTTTGATGCCAGTTTTTCTTTTTACTTAATTCAGAATACCACGTATACAAAATTTACGTTAACATTTTTTTCTCTCAGAAACCTGTGGCCAGATTTCTTCCAAAATTTGACCAAGAAGTGTCTATATGGCCACCAATAATTGGTATTTTTTCAAGAATTTTGAATTTACAGTTTTTTGTTATTAACAATTTTATAATTTTTATATTTATTTACAACGATGTTTATTCTGTGTCTAATGTTTTTTAATTGTGCTGGGAAAATGGAATAATAAAAACTTATTCTGTAAGCGATCGCTCGGCACACAAACAATAATTTTATTATTTACCCTCATATATAACTATAGATGGCCAGCCGTACGCTGGCTATTATAATTAAAATTTCTTCAAGATATAACAATGATATAACTGGTCTACTGACAATCAATATCCGCAAATCAGTATTCTTTTTTTCATTTTTCTAATTTGTTTTATTGAATAATTGTTTTGTAAATATCGCAAAATTTTTAAAAAACGTTACATTAATTTATTATACAAAAATTTGTTTTGACTTCGTTAATAAAAAAAAGAAAAAAATATATAGTGCCTAGTTCCATCTATGATAAAAGTTATAAACTAAAGTACAATTATTTCGTCATTAACTACGTCCATTTTTGATCCAAAGTGAAAAAATGAAAATAAAATGCAGCATGATTTTAGTTTCTAACTATTTCTTAGGTCTGATCTCTTTAGAAAATTCTGATTGGGCTATTTGATAGAAAAATGTTCAACTTAGGAAAGGTTTAGTTTCATTTTAAGAAAATTTTTTTAGATTGTTGTTTATTTATACAAATGTAAAGGTCTAAAATAGTTCGCATTCAACAGCTCTTTTTCAATATTAAACAATTAATTAACAAAAAATAAATGCAATCCTTACCTAAGTTAGACCTTTATATGCAATTTAGTGAAAAAAATAAAACGATTTGAGTTGTAATAACGGAGAAAGTTAGAATAAACTTTTGGTCTGCAGGTGCCATTCTGATGTACAACGATACCCCGTCCTTAACATAGAATAGTTGTGAAATAAACACATCGAAAAAATCGAAGGATTCTAAAACAAAAAAATAAGAACAGTATACATAATATAATGACACCTTTTTCTCTAAAAACTAGCATCGTCAGATTGAAGTATTTATTTATATTTATTTATTAAACGGATTAACCAATTTACAATTATTATAGATGTATTTATAACATTCATAATAAATATAATATACATAAATATAATTATATTAAAAGCTATGAGTAACAATCAATACATAAATGTTCTAGGTAAAATGAATACCTCTGATTTGGTAATGTAGAGCCGAAAAAATCAAGATTATGCTGATAATTGTGAGCAGTCTAGTTATAGGTTCATTTCTGCCATAGTTTTTCTGGTGATATGGAATATGAAACAATTCCGTGTTACGCATTGAAGTTACAATTTGTTGATTGTAACTAGGTACCTGCGTGATGTTGATTAGGTTAGACCAAGGGGCACAGGTAATTTCGCCACTAGTAAATTTATGGACGCATCCCAACTCGTGCCCACTAATCCCTTAAAAGGTACAAGAGTTAAGGTCTCAATAATCTGTATACCTAACTCGTGCTCGATTGAAAAATTTACCTATTCAAATTACCATCACATCTAGTCTAAACTGTATAGGAACAGGTATTATTGTTAAATTGGGTTTTCCTGAAGTACTTACTATAGAGCAGGTCACAGTTATTATGCAGCATTGCGTTTATGGACGACGGCGTTGCCATATCGGCATGTTCTTCGAATTTGGTTCCAACTGGCGCGGGAATATAACTTGCCATTGTGTTACTATTATGATTTAAATGTTGACTAAATGATTCATTTGAAAATCGTTTAGTGAGTAATTAAGAATATTTATAATTATGCTTTTAGATAAATTTTACGCGGAAACCAAGGTAACCAAAGCGGCAACAGTGTTGAATATTCGCCCATAAGATTTACATTGGCCTATGCCGGCCACGCTGTATAATAACTGTGACCCGCTCTATAGAAAGGATTTTGTTTCGGGTTTGATATTTATGAATGAGTTAGTTTTATTTCGTAATTGGGAGGGTTAAGAGCAGCACTATAAATATGTCGATTCGCGAAATATCAAGTCAACGTGGGAAAATATCATTAATTGTAGAACAACACAAATTTAATCAAAGCAGCAAAAAGTTAACATCTGGAGAAATTAAGTGGGTGTGTGTGAATAGAAAGTGTAACGCATAGTTTCGGACAATCGGTGATTCCTAACCTAACCTAACCTAACATAACCTAACATAACCTAACCTAAAATATCAACATTTACTTTCGTTAAAACAGTATCTTGGTGTAATAGTATTAATAATATGTATTTTTTATGTGCAATATATTTAATTAGTACGTTTTATAGTAGTTTTATTTCAAATAAATGACAATAAATAAGAATTAAAAACCACATTTCCGATGCACCCGGGCACGAGTTGGGAAACGCCGAAATTTATAAATCCTCTGCCCACACCAGGTATATTTAATCCTATGAGTAATTTCGCCACCGATATTTTCATATCTTAATAAGGATGGATTGATTTGAACCAACAAATCATCAGTACTTCTTGTAACCTAACCTATTTTGGAATCTGTTGTCCTATTACTGGTAGGCTTAGCATGCCATTAAAGATTGGTGGCGAAAGTACCAACACCAAGACCAAGTATGGAAGTAATAAGACATAGCAAAATTAAAGCCTAGATAATATTAGCCCTAACGGATTATCCTGGATGTATTTCCCTCTGATGTCAATCTGACGATGCTAAGTCTAGCGAAACGGCTGTCATTAAAGTTAATAAAGCAATTTTGTAAATAAATACTGGAAGTTTTGTTAAAACGAAGAGTTTTTAATTATTCCTAATAAGACGGACTTCCAAAAAGTAAGGGTTAGTACAATCAATTTAATTAAAACCAAATACATTAAACTTAGAAGTAGAATTAAAAAATAAAAAGATTTCAGTGGCTTCCAACTACTAATTTACTAAAGAAAACAATTTTGTTCGATTCTTCAGAGCAAATATATTAAAGAGCTATTTATCTGACAGGGAACAAAGATTGAAAATTAACGGTGATTTAAATGTTTGGGACTACCTTGACAGGTGCATAAGAACTCGTAATATCGCTCCAGATAACCTTGATAAGCTGGAAAATGTTTTAATAGAAGAATAGGAAAATTTGGATTTGGATTACATATAAGTGACCTGATAAGAAGCCTTCCACGCAGAATGAGATATGTTATTAGAGCCAGAGGTGACAATACCAGATACTAAAATGTTAAATTTATTGTTTAAATTTTTTATTTTGTTACTTTGTATTATTTGGTTTTTTTAGAATAATTGTTATTTTCATTATTTATGCCAATTACAGTTTCTTGAATAACAGACTATTTTTTTATATGACGCAGATGTAACGTAATACCTTTATTTTTCTTTAATTCTAATTGCGTATTTTGATGTAACATAATATTTTTGTTTTATAACCTTTGTTAAAATATTGTTATTGTCACGTACTAATTAGTATATAAAGACAGGAATACATTCAGTTTAGAACATTGAAGATTATGAAAATTATCAAGAGATTTTAACTTTAGACTTTTGTAGTTACTTCTGTATTGTATAATTTGTAAAAGTTTGTTTTTAAAAAAGTGTTTAATGTTTGATTAAACTTAATTTGCCCATTATTTTTTTATGTTTAATTTTAATTAAATAAACTACTTTGAAACATATTTCCAAATTAATTTCCTTTCATTTCCCAAAAAAATTAATAGAGGGTAATAAAAACTTCATTCATAAATCACTTATATCATACTTTTTGTGACGAGTTTGTTAAAATAATATACAGTGTGTAAAAGCCAAATGGAATAAATTCATTATTTCGGTTACTGTACATATTTATAAAAAATCCCGAAACACTTCAAATTTAAATTATAACTTGACATTCTTTAACGTGAAAATGCAACCCCTACCTTCAATCCCCTTAGAATGACAGGTACAACCCCCAATTTTTTAAATGGGAAGTATAGGCTTGTGATATATCATTTGAAAGGTCTCTTCATTTTCTATTCAAAAATGATGCAAAAATTAACATAAAAAAAATTAATATCATGTTGTTACCGAAATTCGCTAAAATATACTCGAAACTTGTTACAATATACTTAAAACTTATTTCCCATTTAGGTCTTGATAATGAGAAAGTGAACAAAAACCATAGCAATGTGGTTTTTAGATGGTAACTATTAAAAAACTTTAAAGAATTTCCGTGGCAACGCTATTTTAACAAGCAGTAGTAAATTGTTTTATTTAAGTTGTCATTGTTGTAAGGGAGTTGAAGGTAGGGGTTGCATTTTCACGTTAAAGAATGTCAAGTTATAATTTAAATTTGTGTTTCGGGATTTTTTATAAATATATACAGTAATCGAAATAATGAATTTATTCCATTTGGCTTTTACACACTGTAGAAATATTATCCAAATTACGGACTATCTACTTATAATTTAAAAAACAATGCTTGATTCGTCTGTAGAGGAGGTAAACAAAACATGGGACAATCAAGCACGTCTTGCCAAAGAAATAATTAGCCCTTAAGATTCAAAATATAACTGACAACTTACCTACTTTAATATAAAGAAACATCTCTACAAATTGCTCGATCCGTTTGTAGAGGATGTAAACAAAACACGGGACAATCAAGCACGTCTTGAGAAAGAAGTAATTGACCCTTATGATCCAATTTAATAATAAAAAATACGAACCTAAAAAGGTCGGACTACCAAAGGGTTGCCCTTATACCTATATCTACAACACAAATCACTAACCTGTTGTTGTTTTTTACGGATGACGGCGGATTTTACTTACCAACTAATTAATTCCACGACCAAAAAGTGATCGTAATGTTATAGTACGAAGTTGGGAGGTTTGGGCTTTTAGAATTTGCATAAAATGATGGATTACGTGAAGTCTCTGGCAATACATCAGCGGCGTAGGGTGAAAAATATGTCGACATTTAATAGCCACTGTATAAATGAATAAATAAGGAGTCCTAGATGTACATATTGCTGCATATTATGTTGTATTATGTAGTACATATTATATTAAAGTAGTTTTCCGTTTATGTATAGAATTATAATTGCTTTAATTGATAAAATAAACAAAAATCCAAATATTTTTTATTTGTTGGCTGCAAAATCTGACACCTTTATAAAACAGCCAAAAGTTCTTTCATTTTAAATAAATTATATCAAATAAATTTACATACGATCTAAGTTACAATTTTTGACAAAACAGTTTTATTAACTATAATATTTTGACATAGCTAATAAACTGTATTGGTAAATTTATAAACTTCTGTTTACCAGATATTTATATTAATAAGAGTATTTCAATAGCGTGAATATTTTGATTACCCGCTAATGTATCCGTTTAATATTATAAAGACGGCTACTTAAAATAACTTGTTTTATGTCCCTAACATCGTTGGGTACTTGATATATCGATATACATTGGAATAATCTGTTCAGGTTGGTGTTGAACACACCCCGAATATCGAGATAACTTTGAAATTTTAATTAGGTTTTTTTTCATTACTGTCATTAACCCAAAACTAATCGAGATTTATATCCAGTTTTTTTTAAGTATGAAGAGATAAAATGAAAAAAATAATTTATTCTTATTTAACGTCGCCGATATATAATCCGATTCGGAAATTTGATAATAAAATCTTAATTAAAGTACACTGGATTCTCGTGTGGGCTTAGAAATTTAAAAATTTAATGGTTTAGGCAGTCTTGAATTTTCGGTAGGCATAATATGTCACCTATAGCGGGTCCACATCGAGAAAAATTATTCAATAAGAATGTGTTACTACTAAAAAGTGTACTATGGCTGATACAATACAATTTTTCTTACTACCGCAGTATTAATTTTTTTTTTTGTTCATTATTGATTTAGTATTTTGACTTCATGAAATTGATCTTACTAAGAACATTAAAAATAGAAGTTTTTTTAACAAACTGTTCCATTAATTATTAAAAATTGCTTTGTTAAAGTTTTGCTAAAAACTAGCATCGTCAGATTGACATATTGATGTTACATTTTGTTTGTTTGTAGGCTACAAAACAATTACATCTCATTTTTTAAACATTCCATTCAATTTCAGAAATATTAAATTAGGTAATTATAGTTAGGTATTGTTCATGTTTATGAAAATTAATTATTTTGGTTAATTAATAAATTTGGGAATCGTACACATACGCTAATGTCTATTTTTAGCACACATCAATTATTATCAATCATGAAGAGATAATTGAAACTCAACATTACGTCGATTTCGGCACATTGATGTCATGATTATTTCCATTAACATTTTGGGTAAATTTAAGGGAAAAAAAGTTCTGGTTACGACCATAATGACGATGGCATCGCTTTCTTGGACTTATGAGAAAAATACTCCAGAAGTATTCTTTTACTCACGCTATTGCTGTTCTTAATGCTTTTCCACTTTTTAAAACACTATGGTATTCTTCCTCATACATCATCCTAAATTTTTGTGGCAACAGTAAACTTTCTGCTTCCAACGCTGCGTTTTCTACATCTGATGACAGGTTTTCCTTTTTTTGTATCAATTATTTTCCGTCCATTTCGTATTTATTCTCTTTGTACACAAAACGCAACAATATTCTTCTCAAAAACCAAAACATAACATTTGTTTGACATTTCATGACGAAGTAATTTATATCCCTAGCAACGGAGCAACAAAATTGCGATTTTTGTGCCTAAAATTACAATTTTCTTTGAAATTCTAAGTTTCACTTGAACTTGCTATAGAAAAAAATGTTGTATTGCACACGACGATAAAATCGCATTATCTTCTCGAGTTTAATTGGCATCTCGACGTCCTCGAAGATAAAGTACAATTTTAATGTCTTGTACAACAAATAACCATCAACATATTGTATAAAAATGTTATCAAAACTGTTGCACATTGTCATTAAGTAAATATTTATTGCCACATAGATCAAATATCTTAAAATTCCGCACAAAAATCCACCTTTATGTTAATTCACCTGTTACCCTTTCTTGATGGACTTGCAGGTTAAAATTATATACGCTAGAATAGACACAAACTACAGCACAGACAAAGACAGGAAGTCGGAGTGCAGGAAGTATGCGTAAATTCCTGCTGACATGTTATTTGTTAAAGACAATGGAAAGGGTATGTTCACCTTTACATAAAGAAAAAAAAGTTCATCTTTGCATCATAAAATATCAATTCAAATAGAAATATAATTTTCACCAAGTCTCACGCAGATAAAATAATTGAAACAAGCTTATTACATAATATTATACTCTTTCTAGCGATCATTTCTTTCGCCCAAAACAGTCTTCGATAATAATAAATGTAATTAATTTAAGTTAACGTCAATAAAGAGCTATAGATGTTAAAATTTAATAATAAAATCAATAGAATTCGTCTAAAGTGTTATTAGAATTGATTAATCATTCAAAGTCCTATGGTTTCTTGTATTCAATAGTCCGGTTACTTTAGTTCAAAATTATTTATTTATGTGCTTTCATTCTTTTATTTTTCACTTTAAAGTTTGATACCTATTTTCTTGGTTAAACATAAACTTTAGTTATTCCAAAACAGTATATTACATAACAACACGAATTTTTCTACTCTGACATCTGAGTACTTTACAATTTTTATTTATTTATATTTATAGTTATATTCTAGCAGCTATTAAATTACAAACGACCAAAACTTTTCGAATACACTGCCCAATTCTACTACATTAGTCGAAATCGATTCTTGAGTCATAATCAATTTTTCTGTATTTTTGGTTGCTGGAGGTGCGCATTGCATTTTTGAGCAACTGGGACCCGAATTTTCTGGAGCGTTGGGCTTAATATCGTCCAATGATACATTTTTTTCATTATACTCCTCATCCGGACAAATCAAAGAGATTATTTTGTCAGCTGTGAAGTTATTTGCGCTTATGGATTTGTCTGATCCCTTTTTTAATATATATTTTTTGTGGGTTTGTAGCCTTATCGTTCTTCTATTTGTTATCTTGGTCTCCTGTATCTTCTGTACTCTTCGGCTGTGTAACCCGTCAGGCCTCTGAGCTCTGTGTTCAGATGAGTCCTTAGCTCTTCAAATAGCTTTCTGGTTCTTGCATCCATTATCTCTAGTACCTTGTTTGGTTTTATGTATCTGTGTATATCTTCATTTCTTATATACCATGGAGCGTTAAGAGCCTGCCTGCTCGTAATATTTTGTTGAGCTTCTAGTTTATTCCTTATAAATCTCATCTTCGTGTTAAGGTTTAGCTTACTGCTTCGTCCACGGAGCCTTGATCTCGCCTGTTAGACATTTGCCATCACGATGTTGACATGGTCAGTGTCCGGTTGTCCAGGTAGTGCACCATTGTGTTTTTCATTGCTTCCATTTCTTCTTCTTCGTTGGTGTATGCTATTCCAGATACTCCGTGCAATTGAGGCATAGGTTTTTTATGTTCTTTGAGGGCTTTCGCTATGTTCCAGAGTGCTGGTTTTTATGGATCTAGATTGTTGATTCGTCTGTTCCATACTTCGCTTCTGTGGTTTTTCAGCTTTTCCTTTACTTCCTCTTTTAGTAAGTATGCTCTTATTTTATGGTTTTGCATCCTGGGTTCTTCGGGCTCTTTTAAACGCCCTAATTTTTTCCTCTCTCAGATCTCTTACAACCCCCCATTACAAAATGGGTGGTTTTTGTAACAGCAGTAGAAAAAAATAATACTATAATAGTTATCACATTTGTAGCTTCAAAATTATGTTTTATTTATGTATTTTAAAGTTGTCCAAAAAGATACAACTAAAAAAATTATTTTTCAATCAAGAGAGTTTGTATAAAAGATATATACTATAGTAAAAGAAATATCGAATTTATTCTATTTGACTTTTACACGCTGTAGATTTATTTAATGGTCCATATTTGGTCAAGACGAGACTTAGATCGTGAATTTTGAAACAACCACACAACGAATTATATTATTGCTGTTGGCACTTTGTTTGTAACGACTAACCGAAGAACTATTTAATTTCCAATCACTATAAATAAAATAAATAAGGCTTAAATATATAATTTTGTCTCGAAGCATTATAGTTGATCGATTTATTTCCAACACATTAAGTTGGAAGCCACAAAAAAGCGGTAGGTAGGTCTGCGATTTCTCAAGAACATTAAAATACAACGTTTAACAAATAAAGAGCTAGAGGTAGTTTTGGAAAAGATATTTAAAAATTTTACAAACTGTAGGTTATAAAAACAAAGGAACAATCGAATTAGATGTTACTAATTAGCTGGCAAAAAGAAACAGAAGAATATAGCGGTACAAATTTACAACTTGACTTTTTAGCACTAACTGTACTACACAAAACACTCTGTAGACGCTTCACCGCAGTAGTAACGGTCGGAGATGCTTTTGTAGTTTGTTGTGACATCAGTAGAGGTCGCAGTAATCGAAATTACACAAAAAAGCGGGAAACTGAAACGCATCAGCTTAACATAGATCAATTACTGTTATAAATCAATTACTCTATTTCTGATAATTATATACTGTCAAATATAACTGCAGATTACTAACTAAATATTAATAACAACTCTTTTATATTAAGAGAAAAGCACAATATACATAAATGCTTAAAGTTCTTCAATAAGACTACTCTGACGTGGACCAATTTGCCCTCTGAAACTTAGCTGAGTTTTTCTTTAATTCTTGATGTTGATGCTTTCCATAGTTTCATTCCAGTGTGTACGAACGTTGAGTTTGGTGATTGATTGTCTTGAATTAGTTCATGAGATTTATCGTTTGTTTTAGTGGATTCAGATGTCAGATCTTCCACCAAACGTAATATCTTGATAAGACTCTCATAGCAGATATCGCTGGAATTCCCTTGTGAATATAAATTATAATGTTTTTCTTTGAAGAGTTGTTGGTATCACAATTCTACCATGCCACATTAATATTTTGCTTTCTACAGATAACTCGCTTTTTTTCTAAAATATGTTTAAGTTCATTTGCTTCATTTTGAAAATTGCACCAATTGACCTTCATAAGATTTGAAACTATATTTAAGATGACATCATTCATTGTATGTTCTATAATGTTTTTCTCTGCTAGCACAATATCGAGAAACTTATTTGATTGCAGCCTGTTATAATATATTATATTGATGGTCCTGAATTGTTCCATATATTTGGAAATTTGTTTGTCATTCCAGTTGCTGAACTCTTTAAAATGCAGCATTATATGTTTATATGAGACTAACTGATCGAAGAACTAATAAAACTAACACATTTCAAATTCATTTTAAAGGGAAAATGTCGCACAGAACCTTTTCTTCTTTTTTATCACTGAAATCTTGTTGTTCTGTGAGATTAGAGACCTCTACAGGTGGTCTACAGGTTTGGAATAAAGTAATATACTGTTTATGTGAAATCCAAATATGTACGGATTCAACATAATATAAGTATTTTCTTAAAGATTCTTTTAAATGATGTTTTTCAATTAATTTAATGTTGGGACTGTGTACGCCGCCACTGGGCGCAGTTATCCGATTTGATTTCTCATTTTTTACAAGTCAACCTACCGGGGGGTACGAACCGGACCCGTCATTAACAATTTTAATACCAATTATTTTACTACACGGTGATTGATAGAATCAGGTATCATAAATTTCTCCACGGGAAAATTTTACTGTAAGACTGATTGAAGCGATTCGTATAGGTAACCAGATTCGAGCTCAGCATTTCGTAATAATATCTACAAATGAAAGAATGTATAAGATGAAACTCTCAATATGGACAATATGGTAAATGTTTACCGCGTACAATGAAAAAGTATAAAATAGAATATTAAATTATCGATTCAAAAAATTTACAAGTTTGTGTTCATACGCCAACGAATCTCATATAAATTTATTGGTTACTGTCACTGATTATTGTCCCCCTTGCATGGAGCAATCGGACTGGCATATACCAATGAGGACAAAGCAGAGGCAAAAAAAACACTGTGGAGCTGCAAATCATGCTCAACCAACACCCTGATGAGGACATGGATTTCTTTAGCAGTATAGAAGACAAAGTAAAAGAATTATTAGAAGAAGAGGACGAGACAGAGAACATAGGATTCACCACTCCAGAAGAGCTTAAAAAGATCATAAAATTCATCACAACAAAGAAAGCACCGGTTATCGACGGAATCTCAAACAGGGCATAAAATGTATGCCCGCCAAAGGAATTATACACCTACCAATCATAATAAATGGAATATTAAGGTTTAAATATCCCTTAACCATGGGCAAAGTACATGCCACATGAAACTCAGCTGCGTGAAGTATGCAGGAGCACATAGAGCGGTCGATTGCATCTTGAGGGAAAAAGAGCCCGCCAAATGCAAAAATTGCGGAGAAAAACACCCTGCAAACTACCGTGGATGTCCAAAGAATCCTACACCAATAGCATGGACATAACAACAACACAACAAGAGGATCAGCAGCTAGAATAAAACCAGGGGTAAGCTACCCGCAAGCTGCCCAAAAAACGAAAGAATCGGAAAAGTTATCCCTCGACATCGAAACGATGATGATCAAATAAAGATCGTCTCATGGAATACCAGAATAATATGGGAGAAATCCTGGAGGAAAGAAGACCTTGATATCTTCGCACTCCAGGAAACGGGACTACCAGATGCCAACTATCTGGTTCACATGGCCAGATTATGATGTCTATTGAAATAAACTAAATGGAAGATCCGGAGGTACAGCAATCCTAGTCAAAAAGGAGCTGAACCATTACCAGGAAAACACACCGAACGGGCTCCTTACCATGGAAGCAACGATAGTAGTGGTAAAAACTACTTACGGCGACATCAAAATAGTCTCAGCCTATGTAAGACCGAACACGGTCATTCACGAAGAAGACGTGCTGGCGATACTCCCAGAAGGTAAATGCCAAGTCCCCAATGTGCTGCAATACAAAAAACGAACAAGGAAGAAACCTGGAAAGGATAACGGATAACAATCCAGCTGTTCAAGTCATAGGTCCAATGCAACCAACGCACTATCCCCAGGAGGTGGTACGCCGGTAGTTCTAGACTTTGCGGTGTTAAGAGACATCGGAATGCCCTAGGACATTTGGCTCACCGAAGGAGAAGACGCACATGCGCAAGACAAGAAAGAAGAAATATCCAAAGGACTGATTGGACGAAGTTTAGGTGGAAAAAGAATACACATGTGCTATATTTTTGGATATAAATAAGGCCTTCGACAGAGCCTGGCACGAAGGTCTTGTAAACAAAATTATTGAAGCAGCAAGCTCGCTGGTATATAAGAAATAAAGATATATACATAAAACCAAAGAAGGTACTAGAGATAATAGACTCAAGAGTCAGAAAACTATTTGAAGAGCTAAGGACTCATCTGAACACAGAGCTCAGAGGCCTGACGGGTTACACAGCCGAAGACTACAGAAGATACAAGAGACTAAGATAACAAATAAAAGAACGATAAGGCTGCAAACCCACAAAAAATATATATTAAAAAAAGGATCCGACAAGGAAGAAGATTTCAGAAAAACCGGAATTCGAGAGCAAAACTAATGATTATAGTTGTTTTCCAGAAATACTAAACCATTGAAACATTGGTTGATACTTTCGTCACTTATTTGGAACATTGTTGCTTTAAGTTTTAAAGAATCATAATTTAAATTAAAATTAATTAAGTATTCAGTATTTTGAAAAGGTATAAATTTATTTTCTACATTTTGCACTTTTACGCAAGCAAATTTTTGTTTTAAATGGTTGGCAACATGATAGTGAAGTATCTAAAGACTTATTTCTTTTATACATACAAAATGTTCACGCCCGCCTTTGGTCGATGACTATCCTCAATGCGATAAATAAAACTAACAATTTTCTGTCATTAAACTAATTTTAGAAACGACTAGTTTTAAATTATATTCTTTTAAATGATGACCACTGTACGTGTGACTCAAGTGAACTAAACTTGAAGTTTTAGTTCCCGAAATAATTGCACAATTAATGATAACTAGTGCTATTTACTGTTAATACTCTCCGTTAGACATTTTACATATTAATATCATCTCTCTCTTCTGCACGATGATTAATATCGTTCTATTAATCCCATTTAAAGTGACATTTTATCACTATACATGCTAAAATTGGCTCATTATTTATTTAAATGTATTCAAATTAATTACGGATTTATTATTATGATGGTAATGTAACCGGATGCTGGTTAGATAATATCGATAAATATCTATCTATTTCGAATTATTTTATATCTAGCATCAAATTAATTAAAGGAAGATTTTTTTTATTCATAGTTCAAGATTACGAAATTTAACTTTAACGCCACTGGCATTTAATGTGTAATTCTTTCCAAAAACTCTTCCATAAATATTCCACAGTTATTCAAAGTATTTCCAGACGTTTCCATTTAAAAATTTCTATAAAGTATTTGAAAATTTTCAATGCTGATGTTTGATTTGGACTCAAATTGGATTAATATTATTCTATTCTATTCTATTCTTCTGGGGTGCGTTTCATGCATGTACTGGAGCTCTAGGCTCATTGTACCCCCCTGAAGTAATCATACCAGGTTCGTTTCCTTCATGTATTCTAGAATGTCCCTGATATTCGCTTTCACGATTTCCTCTGGCTCAGGAAACTGAATGCCAAAGTGTCTCTGTCTAAGCCACTTAAGGCTCGGACAGTGACATATTACGTGAAGAGGAGTTTCGTCTTCCTCACCACATTTTCTGCATAATGGGTCCTCAGCGAGTCCTATTGTGTTCATGTGTTTTCGGAGATGGCAGTGTCCTGTAAGCAGTCCCACTGCCTTTCTCAGTTGGGTTCTACTTAGGCTGAGTAGTTCTGTAGTTTTCTCCCTGGATGGACCTGTTATGAATAATCTGGATTGCCTGAGTCCAGGCAGTTCCATCCAGAGTTTCTTATGTTGTTCCCTTAGTCGTTCCTCTATTGTTTCCCTTACATATTGGTATGAGACCCCACATGTGGGAAGAGGTCCGATCAGGGTTCCTTCTGAAGCTTCCCTGGCTAGGAGGTCAGCTTTTTCATTTCCAAGAATCCCTGTGTGTCCTGGTACCCATTCAAGGATAACCTTGTGGCGTTGTGCCAGTTCAGCTACAGTTCCTTGGCAGTGCTTCACTGTTCGTGACGCAGTGTGTACGCTCTCTATTGCTTTGAGAGCTGCTTGGCTATCACTTCTGATCCTGACAGTCCTGTTAGGGACTGTCTCGTTCAGGATGATTTCCGAGCATGTGTTGATGGCAACCACTTCAGCTTGCAGGATAGTCTCTACTGAACCCAGGTTGAGACTATACGTCTTCCCTGTATTTTCATTGTAGATTCCAATACCAGTGCTGGTGCTTGTTTTGGATCCGTCTGTGTACCAAACGGATTCATGTTGTTTCCTAGTCTTGGTACGAGCTTCGTCCCTATCCGGAATATGAACCGTATATGGTTTGGAAAGGTCGTAGCAGATAGGTATTCTATCTGAGGGCATGCTCAGTAATTGATTATGTTCAATCTCTTTCGAGATTGTGGAATGGTACCTAGGGATCGCCCTGCCCCATTCGTTGTTTATTTTCAGCCTGTAAGCAGCTGCCAGTGCTTCCCTTTCCACAATAAGATGTAGTGGAGGTAGTCCCAGCATAGCTTCCAGGGCCGCCGTGGGCGTTGTTCGCATCGCCCCGGTTATGGCTAGACAGGCTACTCTTTGTACCCTGCCTAGCTGTCTAGATGCTACTGAGCACCTCGCTTTATGCCACCACACAACAGAACAATAGGTTATGATGGGTGCCACCACCCTCGTATAAAGCCAGTGCATCATACTGGGTTTAAGCCCCCACGTATTGCCCACAGCTCTTCTGCATGCCCAGAGAGCTCTTAGGCCTTTATCTGTTGAGTTTCTAATGTGGTTGGAAAGGGTTAGTTTGCTATCTAGGGTTACCCCTAGGTATTTGACTTCCCCTTTAAACTTTAGCGTTTGGCCCCACATACGAAGTTCCCTCAAGTCAAGGTTCCTTCTGAGGGTGAACGCTATCACGGAGGTCTTTGCCGAATTAGTTGACAATCCCTCTTGTCTGCACCATTTTTCGGTAATCCTCAGTGCCAGCTGCATTCTCTCGGACACAGTGGCCCCGAATCTACCGTTTACAACTATGCTGACGTCATCAGCAAAGGCTTGGGCATAGATACCCTCGTCATTGAGTCTACAAAGGAGCTCGTCAACCACCAGGTTCCACAGAAGAGGAGATAACACCCCTCCTTGCGGACACCCCTTAGTGGCTGAGACCATTCTCGTCTCCCCAAAGAGCGTACCTATTATTGTTCTTTCCCGTAACATATTACCAGTCCATCTTACAATGTCCTGTTCTATGCCACGGTTCTGCATGGCCCTAAGTATGGAATCGAAGGAGGCAACATTAAATGCCCCTTCAATATCCAGAAACGTACCTAGGGCTATCTCTTTATTTAAGAGTGCCTGCTCCGCTTTCAGGAGCAGCTTGTGTACCGCGACTTCGCAGGACACCCCACTCTTATACGCAAACTGGTTTCGATGCAGAGGTTTTACCCTCAAAGCACCGTCCCGTAGGTACCTGTCCACCAGTTTTTCCAAGGTTTTAAGAAAAAAGGAGGTCAGGCTGATAGGTCTGAAGGAGCCCGTCTCAGCATACGTGGCCTTACCAGGCTTCGGTATGAAGACTACTCTTCCAGACCTCCAGTTCATAGGGATATAGCTCAGTGCCAAGCTAGCCCTGAGTAGTCGGCACATTGGTCCCTCGATGATTTCCCTGCCCTGTTGCAACAGTGCTGGGAAGATACCGTCTGGTCCCGCAGCTTTGTATGGGTGAAAGGATTTTATCGCCCATGCTAGTCTGGTTCTGTTCACGATTTTGTTGGCAAGGGCCCAGCTGTCCTTGGATGCCCTCCTACGGAGTGCCCCTGAACAGATGTGCCCCTGCTCCGTGACAGGTTCACATCCCGGGAAGTGTGATTTTAGAAGAAGATCTAAAGTCTCCTCACCGGTCGTTGTGTATTCCCCTTTTTCATTCTTCAGAGATCCTACCCTACCCATGGTGTCCCTCTGGAGAGTTTTTCTCAGCTTGGAGTATTCTGGAAGACTGTCAATGTCCTCACAGAATTTTCTCCAAGAGTTTTCTTTGGCTTTGCGAATCGCATAGCCATATTCTCTCCTTTTAGCCTTATAGGCTTCCCAGCCATTTGTTCTTTTGGCCAGGTTGAAGAGTCTTCTCACTTCTGTCCTGAGACTCGAGAGGTCTTTGGTCCACCATACAGTGTCCCTATTAGCCCTCTTTGGGGCTGGGAGGCATTCGCTTAGACCCTGCTCAAGGATTAATATTAACGGAGCGAAATATTTTCAACTTAAATTTGTATTTTTACAGTGGCATGGTAAAATAAAAATATTGTCACTTGTTACTTTTATCACAAGATATTATTTTCGAATATTTTAAGAAAATGATCTTTATTTATTAATTAATAATTTATGTTTCGAATCAATGCTGAGAAAAATAAAATGTAAAAATTAATCAAAAAGAAGAATGTGAGGTTAGTGTTTACGCGGTATCCTACAAAATGAGTAGTAACATTCAAATACAAAATAAGAAAACTCCTAAAGAACAAATGGGGTTTTGCAAAACTTGCTATTTAATAACCATGTTGTTATTGCAAACAGAATCCAGCTGAATATCCTTAACTAAAGGTTTTGTCCAATCTCTAAGTAAAATCATTGTTCAAATTACAAGAATGAATTCAAAGTTAATTAAATCTAACAGCGGGAGAACGTAATTATTTAAGTCACGACATTATGAAGGCATTTTTTTTAGATACACCTCGTACAAAAATGGAATTGTTATTAAGTTGATAACTTTTAATTATAAGTGTATTATGTAATAAGACGTGCTGGAGTGACCTCATTTAGACGATAAGCTTTCATTAAAAATCTTATTAATCAAGACGAAAAATTTACAAGACTATTTGTGGGTTTTTAATTATAATAGCACCGCCCACTATACTCATTTAAAGACGTAATCAACCGCATATGAACGTACTTCTCACACAAATATCTCACGTTATTATAATAGAATCGAAACATGGATGTTATTAGCACTAAAAACGAAATAATGGAGGAAAAAAGCTAATAAATGTTACTACAGGGTGTTACTGAGCAACTGTAATCCTCCAATTTAAACTTGATCTACTTAAAAAAGAGAATCGTATTTAATAAGCCCTTGGCTACCAAACCCGCCCGTCATTCTTTTACAGCAACAAAAGAGACAAAAAAGAAGAAAAACGGTCTACACATTTTTTCTTGTACCTCGCCCCATTATACTTACTCATAGAAAGACGATGTATCTAGAAAGCCAAAGGTGGCGATGCAAGGGATATCTACATACATATTTTTAATAAGTTTTTTGCCCATATTATAATCAGAAAATTAAATTATTTATGTGCAAAGTGTGTAAAAAACCAGTATTTATTATTATCAATATATTATTATTATCAAACGAACACGCTGCACCCTTAAGACTTATATTGTATGTATGTATGTATGAGTTAGGGGTGATAATTACACTGCGACCTATAGGATCTATTGTGTCCCCCCTTACTTGCCATGTTCTGATATTTCCTCAGACCTATAGCAGCTCTTCGAGTCCTATTTTCCTGAGGAAGTTTAGGACATCGTCGGGCTTCAAATCAGGTAGATCCCCTTCCTCTATTTCATGTGCTCCTAGGTATCTAGCCCTAGAATTTTGCAAGGCAGGACATTCTGAGAGTATGTGTATTGAGGTTTCATCCTCTTCCTCACAGAATCTGCACTTTGCTTCATCTGCTAACCCTAGTTTCGTCATGTGGCTTCTTAACCGGCAATGCCCGGTTAATATTCCCGTTAAAATTCGGAGACTTTTTTTACTGAGGTTGAGGCAGCTAAGAGATCTCTTCTGGTCATAGTTCCCCAGTAGTATCTTAGATTGCCTCAGTCCTTCCAGTTGATTCCAGTACTTGGATTTTTCTTTCTCCATTTCCTCCCTTAGTTTTCCTAAGATTACTCTACTGCTGATCCCACAAGATGGTTCTGGTCCCAGATGTGGGGTTTCAGCTCCTTTTTTTGCCAGCTTATCTGCTGTTTCATTCCTCTCTATTCCTATGTGTCCCGGGACCCATAGGAGGGTGACAGTGTTGTTCTGGCCCAGTTCATTTAATTTGCCTAGGCATTCCCAAACCATCTTCGAACTGATTATATTTGAGCTCAGCGCTTTGATGGCTGCTTGACTATCCGACATGATCACAATCTCTTATCTACGGTAGTTCCTTCCAATATTGAATTCCACACATCTTTCGATGGAGCGGACTTCTGCTTGAAAGATGCTCGGGTATGTGCCCAAGCTTTCTGAGTATTTGGCTCTCGGTCCAAAAACTCCTATCCCAGTTCCCTCATCTAGCTTGGAACCACTTTATGGTATTCTGGTTTAAATCCTGTATAGTGCCTTCATCCCATTCAGATTTATTACTCAACTTTGTGATGAATTTTCTTACAAAGTTGAATTTCTTTGGCATATCATCTTGGGGCATTTCCCAAGTTTGATCAAAATGAAGTGATCTAGGTTTTTCCCTGATAATTCCTTCTTTGATCATTCTATATGTCGTTTTCTTCCTTACACTTTCTAACAGAATGTGCAGTGGGGTCAAGTTTAAAATTACCTCCATTGCAGCAGTGGGGCAAGTTCCCATTGCTCCAGTGATACATGAACAGGCTAGTCTCTGAATCTTCGAGAGGTTTTTCCTCGTCGTATTCAGATTAGCCCTTACGCCCCAAGCCACTGCCCCATATGTGATTAATGGTCTCACTATTGCTGTGTACATCCATTGCAGGATACGTGGGTTACACCAGTTCTTCCCTGCAATGTTCCTACACACCATGAGGGCCTTGGTTGCTTTGTGTATTACTTCGTCTTCGTGTTTGTTCCAGAGTAACCTGCTATCTAGGATTAGCCCTAGATATTTTACCTCTGTTTTCCACTCGACGATGTTCTCCCCTTATATTCCATGGGTATATGTGAGTAAAGAATATTTGTTTATTGATAAAAAAAATTGTAAATTGCCACAGGAATTATAAGTGGAAATGTATAAACGGACTTGACTTATCTTTGGTATTTCGGTGATCCGGTGGGCTCGGTTAATCCACTGATGTTGTAGTTGGAGTATTGGCTGTTGGTGGTTGGTTCTTCATCAAAGGGACTGCTACTGTGGACTATATTTCTCCATAAAAAGGACTGCTACTATGGGCTATATTTCATGCTAGCGGGTATATTGCTCGCTACTAGCCGAGCGCTAGCGTAGCGGGCTGAATCCTCTGTGATACAGCCAGATAAATGTATTTTCTGAGTCTCGTAAACGACTGGTCTCTAGGGTTGGTTTGATCAGAAAGAGAACGAACCGTGGCGTTTTGCTAATTTATAATGGTACTGACAGGAGCTTCCGGTTACGTTCGTTTGTAAGGGTTTTGTGTCGGGTACGTTCTGTTATGGGGGGTAAGTTTGACAGTGGTAAGGTTGTATCTAATATACATTGGATTGGAATTGATTTTAGGGTTCGGGGAGAAGGTAAATTAAGGAAAGGTAGCATGGCGATAGACATGTTACATATTCTCCAACGAATCAAGCAAAATCAATCAAAGTGTATTGGGGAAACAATCGACCCCACACAACATACGTTTCCCATAGATTTATGAACCAAGCAAACAAACTCTAATACAAATAGAGCTGGAAGAGTTTAAGTTTAAATAACGACTTGCAAAGGGTCCTACTAGTTAACCCAAATATATAACGAATGACCCTCTTTTGCAGTTTAAAAATGGTAGAGTACAGGAACCTCCAAAACACAAACCACATTGAAGGTGAGATTTAAATAAAAAAAAATAAGCTAATAATGAAGTTAAAGTTCCTTCCAAACAGTTTTAATCGCAAAATATGCAGAAGATAATCCTTAGATATTTGTTAAATGGATTATTGATGCATTTTTAATTTATTCATTTGGGTAAGTAAGCCCAGATTATCTCTAGCATTTCTTTGTGTATATGTATACCTATCCTCAAGTTAATCTCTCATACGGTCTTTAAAAAAATCCGTTGCAGAATAATGAAATATTTTTTATTTATTATCCTCTAAGAACTGCCAAGGTCATCATCATAGAAACTAACTCATCACTAGCGTGTTTCTTAAATTAGCCTGCCGAGATTTGAATATGCCCTTTCATGAATGATTGTAGTGAAGGGCTTGGTGGGATTTGAAACGTCAGTGGCGTTACGTCAGAGAGCTAGGTAGCTTTAAGTTACCTGACATAATTGTGTAAAGTCTACGTCACTGTGTAATAATATATTGTTTGAATTTTAGCTCTCTGAAGATTTAGTGTAGGACAACACACCCGCATACGTCCCCATTATATTCAATCAAGATTTGTTGTGTTTTGGACCCCTGAGCTATTCAGCAACACTGATTATTTTATAAATCCAACCACGCACAACGCAGCGTTGCCAAGTTTAAAATGAGTTTATTAATAAATACGTTTTGAATTTTTATAAAGAAGCTAGAAATTTGAACAGTGTACGTATAGAAGAAAACAAAAAAAACAAACAGTTATTTTTTAAACACATATACACAGTGTGTAAAAGCCAAATGAAATAATTGCATTGTGTCAAAACTTTCAAAGGATAAATTACCAGCTTATATTTCCTTTTTAACATTTTGGGGGTTGTATCTGTCATTTGAAAGAAGTTGAAGGTAGAGGTAGCATTTTCACGTTGAAGTATTTCAATAAATAAAATTACATATTTCGAGATTTTTTATAAATATATACAGTAACCAAAATAATACATTTATTTCATTTAGCTTTTACCCACTATATTAACAATTTGGTAGATAAGTTTTTGTTCTAAGAAAAAAGTTTTTTTTGGCAAAATTCAACTCTGACTATGTTTGGGCGATTAATTTTTCATTTGTCCTAAATTTCTTTTCAGAGAGCATCCTCTTGAGGTATGCGAACTGAAAATAGTAGCTGGGGGGCCAGATCTGACGAATAGGTGGAAGAGTATTTTCTTGTGTGTGTCCCAGAAGATAGAGGCCAAATCTTGCCAGCCGATTGTTGCGTTTTTCCCAGCTTTGGACTTTGGACTGTAGTAACGGAGCCATATTTCATCCATTGTGACATATCGACGCCAAAATATGGTTTTATTTTCGTTAAACAGGTCCAAATCAAAATAATACTAAATTTGATTCGTTTTTGTATTAATTTGGTCATATTTAATTGATTTGGGTGCTTTCACATTATTCAAATTCTTGTTTAAATTTCATTTGAGTTGTTTAAAAATGCCCAGATACATGATATCATATTTTAATAGGTCTAGAGTAATTGCTTTGTTACCAAAGGGCTTTAGTCAAAGTGATATCGCGAATATTGTTAGTGTTACTCAGGGTGCTGTATCAAAAATTAAAAAAAAAATTCAAAGACACAAATGATGTGAAGGATCGTCCCAGAAGTGGCAGAAGTCGATGTACAACAGCAAACAAGACCGGCAGATAACAATGATAGCTCGAAGAAATCGACAGGAATCTACAAGTGGCATATCCAGAGAAATTGCTAGACTTGAAGGACTGAATATCTCAAGGCAAACAATTACACGAAGATTAAATGCGGTAAATTTGTATCCCAGAAGACCTCTACGTGTTCCCAAACTAACCTATCAAAAAAAATTGTAAGGTTGCAATGGGCTCAAGAAATGTTACACCATGGTCCTAACTGGAATTACGTGATGTTCTCTGATGAATCAAGAATTGGCTTGGTTTCTGATTCGCGAAGAAGGCTAGTTTGAAGGGCCCCAGGACCACAAGCCCGATTAGAAACAGCCCAACCACATGTTCCGTTTGAAGTTGGAACTATTATGGTTTGGAGTGGTATTATGAGGGGTACACGGACGCCTCTCCTGGTTTTGGAGAGAAGAATCACTGGTGCTGTGTACATCGAGGAAGTTTTAAATTCTGTTGTGCGTCTATTCCGGAGGGCGGTAGGTGATGGATTTGTGTTTATGCATGACAATGCACCTCCACATCGAGTAGCTGCAGTACAAAATTTTTTGGAAGAAGAAGGAATATCCACATTAAGATGGCCGTCAAATTCCCCTGACATGAACGTCATTGAACATGCCTGGGACATTTTTAAAACACGCATTAAGAAGCGAAACCCTCCCCGAAGAAAAAATGCTGTTAAAATGTTAGAATGCTATTAAAAGCATTAAAATAAATAAAGATGAAATATTTCCAAACTTTTGGACACATATGTGTATTTAATAAATGTGTATATAGAAATATGGTTTACAAAATGTATTTTAAAACTTTTTTACATCAGCATTTTTATTGAAATTGATACAACATTTTATCATAAAATTGAAAATTGATACACCACTGACAAAACGGAAACTGTTGTCGCCATTTTGAAACACTATATATACCCCCCTTCCTTTGTTTTTATGTTCAAAGGATTTAATTCTACCGGCGCCATCTATGTAGCAGAACAAAAACTTACCAACCAAAATAATATTAATATACAACACAAATAAATAAGTATTTAAATATTAAAATAAATAGCGGAATAAGTATTAGATACAAACTACCTATATTATTATTTAACCTTGCTTAAAAAATTTAACTTAAACATGTTTTAAAGGCACTTAGGTACTAGAAGAGTCAAACATAAAAAGACGTTTTCTTTGTGAGCTTAAAAAAACAACCTTAATTTGAAATCTAGTGTCTAGATTGTGTGTTATTTCTGCGATTACTTTCAACTTCTAAATTACTCTTGGTCGCCTCGTCAAGTATTTTTATTCCTCGTCTAAAGTCAACAAATTATGTCTAAAAATAATATTTTAGCATGGTTTTCATTTTATAAAAACATTTGTTAATGCTTACGGTTCTCGTTAAACAGAAGTATCATTTTGTGATGAACCCTTGCCACTCGATATTAAGTAATTTTAAAATAATAAACAGAAACCAGTTTAATTTTTAGTTTGTTCAGCTGTAGAAATAGTTTTGCATGTTTATGAATGATTCTCTTTCTATGCCTCCAAATCAGTAAAGCAATAACCTCAGATGAGTTCTGGTTTAGAAATAGACACTATTATTTTTACTATTATTTATATTTTACTTTAATTAATTTTCATTATATTTTACTTTTTGTTGACACTATGATTTGTCTTATGAAACTTTCCCATTTCGCTTGATAGCAAGATTACCTAGACAATGTTAAATTACACCTCATTCTCTCGGTAATAATTCCGGACCACCGCATTGTCTCATGTTTCTCCCTTAACCTGCCAGAACAGACATAATTTAGCGACATTAATTCTACTCAATTTGCCATCTGTAGTGTCTCAAAATTGCGGTTTTCGGTATGGTCAGTTAATCCTCGGTCTTTTATCTGATTTTACACTTCATTAACGGTTAAATCATAACGTTGCATTGATTCGAAAACAAAAAATTTAAATATATATAAAGGACCCGTTGTACCGTGAAATGAATCATTTTTCTTCGTGGTTTATTTCACCGAAACACTCACTAAACTATCCTGCATTACAAGTTATAAGCTATACCAAAAAAACTTTAATATTTTACGAAAAAATAAATTAATTAATTTTTTACCTTGTAACAGGTCTATCGCCATGCTACTTTACTTTAGATTACCGTCAATACGAACCTTACAATAGAACGCACCTGAAACAAAACCCTTAAAATGATCGCAATCCAACCGGCAACCATTGTCAACACTCATCTATAAATACTCCTAATACATTGCCCTTTTTCTTGCCGATAACTCGACGAAGACAGTCTCCAAAATTTCTTGGAACTTACATAAATAGCTAGGTTAACACTTATAATAGTAAATAAGCTGCAAATTTAAATAACTATCTAAACAATGTTGATTACGCGTCTGAATATTCAGTAAACAATTCATTAGATTCAATAAATTGTTCAAATAATACTAAATTAGTATTATTTTGATGTAACAAAAGTGATGTCCAAATTATTAAGAACAGTAAGCAACTAAACATTTGGAGATATGTGGATTGGGAGAGCTGGACCAATTGAGTGGCCTATTCACTCACCAGACTTTTTTATATGGTCTTTTACAAAAGATAGGTGTTATAATCATATTCCACAGACTCTAGAACAACTGAGATGTAACATTCTCTGAGCATTCCAAGAAATTACCCCAGAAATGTTGCGAAATTCTTTTCAGAATTTTTTATTCAGGTTACAAAAATGCATAGAA